>JARKIC010000274.1:0-341480 GCA_029378375.1 Mycena olivaceomarginata | reverse complement strand
CCTGGCTGCACGGCGTGTCCGCCGTGTGCCGCAGCGCTCATCTCCACAAACCACGCCCTGTACGTGCGTGTGCGCGTTTCGCACTTAGTCGTGTGCGCAGTGGTGACGTTCGATATGGGCCGCCTGTGGCGGAATTGTTTCTTGTGTTCTCGTCGTGCCCGTCGACGTTGGGGCGCGCCGTCGGGCGGCGGGCATCGTTCGCCGTGTCCCGCGTTTCGGGGTCGACGGGCTGCTATGAGACGGTGGTACTCGCGCTCCTCGTTCCCGCTCTTTGGCGCGAGGTGGGGTGCGCGAGAACGGGGACTGCGCCGACGTAACCTTTCTCTTCCATTCTCCCCTCCCTCTTCTCGCGCGGCGTGGCGTGGCCGCTGTGTGTTTGGGCCTGCCTGCCTTCTCCCGCCACTCGAGCCACTCTGGTGGATCGGACAATAAGAGAGGCCCCCCTCGTCTCTCGCTCTTCTCTCTTCACCTGAATTTTCAAAATGAATACATCGACTAACCGCCCCTGCAGTCTCCGAATCAACCAACACACCAGCAACACCCGGTCCCCGTGACGCACGCCCCCAGCCCCGGCGCGCCGTGTCGTCGTTCACACCGTACAACGGCTCCCCCGCCTCGCCCTCGCCCCGCCACCCGCAACAACAGCAACGAGAGCAGCAGCAGACGCAGCGCCCCGTCCCGCAGCGAGGCGCTCCTGCGCGACATTGCGCTCCGGCGCGGCTCTCTGCGTCGTCCTCGGCGCGGCGGGGTTCCGCTCGCGCGCGGGGTCGCAACTCCGCGTGTTTACCCCGAGTCCGGGTCCGGGGCACGCGGGCGGACAGGCACGGGCGTATGGCGGGGACGCGGAGTTCTCGCCCGCCCACCAGCACCAGCACCACGCGCCCGCGACCGCCAACGCCGCGCTGGCGGCAGACGCTCTCCCGGCTCGAGGGCCGCTCGCCGCATCGTCCGCACCCCACGCACAGACACAGGGACCCGGAGCACGAGGCGCTGCGCGCGCGCTGGAGCGCGTGTTGGCGCTGAGCGGGGGCGGTGCGAGCCCGGATCGGAGGGCAGGGCAGAGCGCGGGAGCGGGCGGACGTCGTCGGGGTGGGAGGTGGGGGGAGCGAGGAGGGCGGTCGGTGTCTGCCTCTGCCTCTGAGAAGGGGGAGCGTGCAGAGTGCGCAGAGCGGGGGAGAGGGGGGAGTGGGAGCCAGGAGCAGGAGGGGCGGAGTCGGGAACGGGAACGGGAGCGGCAGCAAGAGAGACGGAGACGCCCAAGCCGACGCAGGTGGGGGAGGAACCGAGGACGCCGACGCCGCGGAGGCGGAGGGGCACCAACGACGGCAATGCACAGCGTCGCCTGGTCTCCGATCGCCCGTTTCGCCACACCCGCACGCCCAGCACGCGCCGTCGCCGTACTACCGCACGACGCCGACGCCACGGCCGCGGACGCCGCTTAACCAGGAGGGCACGCCGAGGAGGGCACGTTCGAAGGGAGTGGGGAGGTGAGTGTCTTTCGTTGTTTTCGGTCTTTTCTGTTATTTTTGGGTTGGATGTCTTGTCGCGCTCGTGCCCTCCCGTGGGGCGGGGGTGGTCTCGTGTGCTGTCTTTCGTCTTGTCTTGGAGGGGGTCGCGGCTCGCTTGTTCTCGGGGATTCCTTTCGTTCGATCTGCTCTCATTCCCGTCCTTGCTTTGCTTTGGGGATTCACGAACGGCCACCCATCGTGCGTGCGTGCTTGCTTGCAGGCGCGTGTGGGCGCCCTTGCTCGTTATGGGATTTGCCTATCTGGGGATTTTACCTTTTCGTTTTGTTTGGGCGCTTCCGTGCTTCTGCGGTTCTCTTTCCCCGTCTTGCCGCGGCGGAGACTGGCTTGTTCTCGATAACCTGCAATTTTATCCTGCTTGCTAATGATACACGCATTGCTCTGTGCTCGGCTCTGTACGCCGTGCTCGGACTCTGCGCTCCGTGCTCGGACTCTGTGCGCCGTGCTCCCTTCGGGGCGGCCTTCAATGTTGATCCCTGCGATAACAGTCGAGGGTTCTCTTGACGTTGGGCACGGGCGAAATGAACGTGGGCTGATCGCTCGCAATACGATCCCACTCCAAGCCTATTCAATCCTTTCCAGAGGATGTGCATCTGCATCGATCCTACCCAGAGCGCGGTGCGATGGATGCCGGAACGCGCATCGATACGGGGATGACCCGAGTATCATCCTCGCCCTTGCGAGATCCCGGGCGGGGTCGGGACGTGCTTTGCTCAGGATCAGCCGTGGGCTGTGGATCTGGGTCGCTCGTGCGTCTAGATGGATCGAGATTCTTGCGATGCGGGTCCGGTCGGACACGGAGGATGCCTGTGTCGCGCGGTCTTAGTGTGTCGCGGTTCTGTGTTTCCCCGGCGTGCAGCGTGTTTTGTCTTCGCGTTCCGGAGAGAAGGGCGAGAGCTGTTCGCCGTTTCACCTGTGTGCCTTCGTCTCCCGGTCCTTGTGCTTCGAGTGCTTGGAAATGCGCTTCTGCCACTTGGGATTGGCGGGGGATGCCCACGGGAGCGTACTGCCCCCGCTTGTTTTCGAACAGAGATGTTCTGTCTTCGAACGGAGATGTTCTGGTCATCACTTCTGACCTTCACCCCTCGTTATTTTTGTTTTTTTTTTTGGCGGCGACCTGCGCATTTTTCGCTGGCGTCTACCTCGGTTTCTTGAGTTGGCCCTTGGGGATCCGACGAAGTAGGACGTGGGTTCATCGATGTGGTCATTCTCTCTCTCACTCTCTTCAATTGCATGACGTTGTCCCGTTCCCGGCATACGAATCCGGGACGAGGACACGATATTTTGTTTCTCACTGTCGAGTGGCAATCATATCTATCACGGTACAAGGATGTGGGGGCGTTCGCACGCGCCTCGCTTTTGACTTCCCCTTGTCTTGTCCTTCCATCTTCCTTGTTCTGCTGTCATTGGGATAACGCATCCCCATCGACGAGCGATCCCCGACGAGACGAGCCAGCGATACCCCTGATCGACGAGCGCGACCAAACAGACATGAGCACGAGCACGATGGCAGCCTCCCCGCCGCGCACGCCTGCCCGGCGTCAGTCGCGGCCGGACCCCCGCCGCGCGACGAGCGATACCTCGCTCTTCATTCACACCCATCCCATTATTGTCTGTGCCTCTGCGTCGAGGAACGTTTTGCTAACTTTCCCTCTTTTTACAGAGTCCTTATGCGCAGACACACGAGTCACCAAGGTACCGGGCGGCCTCGCCCAGCCCCAATTCGCCGAGGGCCCAGCAGCAGCAGTATCGGACGAGCTCGCCGAGTCCCACGTCGCCGCATTCGCCGCATCCCACCAACCTCCACCACTCGCCGTTATACCGCACCGCGTCCCCGCGCATCCCCGATGGGGAGCTCGCGCGCCGGCACACGACGACGTCGACGCCCACCGCGTCCCCGCGCCGCGCGCAGTTCGGTGTGCCGCTGCCGCCTACGTCGCCGCCGGGCCACCTGCGCCAGCGCTCAAAGACGGAGCCGTATGGCGTCGCGGGGGAGTCGTATGGGATCCCCGCGCTCGAGGAGCAACAGCAGCCGAGGGAGCGGCCGCACGGGGAGGGCCACGGGCGGAAGAGCAGCGCGTATGCGGCGCTCGCTGCGTTGAGCGGTCTGGGGGTGGGGCACCCGAATACGCGGACGGGCCATGTGCGCGGGGGCGGGGGGTCGTTGTCGCAGAGCGCGCCGAATGGGGCGAGTGGGCAAGTGACGACGCCGGGGAGCACGCCGCCGCTGTCGGCGGACGTGCGGGATGAGAGCGCCTCGGAGTCGGATGACGGTGGTGATGAGGACGCGGATGGGCATAGGCGGAAACGGAGAGGGCGGGGGACGAATGGGCGGCTACTAACGCCCCCGGCGACGCCGCCGCGGTGTTCGCTTGTTGTCGTCGGTGACGAGCTCGTCTGCGGCAGCGGCGGCGCCTGTGTACATGACGGCGACCCGCGCCCCGCGTTCAATGCCCGGAAGGCGTCGGCGCAGTGTCGGCAGCTGGAAGGCTATGTGAGCTTTGCGGCGGTCGAGGGGCTCGGTGAGCCGCCTAGTCCGGGGCCGGACGGGGATTTGGGTGAGTGGGATTCTTCCTTCATATCTGACGCTTTAATTCGATGCTGACCTCACGTTTCGCAGACGACGAAGAGGCGGGCAAGAAACGCGGAGCCTTGGCGCAGGGATTGTCGGCTTCTGGAAGGGCGGCTTCTGGTAGGCGAGCCTCAGCGCTGCGCCCGCCCGTCCGTTCACGACACCCATGCCTATGCTCCCTATGCCCTATGCCCCGCTGGTCGACCTCCTCTATGCACCTATGCTACAATATGATTTTCTTTATTCCTCTGGTTTTGGGTTTTCTTTCTTTTTGCTTAACCGGCGTTTCCCCCTCTTCCCCCCTCTTTTTGTGTCACCTCTACGATTGCGATATCCATTTTGCGGAATACTTTTTAATATAGACACGCTTTTTTTTCGCTTTTTACTTGTACATATATGGCTACCCTTCTTCTGTACATACCTGTATCCCTATCTCCTCCCCTTTCATTGGGCTGTGCCAGATCCTGTTTTGCATCAGGTGAGCATTTTTCGTTTCATCCCTCGCACGGTCAGGGCTGACCGTGGCCTGCTTCACAGGAATTTTGGGTGTACGCCGCGGACGGACAGGACGGGACGGTGTACTATGTGGATCAGGTGAGCACTTTTGGTCGTCTGAATGAATGCGAGCCTGAACATGCCGTTTAGCTTTGTAGGAATCTGAATCTTGAAGGATGTATACAGGATGTATACCATACGCCAAACCAAAGGGCCACCGGATCTTATACAACGCGTTACACGCATAATACACGCGCGGGCACCCTACACGCACACGGCCTTACCACGGCGCATTTACTGGACGACGAGGGGACACGGGGCACAGGACGTGTCTGGACTGCATCATGAATGATATCTATTCGAGACGCGACGCGTTTGTGACGTCTGCTTGTGGGCACGCGACCGTCATCGTCCTGTACGATCAATCTCGGGCGACACCAGGAACATATACCGTCGACAGCGGAAGTCCTACCGCGACTATTCCGCAATCACGCGCGGCTGTGGACACGAGGCGGGGGCGTGTTCAGAGGCGAGACGTGGCGATGCTCGTTGCGGGGATCTTTCAACAGCCCTCGTCCTTTCGCCTGTCGAAGCTCTCCCCCGGCTCGTGACGCCTTCGCCCTGGTCGTCTTCGGACCTTGTCTCGTCGTCCCCTTATTTCCGCCTCCCCTGCACCGCGGTTCGCCACCTCTTCGCCGTCGCCAGGCATATATTCGGTGTTTTTCGGCCTTCGGTGATTGGTCATTGGCATAGCATTACCCGTACACCTGGACCTTGATCCTTTGGACCTACATCAGCCCACATCCCTCGTCTTCACAACGCGCGGGCCTGCTCTTCCTGTTGGGTCTAGTTGCTGCCCACGTCACCCTGCAAGACTTGGGCGACGTGGCCGCATCAAATCGCCTACGGGGACGTCTGAAGGGTCCGTATCACCCCGCATCCGCACACCGTGTCCGCTGTGTGCGTACGTGGCGCCCCCAAGCGCCGGTCGTCAAGCTGTCTGTCACCCGTCACAAGCCACAGAAAGGCCCTCCCGCTCCTGTTCGGCGCCCAGCTCAGCCTCCTTGTGCTGTTCGGTACAGCTCAAGTCCACGATGGACTGTTCCGGCCCAGACCAGCATCCACCGCGCCATCTTCCATCGCTGCACACTGCTCTTTTTTCCCCTTCACACACACTATTCCGGTCTCGAATAAAACAATAACTTAGCTCAGCAACAAATAACACTACTTACATAGACGTCCGGTGCTCACATATACGGAATCGCAGGCATGGATTGGTATCGGTACGATAGGTACATACATACTCGCTAGGAAGAAAGAACGAAAGTGGAAAACTAAATGTACAATATTTTTCCAAAATGAATACCGTAGCTGCACATCTGGTGTAGCGGAGGCATATGGTTTTTGCCTTGGACTTCAAATCGCTCGTCTGACTCTTGTTTGGCGTTCCTGCCTGGCAGTTTGGCTTAGGTTTTCCGGGGATTTTCGGCAACAAACGCATTTAGGATCAGAATTGAATAGTCCGGACGTAAGCAAATATCCCTTGATGTCTCAGCCGACCCGGGTTGTGGATATATATTGTCGATGTCCGAGTCCAAGCCATCCTGGGTTATCGGCAAAAAATGTTTAGAATGTCGGAATATTGCTCGAAAAGGATTTGAACAAGATATGCAGCAAACAACAAATTTCGGACCTTGAAAGTGTACCATGGCCGCTGAAGTCAGTGCGAAGTCCCACATGAAGACCTTAGAGCAGAAAATCGATTAGTTCGATTAGCACATCCTAACGCGAGCGTAGGTCTGCCTGGGTTCCGTAATCGACATGATATTGAGCAAGGAGAAGCATAAATGTACAGTACGTCTCGTTTCCTTCCAACTGCATCCAAATCAGCTCAGAACAACTTGTCGATGCACATTCATCCCGGTAGAAAATTTGCCCAGTTCACTGGAGACATGGAAAAGAGGAGAACGCTTGGGGAAATGAATCAGCTCCGAGATCAAATACAGAACGGAACAATGTACGGCCTTCTCAATGGGTCCCGATTCTGACGTTGCTGCATCTCGTTGACGGCCAAGTGCAGTTCAGGGAAGAGATATTCTTTCTTCAGCTGACCCACTATCACGTCCGGTGTGGCGCCTTTTTCGATTGTGTATTTGTGGTCTATCGCCATCCAACACAAAAAGTGGGCTAGCACGGCGACGCTCTGGCGATCCCCGGTGGCCATGGCCGTCTCGCGGCATTTGCGGAACAGAGATTGCGCCTCTGGGTCAGGAAAGTCCATTTGGATACACTCCTCCGCATCCGTGATGAAATAATCGATGTTGGGGAACTTGTTTAGCCTTTGAATCTGAGTAATGAGCGAAGGTGAGCGCTTATAATGCCCGGCGGCCGCGTCGATGGAAAGTGCAGCTGGGACAGATGCGACACCAGCTGGAGCAGATGCGACATGAGGTATTTCATCAGACATTTTCATCGCGCATTTCATCAGGCGTACGAGGGCGCGTCAGTTTGGGCTTTGACACAGCGTCGAAGGTGAGCGGTTTTCCACACATCGCTTTGTGGCCGCTCTTCCAATCCGCGGTTTGACATTCTCTAAGCGCCACCGAAATCAAACGGTGAACCCATGAAGAGTGAATGAAAATGGACAAACTTTGAGCAATACAAAACTTCCCTCTGCATTTTGTCCCAGCACTTTTGGCATCGGGGAAACTTTTTCGCCCCGTCATCTGGCTTGTAACAGCCAACATAAGAACAATGCTCCCGCCGGTCTTTCTGGCGCTCTTTCCAGGCAGCCTTGTTTTCTTTTGCTGCCGCCCTGGCACCAGCAGGTCCAAGAGTTTGCTCTGCAACGGCCGACATGAATTCGCCGGTCCGAAAGGACTGGGGGTTTTTCTTCTTGTTATACTTTCCTACCGAGATTTTGGGCATTTCTTCACCCACGAAGGACCGAAGAGTACAATGGAGGAAGTGACCTGGGCCGAATGAGATTACTCCCGTCAGACGGATTGAGCCTACACATGAGTTTCGTTCTCAACACGAGAATATTCCCGAGAGCCAATTTCTGGCTGTCGTTGGGCTTGGATTGTTGTTGCCTGTCGGCGAATGCGTCCCATGCGGCGTCGGGGACATATTTCGGTTTATTCAGAATCTCCATCGCTTCCTCTGGCCGCTCCGATACCATGACGGCTTCCAGCCAACCGAGAACAATTTTCCCGTCCGTGCGAAGACGCGAGAGCCGGAAGTCTCGACCACAGTACACGCGCGCGTCATGCAAGTTCCTCGCGATGGAGCACGCATTGGATAGCCCAATGAGAATGTGCTTCTCTCTCACATCCGGGCTCGCGTTCATCCATTTGGTCTCCAGATCATCATCGTAAAAATACCGCCGCGCATCTTTCGTGAGGTCGAGTTCGAGACCGGCTAGCTGTCCCAGGAGGGTCTGATATTGGAGCATCGAGGAGTCCATACCATCGGCCTCGGTCATAAGTATCATAGCGGCTGAATCGACGAACTGGGCCGGGGAAACGTGTTGGAGTCGATTCGTCGTTTTTTTCCCATTCAGAATTCCATTTCACGGGATCGAGCAAGGCAGTATGCGTTCCCGGCAAGGAAATGGGTGCGATAGCGTACGCCATGCAGGTAACGTCGATAGCGGTTCAATAGATGAAGGTAGGACGCTAGTGCAGTGGTCTGGCAGCTGACTTCACGTCCTAATCGCGGAATTCTTTCCCACGCTCTTTCTCCCTCTTGCATCTCGTCTGGCCTATGCCTATGATTCCTATTGCCTCCTTCCAGCCTTCGAATAACTCTTTCCTGCTCCAAATTCACTCGACTTGTCCTGAAGTTTGATCGCTCGGCGCAAAAAGAGCATTCGGAAATTTGAAGTCAACCGCACCAATTTTTCAGTGCTTCAAGGCAGCAAGCACGCGAGACTGGCACGAGATGCGCCGCTCCTCGTGCCGATCGACCAAGCAACTGGACAAGGACAGGCTGTACGCATACACAACTAGTATGGGCACATAATTGCCGTTAAATTATGTCTTGGTCTATATTAGGGTTGTTCACACACCCTTTTTCGCGCCCCTTTTTCGCCCTTTTTGCCATTCTCTTCGTTTTTTGCCCGGTTTTTTTTTCCCTTTTTCAATTAGAAGTACAAAAAAGGGTTAGAACACCGAAAAAAAACGGGGTCCTACATGCAATTCTGGGGGAAAGGGAAAAAAGGGCGCGAAAAAGGGCATGAAAAGGGCAGGTGTGAACGCCCCGGTCTGGGACCCTTTTTTCCACCCTTTTTCATGCCCTTTTTGCCTTCCTTTCTCGGTTTCATGCAATTTGAGTGCTCCTATTACTCCTCAAAGGTTGCATACCACCTCAAATGTTCAAAAAGGGCTGGAGTGAATTTTTCTGGATTTTATAGCTCACTCAGTTATATTGTATGCATGAAAAAGGGTGTAAAAAGGGTGCAAAAAAGGGTGTCAAAAAGGGCGGGTGTGAATAACCCTATTAACACTATTTACGAGTGGCACTACAAAAGTGAGATTTCTATCCGTCAGTTCGGCATTCAGGCCGCACCATTTCCGAAATGGTCTCGATAGCATTCCTCCGCTGCTTTCATTGTGTTGTATTTGAGGAGGTAAGACTGAATTTCTTTGGCTGTTGAATAACCACCTCAGGGAGCAACACCAGAGTGATGTAAAGGGTCCCTTAAGGGGGTTCTTTTGTAGTACGCAAACCCGCCTTAGGGGACCGCATCCGCGTGGCGGACACTAGTGAAGAATTTGTCAATAATGTGTCATGTTCCCATTTGAGAAACATGCGGCGGGCGAACCACCTGCCCTGCCTGGATTAGTGCTGTACCCGCTGTTCTACCCCACACCGCCGCCTCTCCCATCAGCACCCAGGCTAATGTTTGCAGTCTTTTTAGGTTCATTTTGACTCGAAATTCAGCACATGGAAGATCGCCCGGACGTCTGCCACCACCCGCCCCACTCTCGATTAGCCTGCCTACTGGTCCTTTGTTGCATCAGCGGCTTCCTGTCCAGCTCTCTGAATCAGATTTGATCTCCTCCTTCCCTCTGGGTTTAATTTGACGTAAAATTCGGTGCCTGGAACATTGTGCAGACACGTCCGCATGTCGGTTGCATGCCTTCTCATTGCCAGAATTTTCATGTGCTGCTAACCCAGTTTGAATGCATACTCTTCCGAGGATATTTTGTTGCCTTACAGGTGCAATGTAATGCTGTACATGCAGAGCGGGGCCTGATTGTCGACACCTGCAACGTCGGCATACTGTATCCAGATTAATCACTACATACCTTCAATTGAACAACCAATACATCTATATATGTGGGTTCACTGTCTATGGGCTTTGCTGCTCTCTGTACGCGATACAAGCTGATTTGATTCCAACATCAATTTCAATACTTGAGCGCCTCTAGGACGAGAGTTACCACTGGGACGGATGTCGAGGAAGACAGAGAGCAGATCATGCACGTCCGAAATCTCAGGGATCAATTGTTTTACAAACATAGTATGTTTCTCTTCCCCCAAAAATACATAGCTTCACTCCCCCCAAAAATACGCAGCTTCAACCCCTAACGCCAACTGGGAACGAATCCACACTAGCATACTTGTTCTCAGGCCCATGGCTGCCCATTCTGCAGAGCTGGATCTCGGAGACGGGGCATATTCCAAAATCAATGCGGATGAATCTGGGCCCGGGCTGGGATTGTTCAGTGGAGGTGGTTGACGAGTTGGTATTCAACAATGCCTGGTCAAATATCTCACGGTATGAGAATGTGCAAGGCATGCACCGTGGTTTGCGGTGGCTCGCATCGATGAGCATGCAGTGGGGCTACATACATGGTTGGTCGGACGTTCCATCCATCAAGAAAGCAGGGGAAAGTAAAAAACAAACAACTGCAGGCCAAGCGGCCTCCTCGATGAAGCCCTCCTGCCGAAATCACTGTCCCTCTAAATCTAAACATAGTTGTAATTCAGATTGAACCAATTGCAGCCAGGAACCACGTACCAAAGATATGGGTGACTTTGACTGTATCCTCGGTGATTTCATCGCTGGGGCCTACATAGAGAACCCCAGCTTGTTGGCGCTGAGTCTTCAGGAATCAGGACACCCATTTTGTCCAGTGTCAATGCGACAGGCTAGTGGGTTATTGCATTGATCTTGGGACCGAGAGAGTGGAGGAGGTCAATGGCCTCCGACACAGTCTTCCCTGGACCTGAGGTGTTTGATTGTTGTGTTGAACTTTCCATCGAGGAGAGAGCCATGACACCGATGGTGAGGTGTAGCCTTCTTGGATCGATGAGAATAGACTGGTCAAGCCCTTCAATTGCAGGATTAGTATTCCCAGACGGCAAAAGTGTCTGGTGGAACTCTTGTATCTGGTCCCAGAGCACTGAGTGATGTCCTGCATGATAATGAACAATTTATTTCGAGGCATTGGATCAACATACCAATGGCAGGGAGACAACTGCAGAGAATTAGAATTGGTTGAAGACAAAGCCCACAGAGTAATAATTTACAATGCGTGGGCTGGGGTGAATTTTGTTTCAACTTCTGGGGATTTTTGGGGCATGTTGCACTATTGGAGTGCTGCTGGTCTTCTGGGGCCCCAGAGCCATGCCTGGGCTGCCTGAAAGCCCTCCCACCCCGGAACCACAATGAACAGCGAGCCACCTGGTGCAGACAGACTCATGTAAATATATGATCTTGAACTTGGTGTCAGCCAGAGCCAGGACATGTCCAGGTTCCTACCCAGCCGCGGTTGCAAGCTTCCTCCGACAGAGTAGTGAGATTACAATTTAATACAGAGAAATCAGTCACTGGAAGATTCGGACTGTGTGGCCATGATGTTATATAGTCACAACTTGAGGGAGAAACCTCTCAGATAAGTGTGAGATAGCCTGCTGTTATATCATGTACAGACTTGCGCTATAAATGATTTCAGCCAGCAGAATGATGGCACCGATGGCGAACAGATCTCATGGCCTGGTCACCAGCGGTGAGTTCCTACCGCCAAGTGCACCCATACACCCTCTCTACATGGCCCAGCAGTTACATCTGACTGTAGCCCACGGTCCACGGTCAGATCCACTTGCCATGCACACATCATCCTCTCGCAGTTCTCACAGTGGTATTCACCCGCTGCTTATGCTCTGAGTTCCAGCAGTCAGATATACCTGCTGTGCTTGGTTTGTGTTACTGTAGTGAAATCCACCTGCCCACTCACTTTCTGTTCCTGCTGTCAAATCCACCTGCTGATTACACTTCTTGCTCTCGCAGTGAAATCCACCTGCTGCACTCACTCTGTGTTTCTTGCAGTCAGATATACCCGCTGTGCTTGGTTTGTGTTCTTGCAGTGAAATCCACCCACTGAGCACACTTCTTGCTCTCGCAGTGAAATCCAACCGCCGCGCTCCCTCTGTGTTCTCACGGTCGGATATATCCACCGTGCTCACTTTGTGCTCTCACAGTGAAATCCACTGTCAGTAACAGCCTCTGGGTCAGCTAAACAGTGAGTAACCCGGCGAGAACCCCAACCAGGATAAACCCGATAGATGCTAGTAGCTTGTGTGTTCCCCGAGCAGTAGAACCAGTTGTACGGCGTCCTCCCTAGGAGGCCGTATGTCGTAGGTTGGGATGCGAGGCGGAACCCAGAACGAGCCGAAGAGGGTGTGATATCCACTCAGGTATACAACCCGGGGCGTGGATACAACCTGTAGTATGATGTGGAGGAAGCGGGGCAGGGTGGAGACCATGCCTATGTCAAGCCAAGGTAGAAGCCTGAGATTAGACGAGGTAGAATCTACTGTACATGGAGATTCTACCGAGCTTATATAGGCTTCTAATAAATTAAAGCGATCGCGGTCAATCGTGATCAGTTCCTGTACTGCAGCATTAAGGAGTGTTAATGCTGATACTCCTGTACTCCTCTGTGTCGGTTTCCGTGGCGTCGGAGGACCTAGGAGACCCGATGTTTGGGTTTCTTAGTTATGAACATCATTGTATCCAGTGGTTCAAACCCCGATCGGTTTGCAACCAGTCATGTACTTCGTGTACACTTCTGTGTCAGCCGTTGGTGCGTCCAGGGACTAGGATCCATCTGTACGGGTTCCTAGTCCCTAACGTCTTCTGTATCCCGTGGCACAGACTCCCTGAGTCTGCGGCTTTAGAATCTGTGGCCAGGTTTCAACCGTGAGAAGGTCACGTGGTGGCGTCATGAGAGTCCCGTGCTGCTAAGACGCGTCTGTATCCATACAGACATGTCGCGCGAAAAAAATAGAACCCGGGCAATTCATGACAGTGCATCCAGGGACTAGGATCTGTCTGTACAGGTTCCTAGTCCCTAATGTCTTCTGTATCCCGTGGTGCAGACTCTCCGAGTCTACGGCTTTTAGAATCTGAGGCCGGGTTTCAACCGTGAGAAGGTCACGTGGTGGCGTCATGAGAGTCCTGTGCCGCTAAGATGCATCTGTATCCATACAGACGCGTCGCGCGAAAAAGTAGAACCCGGGTGATTCATGACATCCACCTGCCGCTGCCGCCCGACTGTGAGTTCTCACAGTCAGATGTGCCTGCCATGCTCACTTTGTGTTTGTGCAGTGAAATCCACCTGCCACCCGACTATGAGTCTTCATGGTCAGATGTGCCCACCACATTCACTTTGTGTTCATGCAGTGAAACCCACCTGCTGTACTCACTCGCAGTTGGATGTGCCTGCCACGCTCACTTTGTGTTTGCAGCAGCCAAATAACCTGCTGCACCGACTTGGTTGTCTGATGGCCAGACTCCTTTTTGCAGCCATATCACCCTGCCCTCTATAAACAATATTCATTGCTTGTTCAACTCCTGTATACATTGCTGATTCCAGATACATAAGAATACCCTGGAGTATAAATAGCTCAAGCCTGCGACATGTAACTTACAGCCTTCCTAATACGACCCAGCCCACTGTTACCATATTTGCCAGCACTGGAGTTAATAAACTCTAGGCGAGGATCCACATTGCAGTGCGACTTTAGAAAAGCAGCAGGTGAACATTTTGTGTGTCCAACAGAGTGAAAATCATCAATGAGGAACTGTGTGTTGCAGAAAAAGGCCGGTTCCCGAGTCATGCAATACGGTCCCAGGACGCACACAAAGTTGTAGATTACACGTAGGGCTGCCGCCCGTTACCGTGACGGCAACGGCCGTTGATTTGACGGCCGTTTTTCGCAACCCGAAACCTCTGACGGGATGGGACGGGCAACGGGACGGCTGTGGCGGCCGTGATTATGGTAACGGGTTGGGTTCCAATTCAACTTGCGATTTTGACCCCATCTCAACTCACATATTGGTATAGAATGTCTTGCATGTCTTCAATTGACCAGTTACATGTTCACCCCTGCTGTTCTTCGGTCTTGGTGCAAGCTTCTGGTGTGTTGAACCTCAGCAATCATGCTCGGCTGTTGCCGATGATCACAACAATAGACAGGTTGTGCACAAGCCAAGCCGCACACGGCTTTTGGGCATTGTGCAAAGCCGCGGAGATTTTCCGAGTTCATCTAGGAAGGGTCGAACTTTCAGTGAACCTGCTGAGTGGAGGGAAGTATTTTAGACTATGGGATGGCTGTTCCATTTGTCATTCAGTTCGTAGGTGCTGTGGAATCGACGCGGAAACTCAAGGACAAATCATTATATTTGCCGGATCTGATTGGATAGCTGCATGGACAGAACATTCGAAATGATATTTGTATGAGTCATTTCCGGTGGGTTTATGGGTTCGGGATATTGAAATCCTCCCTGCGGCTTTGCACAATGCCAAAAAGCCGCATGAAGCCGCATGCGGCTTGTGCGGCTTTTGCACAACCTGTCTAATAGCCATGCAACACCGATTTCTGACCAACAGATCTGGTGGGAGGGAAATATATGAACTAAATGAGGCGGCTTTCCAAGCATTCAACTTTTTAAACTGGAAATTCTCGCTCGAATGGTCAGTTTAAAACCAGATTCAAATCACCCGTCGAACGGCTGTCATGGCTGTTGTTTGACGGGCCGTAGAGGGAGCTCCAAAATCTCCGATGGGATGGGCACGCCACCCGTTCGACGGGTGCCGTAGAGCCGTCATGACGGTAACGGGCGGCAGCCCTAATTACACGCTTTGGTGCCTTCTCCCATCAAGGAGTATCCCCGAAGTTGTGACTAGTAACATCACGTTATCTTATATCACACGGTTCGATTTTACCGGTCACTCAATTAGGATAGCAAGAGGCCGGCGAGCGGCAGGTCACAAACAGCAACAGAAAATATAAGACGGAGATTTGTTGAATTTGCAGACATAGAGCTCAATGTTCGCTCGGTCGGCGCTTGCGTGCCGACCAGCTCACATTGAGGGTTGTGTAACTTTGGGCCGGAAGATTAAATAGACCCCGTTCCCAAAATGGTAATAAATGCAAGTCACATGGGCTGATTGTAACATTCTCGGTCCTCCCCCCTTTGATGAAACCCCCCAAATAGGCACATACAGAACAAGTTCTGTTTGTGAATATGAACCTCATAACTGCGGCTGGGTAGGAACCTGGGACATGTCCAGGTGCGAGGAGGTGGTCGGCAAGGTGGTCGGAAAGATGTGACTCAGTGTGACCGGTCACATTCTCCCCGTCCTTTCGCACTCACGGCACTTCCACTGTCCCTCCTGGTGAATTATTTCCAGTCCCAGCCTTCGATATTCTGGCACGCTGGGCCCGGTGTCCGTCCGACGCCTTCGGGTTTCTGGACACCTTGGCATCCCAAATCACGGTGTCTTCAGAAGTTCTTCTTACTTGGGTTAATTGTGTGCAACACTGGCAAATCGTGGCCTCTTCTTTCGCCAGGGGATGGGAGGCCGCAAAGCGGCCGACTACCCCCTTGAAACATTCAAGATCAATCCGCAATACGAATACTGACGCCGACTCCATGAACGGATTGGAACGGAAATTCCGCGCGGGTCACTCCAAGCCTACCAAAGGCACACATCCACACACAACCCGGAAAGTAGCTGTGTAAGTAGACTGCTGGTTCTTACCTTCACTATCGCAATCCCCACCGAGTTTATTCAAGAGATTCGGGACGACACTCGGAACCACCTGGCTTACTGACTCGCATGCTTTCTTCGTTAGTTATGAGTCAGGTATGTTTCAAGTTTCAACTCAGTTTCAACTTTGTTCCAAATATTCAATTGCGCTCCTCTTTGATTATTGAATCATGCCATACACGTAGAACGTTTTCTCGCAACAAGTTCGATTCCGCCTGGGACACCTCTAGAGTCTGGAGCAATGTTGATGGCAGCCTTTCGGGCATCTCGGGTAGATGACAAGATCCACAAGATACTATATTATAGTCGGTAACGACAGACGCGGTAGGAAAGAGGGAGGGTATTACGAGTACGAGGAAGGATATCAAGAAGAATGAAAGAACAAGCGGGAAATTCGGTTCCCCAACAGCATCCCACGTCTGGGCCACGTTCGCGTTACTCGCTCCAGATCCACCATAATTACAGAAATACCTGCAGAACTCACCAGACACATCGCCATTGAGTTCAATCAATACTGGCCTATCCTGTTCCTCCATTATTTCCAACACGCTCGGCCGCCTGGCGGTCCGCTTTCAGATCCGGTTGTTACAGTTTACTTCAGGTCATTCATTACTTCAATGGCTCCAGTCACGCGAGAGAGAGGGAGACGTACCTCGGTTTTAGTCTTCTCTTCCCATTGACTCCCGATAGACATCGTGCCCATTTTTGTGGTTTGGGCAAGGACGTGTGGTGGGAAATTCGCAATGCCAACCTTCTGGGCGCCAAAGACCTTTTCGTGCGAACGACTACTGCGGTGGAGGAGGAGACAAGTGACTCCATTCCCGTGGATGGCCAAGGGAACAAGCACGTTGGGGCGCTCTACCACCGTGGCCTCGACATAAATTCCGCTCTCAAGATCGATAAACTTTCCCGGAATGCACCGCCGCTTAGTTGGATCCTGCCACTTTGGAACGAGCTGGGACTTTCCTATACGATGAGGTCAGTACGATCTTTGGATTTGATAATTTTCGTAAGTACATACCCCACGGCATAAGCTTGCGCAAATTACTATCCAGATCCCCCAACTTCTGCCGAAGAGTTTCTGTATCTCCCCACTCCGAATCTGAGAGGAACATCCATCCCTTGCGGTCAAGCCACACGGTTGAGAAAAGGAGCTCGAGGATGGCGTGACCGACGCTAACAGAAAAGAATATCGCCAGAGCCGGGAAAAGGTTTCCAGTGACGACCAAAATCAGGGCGATTATACCACCTACGACAAGGATGGCCCCTGCTGCGATACGAATGGGTTTGACCACTGGGTTGTTGTAGAGACCTGCCCAATCTCTGCGAAAGTGGGGCCGAAAACCAACCATTTCGCCTCCAATAATCATCAGGGGTGGACATCCGCTAGACGCTTTGATGACTTTTCCGTCGTTGTCAGCGGGGAGAGGTGGCGGAGAAACAGGCAACGCAGTGACGATGGGTTGAAGTCGCTCGTTTCCCGGCTTTGGCTGTATGGGCTTTCCTAGCCAAGAGACAGTACTATCTTCTGGCAGGGCACAGGTCGCTGCCAAGCTTGCAGCATTATAAAATCCCTGGTTCAGTTCAAGGAGCAGGCGAGGTCGTTCCATCCGCCGCGTCCCAGATCATCAACATGAGCGCGCCGGGGAAGTAGGCCATTCAAGGCCGTTCCAAGATATTTGTGATCATCGAAATTACCCGCTTCATCACGCCGAATAGCCTCCACAACGAGGGAATGAATGGCTACCTGCCAAGGAACTGCGCCAGAATTAACACTATTCTGATAAATGGCATATCTAGAGGGTGATTAGTTACCGATGACATTAAAGGTGGGGAAGATACGCACAAGTGCCACTGGTTTTTAATAGCGGCCTTGGTTTGGACAGCTTCTCTGAACACACGGCCAGGGGTCGCGAAGATACGAGTGATGGTTTCGTCATTTGTATGTTCCCTCGTCATTCGGAAGACGTTTTTGCGCATGGAGAATTTCGGGAATGGTCCAGATACGGTTTCCCCAAGGACAAGTGACATCGGTGTGGTCGCAGCCCAACCGGTGGCAAAAAACCACGACTTGGGCCGCATAGCGGAAGATATCGGCCAGTCGCCCAAGCTCTTTTCTGCGCTGGGATTCAATGTCGGAAGTGCTGTGCTGGTCGGACAGGCAGTACTCGTCCAGCCAAACGAATTCGCGCCTATCCCGCACCTCCGGTTGCTCAGCAGAGCAGTACAGCATCAATAAATATTTCGCGATGCTCTGTCTGTCGTCGAGGCTGTATTGGCGCCCGTCTGCGGGAGGCGCTGGCTCAAAGCCAGCTTCCTGGGAAAGCTGGACGGCGCTTTCCATGGGATAGCTAATCGCTGTGTAGCCTTGGCGTTCAATTTCCTCCGAAAATGGGATTTGGTTGAAATTGATCAGCGTCCCATCTTTGATGACCACCTCCAAAACCCAAGATGGCCTGAAGCCTGCAACGCTGTATTGGGCACGACCTTCGCCCACCGTCGCCGATAAAACAGCCGCTGGTGTGTCTGCATACTCTATTTCCCACTTTGAGAGGTTCAAAACCTTCTCTGTAACAGGGTGCGGAGACCATTGAAGGAGGGGGGCGGTGACAATTTTGACGACAATCCGGGCGATATTCCCCAACATATGACACGTCTACATGACAGCGAGCCTGGCCGTGAACTTCTGTCCCTGGCTCAGGTTAAAGCGCACTCACCTGGTCCGGTCGTCTGTGGAAAAAGAAGCAGCCTTCAATTCCGTCGTCCTCCCGAAACAAGCGCCCGACACGGATTGGATCGGATTCAAATACCACAGGCAAAGACTGTATTGTCTTCATGACTGATTTGAAGGCAGTAGAGACCCGGTAAGTGGCGCTGGTCGCCATATGGGTGAGAGTGGATGGAACACATCCGTGAAGTTGGCATTTTATAAAGGTCCTGAGCGGTGATTATCAGGTTACGGCGCCAAGATTTCCTTTCGCTAGCGCCACATGGGCGTTTGCGCTAAGGGAGCATGAGAATACACTCACGCCGGACTCTCTCCTCTTTACCCCTTCCATACCCCTGAAAATCAGGAAAAATAAACAGAGAGCGCAAGGAAGGGAAAAGAATAGGAGGTGGAAACACTTTAGTTCATGCTCCTTAGATTTGACAGGCTTACTGAATATTTTCCGTCTTCCAACTCCAGAGGATGTTGAGCCAAGATAAGTTCTATATCAGTAAGCATTCAATATCTTTCAAGGCGCTGGCACCATGATAGATGGCACACCTCGGGTAACATTTCCGCCATTGGAGAATATTTTGGTTCATGGCTTGGTTGCTCAGCAACACAGGAAGAATTGTTGTCCATCCATCAGTCATGCAAGAAGAGAACTGCTTATTACACGTCCTGTCGGCATTGACGCTTGACTATGTTTAAATGAGCCCCGTGTTTCCGAGGAACACAGCAAGTTTCGCATCCTTGGTTAATCCCCCGCCCTCGCAATTTATGGATGTCTGAACTCGCATCTATCTACCGTTTCTTTAACGAAATGACGAGGTTTCATTTGTATTTCTTTGGTTCATCTCCATTGAGCTTATCCCCTTCCACGCTTCTCTCTCTCTTCCTCCTGCATCACCTCACCTCACTCATTCATGCGCAGGGTAATTCGTGTTTGACAGACACAGCACTGAAAGCTGTTAAATGTACGCCCAATACGAAGGCATTGTTCTCACCAACCCCGAGTCCCGAACCGGCAGTTAATTTAAACCCACAGCATCCTAAGCTGCAAGTAAATCAAGTCGGATGTCTCTTTAACGTCGGCTATGGTTCTCACTCCCTGTATAAACAATGGCCTCCTGTTTTTAATGTGCTCCGGTATCTGTCCTACAGCCTGCGCAAAACTTCGCTGCAGCAACCCCGGTGCTTTTCAACCGCGGCACTAAGCTCCTTTAGGCGTCGACTATTCTCACTGGAACCATGAAATCTGATGCTCCGGATCTGTGGAACGACTCACTGCGTTCCGAGGGGTCGTCGGCCTAATTTGGCCTGACCCCCGTCGGCCGAATTGGGCTGACGACCCCTCGGAACGGCCATGCCAACCCCTGTCGACGTCTGTAAGTCTTGAAAAAAAACTTGATATGAGTTCCCGACGATAACTAAATGTCTATTGGACCTATGGGAACCAATGACAGCTGACAGTTTGATGCCAGGAGCCTATTTTGGGAACGTGGCCGACGGCTGTCAGTCCTGCGTCAGCCGATGTCAGGCCCAGTTCGGCCGACGTCAGGTCGGCAAGCAGTGCTGATCCCCGTCGGCCTTTGTCAGCCGATGTCGGCACAGCCTGCCGACGGGGCCTCGGAATGCAGTGACTGCGAGCCAGCACAAATTTGGACCTTGCGGGCACAGTGGGGAGTTCCCGGTGCAGTGCCTCCAAAATTCTTCATATGTTTAGCACAATTCTCACTACGCCGCAGTATCAGCCCTTTTTTTCACACAGCGTCCGATCACCGTTGTCTCCCTATTTATAAAATTAAGCCTGTCCGTCTGTCCGAAGCTTTTTAAACTCCGCTTTTAATCTATCATTCCGGCAGAAGTGGGAGCCGGCGCGAAGCGCCGGCGAGCGCTTGTAAATATAAAGGACTAGCATCTCACTTTCCTATTAACCAGCACCCAATTTTTTTGCGCATTCCCATCGCTAATATTGTCTCTCTGGGAGCCCTAGCCTACCTCATTCAAGAAACGAAGATCTTTCAGCTACTAGCACTTGGGTTTCCGTCTTGGTCCTATCGTCCGCATTGTAAATGATTCAAATTCAAGCATTCAGTGCTACTTGGAGTTCACGACTTGGTTCCGGTGTTCTGTCCAACGGCAAATTTCCAGATGAATCACCATGGCCCTTGGTCCCCAAATGTCCCCAAGATTTCTGTATCTCGGCAGCATCAATGCTATATATATGTCTGCACTCCCAGCCGGCTCATTTTTCGGGGCCAAAGGCGCCGCTGGCTGCTAAATGACTGAATGGGACATGCTATTTCTGCCTGACTGTGGTTGTGACATTTTTCAATGTCACCAAATTCCGCAACATTATTCGGACCAGTTCATTCTCGACTGTGCTCCTCACCATCAATTCGCGATCTTCAAGTGTTCTTCTTACTTGCTCATTTGTTTTCTCTCACAGTCCTCAATATATTGTTGCCAATCGCGCTTGGTTAGAGCCTAACTGTCGCTTCGTTCTGGCAGTGAAAGTCCGAAATTACAGGGGAATGAATCTACCGAGTATATACGGGGAGGGTGCGAGTGCGACTCGTCCAGTCGCACTGTCAGCATGGGAGTCGCACTGACGAGGCCGTCATCAGTGCGACTCGAACGCTGTCAGTGCGACTCGCTTCAAGCCGTTGATGGTGACAGTCACAGGTGGAACAGATGACGAAGTGATGCGAACAGCCGTGCCGTTTACTTGCCGTAGCCTATAAACAGCAGATAATTTTTGAGTTTAAGTATCACACCACTGGGTGGCACTGTGAAATTCAAGGTCAACCTAAGCATGTATTCTAGGTAGCACACTTGGTATTTAAATAAATAAAGTTGAGTTCGCTGGACATCATTATAATAATGTACGGCTATATTGCACGGAAGTTGAATCCCATGCAAGCCCTCAATCGGAGGAGTTGAACTGCCGGTTACACTTTCCGAGCACTGTCCACATCTTAGCAGGACTTCCTATGCTATAAACAAGACTCACCCATGCCGCAAGATTTTTTTGGAGGGCCTCGAAAAGTTCACATGTGTTGATCCCGTTGCATGTAAGATGGCAACGGCGTCAGCGGATCTTTTCATCGAAGTTCGAAGTAGAGCTGGCAACATTAAAATCCCCAGCAGTATGCTCGGCCCCTCCGTTCCAGGACTCGTGATTCTGGGAAGTGTTTGATAGGCCCAATTAGCGCGAGATATAATGGGCCTTACCTGTGCTCGTATGAACGTGTCAAGCGGTACAGTGCGACCATCCGGGGCCCTCACCAACTCCGCCGAGCCCGAAAGGTCCACCAAGAGGGCGGTAGGGGTTGTAATTGCAATTTGCTCACTAAGTGGAGTGAGATAAAACCAGTGTAGGTCAACTTGTGCCAGATTCAGTGGATGTAACAAGCTCATAATGGGCTTGATGCATTGTATTGTGTATAGCGCTCCAATCGCCGAGATGCCCGAGACAATTTACCAAGGCCTCGCAGGACTAGGATGACCACTATTCATATTGGTTTTAAGCCTCGGAATGCAACCCTGATTGTTGTTTCATTATTCGCATTCGTTCCTCGTTGCTGCCGCCGGCCCAAGTCCAAGTTATCTCACGGTTCAAATCTTGAAGCGCCGCTGTGCTTGTTTACCTGCAAGATTCGCATCTGTGGGTTTTCTCTCCATGGTTGGAATAGAAGCCGGGCGAAGAGGGCTCCACTGATAGCTGGTAATCCGGAGCCAACTCACATTCCAGTATGTACCATGGACCAACAATGATTCGTCCGAGTTCTAGTATTCCGATGGGAGCTGCTTCTTCCCGTTGTGCATGACCTTGTTTTCACGGTGATGAACGTTTGCCTGGAAAATGTCTATCACTATCACTGGGCGCTGTAGTTTCTAGTATGAGTGCAGGCGCTGGAGATTGAGGTTTCTTCCCCAGTATGAACACACTTCGAACAACAACTAGGAATTTGTTCAGGGATGGCACACTGACCCTCCACAGTGATTTTTGGGCACAATCGAAGCTGAGAATTCCTTATTTCCGAATCTTCAACTAGGTTTCTTACTGCCCGAGTTCGAGATTCCTATACGACACCCCATTTCCAGAAGCCGCACCAAATGTCACGGCGGGAACATATTCTCGAGTGAGTTCTCCTGGGTAGTATTCACTGAATAGCTTGTATCGACACTCAGTTTATCAACTTGGACTTGTACTTCGCTTTTCACAACGCCTTCTGGTCATGGAATAAAGTGCCTAATAAATTGTGCAAAACTGTTGAGCGAGGTATCGTTGAACCAGTGGAACATGAGACTAGTTCTAGATAGCATTGTTCAACATATCAGTTCGAAGGTTTGAACGAACGGTGTTCCAGTTTCAGCAGTTGGAGTACTTCCACGACAACCGGGGACAGTCCTTGACATTGTTCAAACAGCCAACCCTCGAGTTTCTTCCGAAATGATTGAGAACAGGAAAATTGGCTCAGAGCATTCTCAGCCGTTGGTTTGAATTCAGGATCTACATATTTACTCTTACTATTTTACAAGGCATTTCACTCTAGGTAGAACTGCTATTGGCCCCTACTCAAGCCTAAACCTATCCGCATCCCCGGCTTTCTAGCGCACACTATTTTTGATTCCGCTTCTTTTGGTAGCATAGCATTGTTTCCTTCGTTGAGCAGGCTCTTCGTTCTATGGCTTATGCGCGCGACTGACCGTGCACTATCGCGTGTCTGGTCACGGTCGGGTGTTTAATCTCACTGCGTCCAAGTGACGAGCTTTCACGGCGTGTAGAGGAAGTGATAAAGTTCGCCGAAATCCAGCCGAACTCACAAACTTTCACGGAATGCAATCAAACTCACAAAGTTTCACAGCTCTCTAAGCGAAGTAACGATGTGACGAGGATGGCGCGGACTCATATCACAGCGAGCGGCGGCGTACTCGGTGATCTCGGAGATATGATCTACGGATGCAGCGGGACGCGAGGCACATCAGGGGAAAGATTGGGAAAAGAAGAGAAAATAATCGCCCGACCGCTTGGTCCCGCCTGATGATCAATGGCGGAACAGCGGTCACACATTGATGGCCATGCTTAAGCGAACTACGCGAGTCGCACTGTTTGATGCTGAGTCGCACTGTTACATGGTCCCAGTCGCACTGATGGCGCTGAGTCGCACTGCCAATCTGGTGACAGTGCGAGTGGCTGAGTCGCACTCACACCCTTTTCGTCATCCCTTGAATCTACCCATCATTTGCCTTTCCTCTGCCTGGGCGGCATGATGCGCTGTATGTCCAAATGTTTCATTTTCCGTCTTCAAAATCCGGAGCGAAGCGCAGGCACATCTTGTCAGCTGTCAGCAACGGCCTCTGGGTCGGCTAAACAGCGAGTAACCCGGCGAGAACCCCAACCAGGAGAAACCCGATAGACGCTAATAGCTCGTGTGTTCCCCGAGCAGTAGGACCAGTCGTACGGCGTCCTCCCTAGGAGGCCGTATGTCGTAGGTCGGGATGCGAGGCGGAACCCGGAACGAGTCGAAGAGGGTGTGATATCCACTCAGGTACAAAACCCGAGGTGTGGATACAACCCGTAG
The DNA here is from genome assembly GCA_029378375.1 of Mycena olivaceomarginata. Lineage (NCBI taxonomy): Eukaryota > Fungi > Basidiomycota > Agaricomycetes > Agaricales > Mycenaceae > Mycena > Mycena olivaceomarginata. The sequence continues at coordinate 317,520 of JARKIC010000274.1, read as the reverse complement.
TACGGTGCGAGGGAAGCGGGACAGAGTGGAGACAATGCCTATGTCAAGCCAAGGTAGAAGCCTGAGATTAGACGAGGTAGAATCTACTGTACATGGAGATTCTACCGTGCTTATATAGGCTTCTAATAAATTAAAGCGATCGCGGTCAGTCGCGATCAGTTCCTGCAACGTAGCGTTAAGGAGCATTAAATGCTGATGCTCCTGGACTCCTTTGTGTTGGTTTCCGTGGCATCGGTGGACCTAGGAGACCCGACGTTCGGGTTTCCTAGTCCTAAGTGTCATCGTCTCCAGTGGTTCAAACCCCGATCGGGTTTGCAACCACTCCTGTGCTCTGTGTACTCTCCTGTGTCAGCCCTTGGTGCGTCCGGGGACTAGAGTCCTTCTATACGGGTTCCTAGTCCCTAACGTCTTCTGTATTCCGTGGCGCAGACTCCCCGAGTCTGCGGCTTTTAGAATCCGAGGCCGGGTTTCAACCGTGAGAAGGTCACATGGTGGCGTCATGAGAGTCCCGTGCCGCTAAGACGCGTCTGTATCCGTACGGACGCGTCGCGCGAAAAAGTAGAACCCGGGCGATTCATGACATCAGCCAATTGACATTTTGATTGTCGTGTTTCACGTGTTTTTTCGTGTTTCCGTGTTGTGATCAAAAATCATCATTTTTGCACAGGCGCTGGAGCCTGCTGGTGGGGTCAAAGAATTGTGGAAAGGGCAGGTATTTGGTGTAAGATAGTGGTTTCATCTCAACTTTGGTAAATTTTGATGTGTCGGCGCCGTGGGTGGAGATTTTGGGCCTGCGTTGTCATGGTGTTGTCAGGATTTCTAAAAATGTTGTTGGCGCAGAGTGTTGTCGCATTTCCGGGAGTTTTCGGCCGTTTTTTAGCATTTCACGTGTTGCACAACACGACAACTAGATTGTCAAAAGACTGATGAGTCACAACACAAGTGAATAGGATGCCTTCCTCTATTCTGGTCTGAGCCGTACTTGAGAGTTTCACCTCCCCAAATATCCCCAAATATCCTCGAACTTGCGGCGCTTGTGATTCTACAGAGGCGACCCGGACTGAAAGGCACTCACTGAACAGCTTGCAAGTTCTTTCCCATGCCCATGTGTCTTGGATGGGACACCGATCCCACGGGAGACGATTCATCACTCAGGCTAGAGGCAAAGGTGACCGGTCTTCTCGCGGGAGCTAACAGGTAATTAATCGGGGGTGATGCACAGAACACCGCGAGTACTGTGCAATTTCGTTCAATTCGGCGGTCACGCGTCACGCACCCCGTGTGTTTGGTTTCAGTCACGGGTCACGGCACCCAGTGCCGAATCTAAAATGCGTGACATCCGGGCCAAATCTCCCTCGGAGGTGCAAAAAAGGCAGAATTTTCGAAAATTTCTGTCTTGAATGCCGAATTTTTGGAGGTGTCACGCCAAACTTTGTTGGTTGCCGAAGTGCCGAATCGGTATTTTGGGTCACGGGTCACAACCTGTGCCGAATTGAACGAAATTGCACAGTATGCATACCAGGACTTCCTAACCGATACCACGCAGCCCATGGTTCCCGTGTCCGTAGTATGGTTAGTGTTTCCCTGGCCCTGGGTCAAGCCAAGAAGCCAAGCCAGCCAAGCCATGGCTTCGTCAAGCCAGGCCAGGCCATCCCGCTGGCTTGCCGTGGCCCTGGCTTCTAGCTTGAGATTTCCCAAGCCAAGCCAGGCCAGTCAATCCATGGCTTCCAAGGGCTGACACAAACCCGCCAATGAAGACAAATTGTGAGTGCAGATATGAGCTTCAGGGTGAGATTTAAATCCATATCTTCATCACTCACCAATTCTAGACGAATCCTCGACAAATGCAACTATCGCGGCAGCGTTTGCACGGCCTTGCCTATTTGGGATGACTGATGTCGGACAGGCAAGTCCGAAAAGTGTGATTATGACTGGCAATCCAACTCTTTTCTGTTTGTATCAGATGTAATTGGTACCTGGATACCCTATACCCCTCAGAAGGACTAGGAAACACAAAGTAAAACACTATGAAAGTTTGCGCCTAAGCCATGGCTTAAGTAGGGATGGCAACCGTACCGTATACGGGTACGGTCCGTATTTTTACGGCTAATACGGCTATACGGCCGTGTGAATACGGTCCGGGTTGACAGGGTTTACAGCTCAAAACGGTACGGTAACCATCCGTGTACGGTAATACGGCCGTATTTACAGTGTAGGACAGGGGTCAATTTTTTTTGGCTCCTGTGAGCTATAAAACAAATGAAAAAATGCTACCTATTCACCCCCAATGAAGTCTAGGACAGCCTTTAAGCAGAGGCAGATTTGCACCTTGAGCAGCGTGGGCTTACAGATTGTCTCAGCCTACAGACGCGCATGTCAAATGCCAATGACATCACACATGCGGCCACGGCGGACCCAGTGGGACAGGTACGTAAACAAGATTAACCGTTCTTTAAGATTTTGCTCATTCGGCGGACGGTGCACATGTTGCGTTTTTGCTCCATAAGGCTTAATTAACCCGTTTTCGCTCTCGCGCAGTGTCCCCATGATCTGCTACTGACTGTGCTTATAATATCTTTCTCCTGCCGTCAGCAGTCCAGTTTTGGCATCCTCAGCTTTCTAGCCAACTTGAACCTCCCCCATTTCTGCGCTTTTATACCTCTCAACAGAGGCGTCTGCTGCACTGCCATTCTCCTCCTCCCTTCCTCCCCCCACCATCCCCGCAGCAATCCTCGCCCAGCCGCCTCGCTTGCAATGAAGAACTGTGGCTTTGTGTAATGAAGCCCCACTCATCCAGGCCCTTCTCAAACCACACATCAATAATTTAGTTTGGCATCGAAGCCCTTCAAGTTCGCAAGCCAGGGCAGACACCTCGGTTGCCCACTGATCAAGGCCGGATCAATCCTCCCGCCCTCTGGGTCTATCTCCCACGAAAGCTCGACTTAGGGGTACAACACACAAAACTACATTGCCCCCGGCTCTGCCGAACAACATCCTGAACGACACCCCGCTCATGATCTACGACGCTGTCTCACAAGATCCCCAGCGCGCCAAGGGCATTCTCACATTTCGCTTTCGCTTTTGTGTCCGTCCTCGTTGCTTCGCGATCCCTCTCTTCTCTTTCCCTCCAATCGCATTCAGTGTCGAGTGTCGTCATCGGGAGAAACCAAGACCAACTGACACATTCGCAGGTGGCAGCATCCCGCTCAACCTGCGCGGCACGACAGACAATACGCTCTACTCCATGCTCAGCACTGTGCAGGCGAACTGGGGCTTGAAGCCGTTGGAGAGGGAGGATACGGCTGCGTGAGTGGTTTCACTTCTGTGGTGTGGGATGGCCTCCTACGCCATTTATGTCCTCATGCAATTTCTCAGCTGACCACAAATTCTCACTGCACCGCAAGGCTGGTCATTTTCTCCCACTGCGGCTGTATCACTGGGGCGTTGATAAAAGACCAGTCGCCTCGTCATTCCCAGCACTGCCTTTGTCCGCTTCCTCGTCGATTTTTCTGCCCTGCATTCCACCCGGGATCTTCTGGCTTCCTTGACCGTTGGAGGATTCACTGTCAATTAATACTCCCACTCCTTGCGTTCAAGTTCCCACAAAATCTGGATGACTCACTGCTGGCGACATTTGACTCGTCCCCGGTATCAAGCCGCGCAATTCCGAAACTACGCCAGGTTATTTTTCACCAAGTGATTCTCCGTCTCCCATCAAAACCTATACCATATTCTCTCGGCAGGCGCTATTGAATTCCTTAATTTTTATTTGTGTCTCCGGCTCATCTGATTATCTTGGCTGGATGTTCTCTCACCTCATGCTACGACAGTGGAGCGAATGCTGGTCACTTTCTTCCATGTCGCTACACCCTCTTTTTTCCGTTATCTTCTTCGGACAACCCCGCCTTCCGGCTCAAAGCTGACAATTGTCTGGGTCCACGCGAGCAAGCGAGCTTGATTCAGCCTCAGGCCCTCATTTTTTATTAAGACTAGAGACTAGAGACCAAGACATGGTAGTTGGAGTAATCTCACGGCTTTTCCACGACTCACACGTAAATTCGTCTTTCGCCAACTTACATTTCACTAGCTTAACAACTCACAGACGTCATATTAATCTTCTCCTGTCCATTTTCTTGCAATGTCATGCCCATACCATCACAACCTAAATTTTCGCAGAATGCAAGTTCCTCCACCCTTCTGAAACAATTGACATGTGAATCGCCAGTACTCACCGGTGCGATCACTGCGATAGAATATTTGTTTTTGCAATGAAATCCCCCCACCAGGTTGATTCAATATTGGACACAAGCACTCTTCATTATAGTTTAGATTGAAGCATTGTATCTCTGCCATACAATTAACGTTTCGTTCTTTCGACCTCCGTTTGCCGGAGCGAAGCGGCGGCCACTATGGAACTGGCTAAGCATGAATTTCAACTTGATTTAGGTTGAAAATTCACTTTCAACCTATAACAAGTTGATCATAGGTTGAATGAATTCAACCTATTTTCTAGGTTACATTTTATCCTTTGCATTTCAACCTATTCCCGATTGATTATAAGCCGACGGGTTCCAGAGACCTGATCAACCTACGACGAGATCAACCTATGATAGGTTGAACTTCTCTAACAGCTCTGAATAAATTCTGGCAAGTACCCAGATATGTTTTTCGACCTCCAGCAACTGAGAAACCCAGCTATGTGCACTGTAGATGGTTTAAATTCTGGTCGTGCACTAGCACGCGTCAACACGTGGGTGGCCCGTGCACTTTGCTGATCAACACGTGAGGCCCACTGATGGCAGTTGACCGCATCTCTCTCTCTCCAGCCACTATCGCCCCGCAGCGATTCCCCGTTCTGCCGCCCCCTCCCAACCCTTCACAGCACTATCCCTCCATGTCTAGGCTCAACCAAGCCCTTCTGTGCATCTTTTGACGGCCTCAAGGCTCGAAGCACCACGGGTGGCCTCAAGCCTCGAAGCGCCGGCTCGAGCGTACTCAAGTTCTCATGCCCAAGTGCCTCCTCAAGCCTTCAAATTGTGCCAACTGAATCCTGCACATTCTCAAGTCTCTGGCTTTCTTACTCTCAAGTCCTGACCCTCAAGAGCAAGAGCACCCATAAAGCCAGTCGTCAAGTGTACGCATCAAGTGTACGCCAAGCCCTACAAGTTCTGTTGTGTTAGGTTCTGGTCCCGGTACCAGCTATCAGCTAACGCCTGGACCCGTCTGTTAGACCCGGAAACATGGAGTTTGAGGTGGAACGAGGCAATTATTACTGCACCGCTGTGTGCTCAGGTGTGTCTTTATCTTTACAAGAGCGCGCTGGGGCGCTCCGCGCCCCAGCACTTCGGTTGAGATCCCGAGACATACGTCATGAGAACAACATGAATAAAGGGATAATTTCGGATCAAAATAGAGGTCAGATGAGTAGCGGAGCTTAAAAAGCTTCAGACAGACAGACAGGCTTAATTTTATAAAGAGGAAGACTATGTATCTTCCACACTGATAGAGTATGGCCTCTTCCTGACCGCTCCAGTCCTTGCTGCACCTGCAGCCCCTGCTACACTGAACGCTCGCCTCTCAATACCCACCACGAACTCCGTGCGCAATCCGACACTCGCTGACATCGCTCTGGTCCGGGTGCGTTACATTCCTGCTCCCCATTCCAAATGTGTGCTCACTGTGCATGTCTCACAGCCGGTGTCATAGCATTGCATGGGGCCAACAATCTGGGCTGTGTGGGATAGGTAGCAAGCTGGTTGTAGCATACTGCACTGTGCAATATAAATTATGACATTGTTCAGTTAAAGTGTGCCAGGTATTCAGCTGTGTATAGGGTACTTTAAGGCTGGCTGTTTTATCCTAGGATAGGTTGAAAGTCACCTGAAATGCGGACACGACCCATAGGATGAAAGGGACGGTTTTTGGTTAATGTTCATCCTAATTCGGTCAACCTATAACCGACTACATCGTAACCTACGGCTGCTGAAATTCAACCTAAAATCCACGGCATTTCAGTCAACTTCTGGTTGATCAGCAGGTTGAATTTCATGCTGTTTGGCCCTCCCAGAGGGCCTGTCTTGTTTTGGTTAACAGAGAGACTAACACGATGTCAGCCAAATGTCAGCATTGGCATGTGGAAAATGGTACAACATTCGTGCTAAAAATCAACCCACAGCTGAGACCAAATTCTATTGCCGTATGTACGGCTGTACCGGCTAGATGGAGACGGCAAACACGGGTATCACCCGTATCCGTTGCCATGTCCGTATGAGTCTCCCTCGGACCTCTGATGGTACGGTGCCGGTTACCGGCTTACGGTGACCGTTTGCCGTGCCACACGGGTACGGTTGCCATCCCTAGGCTTAAGCCACTGGCTTTGGCCTGGCCCTGGCTTCTCCTGGCTCTGGCTCTGGCCTAGCATTTTGCAAGCCTGAGCCAGACAAAGCCAAGCCAAAGCCAAGCCAAAGCCATGGCTTCCAGGCCAAGCCAAGCCAGGGAAATACTAAGTACGGTAGGCGTGTGGCTTTGTATCATCATTCACTGTGTTCCAGCCCCTGATAGACAGAGGGTCTGGCTACCGGCGTAGACAGAGGAGTAGACGAGCCACTCTGGCTACATATGTCTACACCTCGTCGACATAGTATGTCCACATTTGTCATGTCCATCTACTCGAGTCCAATGACATAGACAGAGGGTAGACTGAGGTAGCCAGAGGTAGACTTACATGGACCAACTGCTTTTCTGTTAATTCACAATGGTGCATCTGTGGATTACTAGAATTTTCCATTCAAATCGACAGGGGGGATGACACGTGACCTCTTTTACCATTTCGACATTTCGATAGACACCAAAATTTGGTGGGACACCCCAAAATTTGGAACGAAAATTTCGGCTTTTTGGCGTTTTTCAGGCAGTTTTGGGCTCTGTGTCACGCTCGGGAGGTTCAACAGAGGCCTCCGTGATGCGTGACCTCAACCAAATTTTGACATCGACAAAGGGGTCCGTGACCCATGACTGTCAAATTGAAGAGAAAAGTCCAGTAGCCTGTTTGCGTTGCAGCCATTCAAGCCATCTGATGACTGTTTGATGTTGCACAAACTGATGGCTAATGGCCGATGGATGGCTGATGAAATGATTCAGTGTAAGCTCTTTTCTGCTAGAAATAGTGTCAATGAGTGTGTTATCACACATGCCAGAGATTGCTCGAAAACAGGTTAGCATGTTAGATTATTCCTTTTTTTGCAGTGCTGCATGTGCTGTATCCATGCTTTCTTCATCAGAATTTCATCTCTGATGGGCCAATTTTGGGGTTTACCAGCCAAAGAATTTCTACGGCCAATTTGGCCACTGCACAGCCACTGTACAAAAGTAGCGGTGACTAAGTGAGCGGCACCATAGACAGTAGATGTAGACACAGATCTGTCATTGCATGGCTACCTGCAGCTACATTATGTGGACACAGTCTGACTACCTATGTCTACGTCTGTTGAACTGTCTGGAATTCAACTATACCTAAACACCTCACTTTTGCATGTTTTGGAATAGTCTGATTACAGTATAGGCTTATTTCTAAGAGCTGGTATATGGTCTCGGTATAGCTGGCTGGGTCAGGATCACAGAGTAACGGGTACAAAGGGTAGGTGACTACCCTGTGGACTGGCAGGTGCTCACCTCAAAAACTGTAGAGGAGTGTGTAGCTCACAAACCTCTGAAGGGACTATTTCTGGTGTTATTTCCACACGACGAAACAAGCCGGAAGTACTTGTGACAGGGCATGTGGGAATAAGCTTATTTCTGCATGGCTAGGCCATGGGCCTTCCATGTGATAGACATATGTGGCCTGGGGATGCATATTCTGATGAAGCTCTGGGATAAGCCATGGTCGGCTAAGACAATCTGATGGGATTGTTCTTATTCCGAGTAAGCGGAGTTGGAGAAATAAGAATCTCACTATGGGTGTCTACAGAGAGCTGGAGACTAGGGGAATACAACCTGATGGTCAGGAGCAGCAGGAGAGGAACAGGAAACAACAGGAAATAGGAGGAGGACACAATATCAGTCAGCCAAGAGACTGGAGGTTTCAGACTCCCTGGATGACCAACACTGCATGGTCGGACATCAGGATCAACCTGTACACTGACCAATGGCAATACGCTCGTGGGAAGCCTTCCGACGGATAAACGGCTAGGGAGGGGGAACTCGGGCAACTTTACTAATTTCTGTTTTGTTTGTGGGCTTGCATATGATTTTGGGGTTTGTATCAGTAGTCAGGACATTATTCCGAGTAGGGTACAGAATCACCTGTGTATTAGTAGGCATCACACTTGTGATTGGGCTATTTCTGGGGTTGGAACAGTGTGTATTGTTGTTGGACTTTAACATTGGGAAACCTTTAGTTGGGAAATAAGGAACTGGTTATTGGAAATGTCTTAGACATGATTGAGGCTATCTAGTGTCTGGAAATCGAGTCGTTTATTGTCATTGTCATTGTCATCACTCATCGTTCCAGCTAACTGCAAAATTCTAGGCCATTTTGTTTCATCAACGAGTGGAGCTCTGGCACTGTGTGAAGGTTGGTTATTGCGTATGGCAGTGAATGGCAGCTTGGGAGGTGATGCTGTTCTCAATACAACCGGGATTCTCCGGCCTCACATCTGTGGGAATCGAAATGGCCTAGAATTTTGCAGTTAGTTGTCATCAACATTGTTCATTGTTCATTGCCATTGCCATCACCATCACCATCTATTGTCTTGGAGTCATCTGGGAAATAAGCTTTCGAGTTTGTATTGTCTGGGAATTGTTTATCGTCAACCTCTTTGAGGTCTCCTGCTCGTCTTTGGACGCCACCACTACCACCACACACAACACCTGCTTGTCTCATGAGCTGCAAAGCTTTTAAACATCTTATTTCCATTGCTTAATTATTGCTCAGACCAATTCCTGGTGATATCTTGTAGTGAAAGTTTATCTTCCTAGGGGAATCTTATACCTTCCCTTCAACCTATTGTTAGGTCCTGTCAAGGGACTACAACTCATCTGAATCTCAGCTCTTGCATCCTCTGATCGGCCTATTTCTGACTCTTGTCTTATTTCCGTGGGCGTCACTGTTTATTTTGGAAAGACTTGGGTTATATTTGGGTGATAATGGGATTTTTTGGGTTTATTTTGGAGCACATCATTCACCGTCTATGTCCATCTATGCCCATTGTCATGAACCGTCTTTTCATTTTACTTCCAGAACCCGAACAACCCAAACAACCCGATCATTGATCAGATCAACTATCTGATCAATCGAACTAGGATACCGTTTTAGGATCCCAAACGGTTGCGATCAGTTTCCCCGACCTTTGGGTTCCCGATCGCCCCCTCTACGTTCATATACCCCTTCATTTATTTGCATTAATCTTGTCTGTTGCCATTGGACACTGTACCTTAATTTACAACCCCTAGGAACTTTAGTATATAAGCTGTAGTTATTTCCCTGTACTTTACACTATTCTAGTCTAAACTCCAGGCTTATTCATTGGAACTCTTCGTGCTTCAGTCGCCCTCATCATCTCAGAACCTGGAATCTGCTCTGTGCTGACACAAAGCCACGACTCCATATGACAGCAGCAACCTGTGAGCCTTTCCCACTCGCAGCAACTATTCATTGAACATATGTAATGGTGTCCTTTGGGATGGTTGCCTTACCATAGGTGAATGGAGCATTTATCATTTAGTGAACAATTGAGAAAGGTGCTACACAAGATACTGGTCGGCATTACAGCTGTCTGGATCCCTGATGGAATTCACAGAGTCCTGTGTCAAGTTGTGTGAAACTCTACAAAAGTGTGATTGTAAATATTCATATCCAACCGACCAAGTTCTACAATCTATTTTGTTACATGTGGTGAGTGAGAATGTATCTTGAAAGTCGATGCATTCACATTGGAAGCCCAAAGCTGGGTGAATTCAGCCACTATGGTCCAAAAGTCATCACCTCCTTGAGTGCCTCGCACCCAGTCCTCAGTACCATCCTCAACAATTATGTCATGAATTGCAGATCAGTGTTGCACTCATCACACCTGAGAGCCCAGGACTTGAGGAGGGATTGCCTGTAACCAAGGATCACAAGTACTTCTAGTGACCTGCATTTTTTGAGAGCCCCTCGATAAATGTGTGTGGCAGGCCTGTGGAAAGGATCCTCATGGAAGGCAAGGTGTGTGAGCTGTGGAATTTGTATCAGGCTGGATCAGGCATCCCAATTCTCAATACCTAAGTTGCAGATCTCAAGGTGAGTTATTTGGGCAAAGAGGGAGTGGGTGAAGTCCATGTCCCTAGGACTATGAAATAATTGGTTTGTGGCAAAGGACAACCATTGCAGGGTGTCAGCAATGGCCTCTGGGTCGGCTAAACAGCGAGTAATACTCTTCTGTCAGCATAGAGAAGACCTTCACAGCCTGATTCAGGCAATGATTTATGGTGGTTTTTTGGACACTGAATAGAGGTTGTAAATAAATATGGTTTCTCACAATTGGAACCCAACAGTTTCTTAAGTCAGCTGAAGACTCTGTCCGGTATGGTGGCCTTTGAACTCTCTGCACTTGAAGACAAAATTTTCTTATACAATCACAGCTGAACTGTTGATATCTTCAACTCAATATATTTTTGGCACATGGGAAACCTTTGCCCACTCTGGGGATCATGCCGGTTGTTCCGGAAACAAAGGCAACTATCATTATGTCAATTCCCTGTCAAGTCCGTGACAAAGACTCAGCAAGTGCAGGTGGGATGCCGCTGGGATGCCATTATGACAGGTGCCCCCTCTTTTGCCCCCTGTGTTATAAAGGCTTCAAATAAATTAAATGTGATCATGGTCTGTCATGATCAGTTCCTGTACCACAGCATTAAGGAGTGTTAATGCTGATACTCCTGGACTCCTCTGTGTTGGTCTCCATAGCGTTGGAGGACTAGGGGGCCTGTCTGTATGGGTTACCTAGTCCTTAATGTTGTCTCATATCCAGTGGTTGAAACCCCGATTAGTTTGCAACTGTTCATGCAACTCTTGGACACCTCTGTGCCATCCCCTCTGGCATTGGGGGGCTAGGACCCATCGGTACAGGTTCCCTAGCCCTTAATGTCTTCTGGTATCCAGTGGTCAAGACCCCAATAGGTCTGCTACTTGGAACCCGAGATCGGGTTTCAACCGTGAGAAAGTCATGTGGTGGTGTCATGTGAGTCCCATGCCACTAGATGTGTCTGTATCCATACAGCATGCGAAAAAAAAAAGAGGAACCCAGGTGATTCATAACATCACCCCCCCCCCCTTCAAGGTTGTTGCTCCCAATGACCCGCACATTTCCAAGATCTCGGCGAGTTACAGCCCCTAGTACAGGGCCTTGTAAAGGTTGTAGGGAGAGTTTTTGTATCTCAGAGAGACAAAGAGGAAGATGCGAGCAACACATTTCTAGACACGGTGGAAACATAATTTCCAAGCAAGAGGTAGATTTATAGCTTCGCAGTGTGTGTGTGTGTGTGTGTGTCCAAACGACAGAGAAACAAGTTTAAAGTAGTCCCATAGACTCAAGTAAAGCCCCTAGTTTATAGGCCAGGTATGTTCACAGAGCTTTCCCTAAAAAAATACTTTCTGAGCAGCACACAGCAGTCATGTTTCCAAAGTTTTCCCTAGATGGTACTTTCTGAAACCTGCTCCGCAACAATAATGTTCTTTCAACAGAGTCCCAGTTCCAACAGATTCACAGAGTTCCTAACAGTTTCCAGGCAGAGCCCAAGTGCGTTTCCAGAATAATATATGATTCAGAAACAAATAAGATTTCGACTAATCATGCTACTCTATAAGAATGCATTCGCCGAGGATCCCAGATCAACCCAATGCGCAAGCATATATAGTTTACTAGTTCGGGGGGGAAGATGCTGTCTCCATTGTAGAAACACCTCCTGATACATATACAACTGCCAAGACACAATTACAAAGCCCAAAACACAATCCCAGTGAGTCAAATGTCTGTTTATCCGCCTCTTTAACTGTGTTTCTGTCGGTTGTTCTTCCGAGTGTCGCCTCCCATTGGTTCCCAAGTGTGAGCACCATGATCCCTTGCCAATTACGAGGCAAGATCCCGTCAGCAGCACCCCTGTATTATTCAGAGGGTGTGTCAATCATCAATAGATTGGCACTGCACTCGTTCAACATGTTTCTGCTTCAACTCAACTCTCCCCTCTGTTCCAAGTGCGGAACTTGATAATACTTCTTTGTAGGTCTTGGGAGATACCCATTTCTGAGATGTTTCCCAGAAACGATTCTTGAGAAAGAACCTTAGAACACCTTTAGAGTTGTGATCTGGATCCTCAGGATAGCTGACCACCTGTTTTGGTGTATCTGCATTCAATAGAAACCGGCAACTCTAACACCCGACACACTTGTGATCTAACATGACCTCTCAGCATCTCAACACAACACAATACATTGCCCAATTACCGTTCCTTTGACCCGTTGCCGTGGTTTAAGTGGATGTTGGAAATAAGTCAAACAAAGTTCCTTGACTTATTAATTGGCTGCATGTTCCCTTATAGTTTTCAGGGTGAGACTTGCCAATGAGTGTTCTAATTCCTTAGAACGTTCACCTGTTTCTCTATGGTTTGCCAGACAGCTACCACGAACCAGTACTGTTGTATAGAAACAACAGTTTCAGCAATGAGCACAATCACAAACACACAAAATTACGTGTATCTAACTATGGCCCAATTACTGGCTTATCATTGTGCTGGGCATCCCCATGGTCTTTAGTGCTCGACTCCCCATGTCATAGTATTTCTTTTCCTCTGTGGTCCAACCCTGTTTTCTCTTGGGTGTGTTGGGTTGTACAACCTGCCTGCAACCCCCATACGTCTCTTCAGCTATTTCGGCAAAGTCTCTTGATTGCCAGTGGTGTTTTCATTGTCATGGCGTAGAGGCGAGGATTCTTTTGATCTGCTTCCAAAAGTCGAGCTCACTTGGCACTTCTTTTCAAAGCACATTAAGATTTCTCCTTGAAACATGGGCTCTGGGTTCTGAACTTGATCAGAGCCCTGAGCCCTCTGTCTCGGCTCCTGAACCTCCTCTGCAGCACCCTTTTCTTTTCCATTGCTATGACCTTCACTTTGTGTGATTTCACCCTCGCTTGGAATGTCACAAATTGTCTTTTCATTTACTTCTAGAACCCGAACAACCTGAACAATCTGATCAGTTGATCAAATCAACTATCTGATCAATCGAACTCGGAATGCCCTTTCAGGATTCCAATCAGTTTCAATCAGTTCCCCAACCCACCGGGTTACCAATCGACTCCTCTATGTTCATATACCACTGCATTTACTTTTCATCTATCTTGTCCGTTGTCATTGGACACTGTACCTTAGTTACAACCCCAGGGACTTTAGTATATAAGCTATAGCTACTTTTCTGTACTTTACACTATTCTAGTCTAAACTCCAGACTTATTCGTTGGAACTCCTCGTGCTTCAGTTGCCCTTGTCATCTCAGAACCTGGAATCTGCTCTGTGCTAATGTTGCCGCGACTTGCGACTTGACCCCATGAAGTCGACTTACAAAAGCCAACTTGAGTCGAGTCAAGTCGGGTCAAGTGCCGCGACTTCCCTCAACTTGCAAGCCAATCCAAGTTGACTTTGAGTCGACTTGAGTGACTTGAGGTCGGGTTTATTATCTTTTTTTTTTTTTTCCGGCAGGGTACACAGAAAGCCTTCTCGTGACCCCAGGTCACTTGATAGTTGAGTTGACTGCCGTAATTCGTTGTTCAATTTAATTTTGTACCTAGTTGGTGCATTTCAGACATTTAGCTTCGTCAGAAGTATTCAAAAAACGCTATTTTTCGGATTTTGTATGCATCTTCATGTACAGAGTCTATGCGTTGTTCCAGCAGCTGTGTTGGTGTTCTGTTTGACAGCTGTCATTTGATTGTCATGGCGGTATTACGGCACCCCTGTAGGACAGTCGTTATTGGACAAATTTTCAATGGTCACACATGGATTATTCTACCAAGAGACCCGGCTTTCAGGAGAAAGCCCTGGTACAAAATTTCTGTTGTTTGGAACCCCAGATGCTTGAGGTTTCTCAGCGGCCGACATCCGGAGTCCAATGTGTAATGTGATTGGCACATGGGACACAATCACATGGCGTCACTCACACCGGCAGTTGCCAAAATATATGACGGCCCGACGTTGACGTTGGAAGTCAATTCGAAAGTCTGAATATCGAGCTAGACTTCAGGTTAACTGAAACCAAACCCTGAAATTACTGGAATCATCTTCCATGTAGACTGAACCAAAATCTGAGCTGAAAGCAGTGGGTTCTGCTTTGGTGTTGGTTCAACTGAATACTGATTCAATATTTTGAGTGGCGGTATCAACATTGGATGGACATAAAGTTGGGAATCTTGGGTATGTGCAGTCACCAGGCAGCCATTTGCCTCTTGACAGAGGGACCTGGGAGATATTGCCAAATATTGGACTGTCCGATGTTGATGTGGACAGGCTAAGTCTCAACTGGCATTTCAGGTTACCCAAAATCTAAAACTGAAGCTAGTAAAACCAGCTTTGATTTCAGTGAGAACTGATATCACAGTTTCAATCTTTGGAATCAGCTTGGAATTCAAGTGCAATGCAATACTAATTTGAAACTTTAGCTTTCGAGTAATGTCTTGAAATCAACGTCGGATCACCCAATATTCGGCAATTGCCGGTGTGACTTCAGCCTTCTGCTGCCTTATCTTCCACAAAAGGAAATTTTACACTTTTCGCCGCGTGCCATCGGGGAAGTGGTGTCCAGCATGGTGCCACCATGACGTAGTTGCATTTTGACAGGCGGTCTGCCTGAAATGCATTTGTGTCATCGCGTGCATGCACTAGACTGATTCTCGGAGACCTATTACTATCTACAGTGTGTCACACAAAAAAATGCGCACCCCCATTCTGCCATAACTTGGTTGTAATTTGAGAACCACTTCGAATTTTGAGCCAAAATCAGATGTCACATTGTCGAGAGAGCCAGCATCAACATTTTTCATATGTTGATCACATCATAGTACCTTGATGTGCCATCAGAATATGCCGAATACGGAACTTGTATTATATGTATTTTTTGGCGGGTTCAAGCTTGATATATAATTTTTTTGGAGGAAATATAAATCATCCAAACTGTAGCCCGGGATGTACTAAGCAACTTACCCAGTTGAATTATGAAAAAATATACAGGCAATAACTCGCTACAGAGACTGCAAAGTGGCCATTTTTGCCATTTTTTCGCTGTTTTGGGCATTTTTGGCTGTTTTTGGCCACTTTGCGGTCTCTGTAGCGAGTTATTGCCTGTATATTTTTTCATGATTCAACTTGGCGAGTTGCTTAGTACATCCCAGGCTACAATTTGGATGATTTATATTTCCTCCAAGAAAATTATTTATCAAGCTTGAACCCGCCAAAAAATATGTATAATACAGGCTCCATATTCGGCATCTTCTGATGGCACATCAAGATACTATGATGCGATCAACATATGCAAAATGTTGATGCTGGCTCTCTTGACAATGTGACATCTTAGTTTGGCTCAAAATTCTAAGTGGTTCTCAAATTACAACCAAGTTATGACAGAATGGGGGTGCGCATTTTTTTTTTGTGACACACTGTATTACGCTTTTCTTGATTTCATCTGAGCAGGTGATAAAACCAAGAAGTCTTGAAGGTTAGACAATTTTGTTTAAAGCTGGGGCGGACACTCAATATAGATTGAAACCACTATGATATCATTCACAATGTGCTACCTACTGCGGATATCTACAATTGAAGAGGACAATTGGAAAAATTGTGTTGTTCTTGATGGCATAGAGAGCTGCACATCCTCTCAACCCGCGATCTCCCCGGAGCAAGCACTAAGTCCGAAATGGAAGTTTGGGCATCTAAATCAGTCAGAGTGTGGCGGCTTGATCCAACACCGCCTCCACACTAGCGGCCCTCTCTCGCATTGGTAACCCGATTGGTATGAGGTCAGCCCTTGTGTGAGATAATAGCTGGGTCTACAATATGGTCCAGGGGAGCTTCACTTATGTTCCTTTGAATAAAAACAGTCATTGAGCACAGCACGAAAAGCCAACCCAAATTCTAAACATGCATTGTAATTTTTCACGGCTCTGTATCAGGTTTGACATCTGCTTCCTCATCGTGAGCCAAGAAGCTCACAAAACCGACAGTACCTGGCACCTGGTCCCTCCATTAAAGCAATAACTCACACGGGTACCCAGGGAGCCCGAATCCGCTGCCTCAAAACATTAGTAAAAACTAACATCTGACAATGTCAGTGCACGAGAAGGACATTCAATGACACCCCTCAAGGTTAGATATCAACGCCACATGACTTCTCTCCGACTCCATGTCGCATCAGCTACACACACAGTGTCCTGTTCTCCCCGTTGTCTCGGCAAAGACATACTTTTGGATATAAGCTTGGATTCTTGGCATCAAGTCTTTCCAAAACTCCCAGCAGTTCTCGAGTCTCTCATCTCTTTACAACTATCTTGCCAGAGGCCACATTGCTCCACCGATACACTGCCTGTGTTCATCAATATGATCAAGTTCATATATCTTTCTGTTCCCTTTACTAAATCAGAGGCTTGGACATTTCATATCCAGCCGAAGCTTGAATCCGAATCACAATTCATATATCTCTGGGTACATTTTCATCTTGGGAGTTCTATGTATCATTTAACAGTTTTTGATCCCGGAAAATTTTCATATCTCTCCTGTCGCATTTCATATAACAGTTTTGGCAGGCTTCCATTCACTATTCTCCCCGTTGTTTCGACAAAAACACCTGTTTGGATATAAACTCGGATTCCTGGCATCAAGTCTTCTCCCAAACTCCCAGCTGTTCTCGAGTTTTTCATTTCTTTGAAACTATCTTTCCAGAGGCCATATTGCTCTACCGACTCACCGCATGTGTTCATAAATATGATCAAGTTCATATCTTATGTTTCCCCTGTACTAAATCAGAGGTTTGAACATTTCATATTGTTGGAAATACAAGCTTGAACCACGGCAACTATCTATTGTTTCACATTTTTATTTCAACTACTATTTCACCGTTGCTAGCTGCCCACATTCTTTCCCCACAACCGCATGATATCCGCAGCACTTTATTCCAATTTCCGAGTCCCTTGTTTCATGTTCCTTATTCATGTGATAGTTTGGTACATATAAAAGCTGTAGTACTTGTCATAGTTTACCTCACTGGTTTGCCTCGCAATTACCTCTTGCTTGCAAACATCCTCCTGAGCTCAATTCTACACATATCCCGCCGAAGCTTGATCTGAATCGCAATTTAGGTATGTTTTCATCTTGGGACTTTGATCTATCATTTAACAATACAGTTTTGCGTTCTTCTGGTTGGTTTACATTCAATCACGGAAAATTTTCATATCTCTCCTGTCACATTCATACACCAGTCATATATCTTTCTGATATCAGTCGCATTTCATACGACAGGGGGTTTGGCAGGCTTCCAATCCAGAAAGTGAGCAAGCCTGAATTGACACATTGTTTCCCACTGCTTCGCATATTTAATCTCGTATCCTGTAAGGCGAATGTCGATCTCGCTTTCCAATGCCTCCCAGACGTAGGACATCAGCAGCACAACCACTCTCGACTCAAACAGATGTTGCTCCCCGGCGTACAACGAGGGGCAAGTCTGGTACCTCAGGAAACCCCCCCTGCCCCGACAGCTGGTCTGTCAATTTCTATTATTATTTCTGTCATTAATCTGACATCCCCATTCCTTTTGAAGCCATGGAGTATTCTCGCAACTTACCGCCGGTGTTGGAAACGGTTTGCTGCCCAATATCATAAGCAAATGGATTTTAATCTCAGTGGACAGCCCTCAACACCTGCTCGTCAGGCAATGAATCGCCTTGTTACACAGATGTCAGCACAGGCCGCAATGGCCAGTCCTGGTCCTCGGTTGCATGCTCCTGGTGCTGGATCTGATTGCGAGTCTGAACCTGGCAGCAATGCAGAAACATCAGATTCCGACACTGGGCCATTGCCTGTGCGCAGAATGCCTGCCTGGAGGCCTCGTCCGTTGGCTCAAGATGATGAAGAGATTGTCATCAGCCTTAATTCCGATGATGATACCGCTGAGCCTGTTCCCTCCCATCGGAAGCACCATTCTGACAAATGGCATGGATTTTCTGTCGATGGTGATAGCTTCGCCTGGGCAGAGGCTGCTGCGCTTGACAAATCCAAGTCCCCTGACTGCCTATACTTCTATGGGCAGCATACTGAAAGCCGAGCTTATAAATGCCGGCTCTGTTCGTGAGTTCTGTGCCTTTCATGCTCCCCAAAATTGACCACTTCTTTCAAGAAAAATATATGTTGTTGGAAACAGTCTGTCGACAAGACGTACCCATTTGCAGACTGAGCACTTGCCGGAGTATCTCAAGGCTATCGCACAAAATAAATGGGACAATAAACTCCCTGCAGAGCGGAAGCGACAATTACAGGAGCGACAGGCAGAAAGAATCCTGTTCTCGTCTCCAGCCTTCTTAGACCAGCTGGTCAAAGTCATTGTGTCCAATGACTTGGTATGCTCAGTGTCCTCTCGCTTGTGCTTCCGATTGACTTATGTATATTCATTCTATTAATCTGATTGAGAGCCGCAACTTCCGCGATTTACTGCTCATGTTGCAAGACACACTGCGCGAGCAAGATATCCCTCACCGAACCAAAATCCGAAGTCTCATTATTGATTCTTGGACTGCATATTACTTCGAACTCAAAGCTGAGCTTGGCGTCAGTGGATACAATCCTTCGAATGTATCTCAAGGTGACAAAAGTGTTGAATAACTTACAGCATGCGCTTGGGAAAATCAGCTTTACAGTGAATATCTGGAGCAGCAAAGCACGGCAACCGTATCTTGCACTTACTGCGCACTGGCTTGGTCTGCAAGCGGGTACCAATCAAGCTGCTTTGCACCAAGCTCTCCTTGCCTTTCGACGCATTCGTGGTGCTCACAGTGGCCAACGCATGGCACGCATTATCTTTAATATTCTTGACCATGCTGGTATACTCCATAAAGTGTGTGGCCGGTACAATTGTTGTGTATCCTTCTAATATGCATTTTTAGGTTGGGAATTTTACCATGGATAATGCCTCGAACAACTTAACTTTCATGATCCACCTTGCCATTCTTTTGCACGAGAGAGGTATCCCTGGGTTTGATGCGAAGCAAAATTACATCCGCTGCTTTACCCACATCATCAATCTCTGCTCGCAGGCTGTGATCAAACAGATGGAGAAAGAAGATGCCGACGATACATATTCCGATTCCGACACAGACGATGATGGTACAGAGCTGGATTGCTCGGGTGATGATGTCGAGGAGGTTAGCAGTCCACAAGTGCATCGAACTCGGAAGGCAGGTCCCATGCGTCGTGCACGCAAGACCATTGCCTTCATACGCAAGGGCGGTCAGCGGCGTGATCGGCTGCTTGATATCATCAAGACAGGCAACATAGATGGCCTGTGGACACAGCTCATCACTGTTGATGGTGGGAACACATTTGAAAAAGACACAGTATCGCTCTCTCCGGTGACGGTGTTACCTGACGTGAAGACGCGATGGGACTCTGTATTCTATATGCTTCGTCGGCTTCGGTACTTACAACAAGTGTGTTGAATCCTCCTGCTCACTATGCCAGTCATCATTAATATAATTATCTAGCCTGTTGTCCAATTTTTTTTGATCAATCGCGAGGCACGCAGCTTCAGTCACCCACTTGAGACCCGTCATTGGAATCAGTTAGAGCTGATGGAGTTGATTTTGCAGGTTTGTTGACTTGATTTCTGCCAAACTCCTGTGCATTCTGACGGTTGTACTAGCAACCACATACTGTTCAAACGGCAATGTCGGTTGAAAATACACCGATCCTGGCGGCCACCATTCCAGCTTTCGAACTCTTTGTTGCATCCTGGACGTCAATGATTACCGATTAGGATTTACAGAAAGAGAATATTGCAAAGTTCATTCGGCCCGGCCTAGCCATCGCGAACAAGTATTATAACAAGCTTGGGGAGACAGATGCCTACATTATTTCGATGTGTGAGTGATATATGCCACACATATTACTGTGCTCATAATGATTTATCATTCAAACCAGTCGTCAACCCATCCATCCGCTTCGAATGGATCAAGCACAACTGGAGCTCTGCAGATCAAGCAAAGGCAAGGAGTATAATTTTGGCAAAGGTAAGCTCATCACTTCTGTATTCTGATAGCAAGTAGTCATAGTTTCCAAGCTGAAGTCGTACCGAGATGAGGGTATGACTCAAAGCGACTCTGAAGGCTCTGGCGAAAACAGCCCTACCGGATCATGTTCCCGGCAGTCATCGCGGTCCCAATCCCGAGCTCCTGCACCTGCTGCCCAGCTGGCCATTGCCCAGGCAGCCCTACGCTTCCGCAATCCACAGAAATTTCTTGACTTTTCTGCCGGTGCTTCGAATGCCCAGGCTGGTGGTCAATGGTCAGTGGAGGAAGAAATGAAGAATTACATGCAAAGCGCTATTCCACCCAGGGAAACCACCGACATAATTGGTTACTGGATGGTATGTTTTGTACTTGATTAATAAACTCATCTGCTCATCATCCGTCTGCCATACAGAATCACGGAGTCACGACAAGGCCCACAGTATATCGCCTGTTCGTTGATTATGCCCCCATCCAAGCAACATCTGTTCCGTCAGAGCGAGTATTTTCCTCATCGGCAGAGACTGATACCAAGCGACGCAATCGTATTAGTCCCATCCTGATGGAAGCATTGCAGATGCTCAAATTCAACTTCAAGAAATCACGACTCAATTTTATGTCTGATTGGCAGCTGGCTCCTATCGCAGATGATGGGGAAGACTGGTTGCGTGCTTTGGCTTCGGAAACTGACAAGGAAAAAGTCGGAGCCCTCAGGAGAGAGGTTACGGACAGTTTCGAGTTTGCGGATACAGTTTATTTTGACATGCCGGAGGCACCCGGAGGACAGTAGGAAAATCTTGTTGTAAATGGCCTTTATTTAGCGAGCGTTATGTTGGTTTCATTATATTTATTACATGATTCAAATTCTCGGGGACTTTACATGAAATTACAACCCGACTTGATGACTCAAGTCGACTTGGATCAACTCGACTTGACTTGGCAGGAGACCAAGTCGAGTCACGGAACAGACTTGTACTGACTTCCCAAGTCGCGGCAACACTACTCTGTGCTGACATGGAACTTGGGGTTCCGATTCTTCTTGAACCCTGTGACCTCCCCTTGCTTCATGCTGGACTGAGATCACCACAATGCTGATGGGACTCGTCTCGAACTCGGGTATGGTGTCGACAACTTTCACATTCCATGTCGTTTCTTTCCATGAGTGCTCAGAATCAGTGTCAATAATGGTGGCATTTGGTCCATTCTCCACCATTACCAGGGCTGTAGGGCCAGAACTGCTCGCTATTATGACTTGCTCCTCTGTCACTGGTTTGTGATGTCACATATCTCGCCTACACTGGCCCTATGGCCCCCCTTCTTTTTCCTGTGCAACGTCTTCCCCCCTCAACCATATTACTCACTTCCCTGCCACCCACTCTTTGACTTTTGGGTTTGAATTGCAGATTACCCAGGGATTGGTCCCTGGACGAGATTGTGCACCAGCACTTCCTGGTGTGCACCTGGTTGTCGTTCTGGTGCATTGAGGAGCAAGGTCCTGCACACTGGCCCATCCAGGTTTGTTGGCTGCACTGTCCTTCAGCAATGATCATGCCTCCCATCTTTGACAACCTCCTCAACCAGATGACACTGAATTTCAAGAACTACATGGCTGATTACCATTGTTCTTGGGAGGACCATGTAAACAAGGCAAAGTGTCAGCACCAACTCTTCAAATTTGTGATGAGCTCCATGTTGCCCTGAGAATCTGTGGGTTGGATTTCTAATTTTTGTATAGCTCAACATGGAGTGCACCTTGCTTTGGCTCAGCCACCTCGGATTCTGGGTGGGGTGGTCCACACAATATGACCATCTGCTAGTACACTTGTTCCCTGATGTTTATCCGGACACCCCATGGCACAGCAGCAAGCAAAGCTAAGCCGACTCCATGAGAAGCTGCCCACTATCCAGATTCCTTCTGCTCGCACCCACTCCAAGACAGGATGCGACTTCACCCAGCATCCCCAGGCCTTCTCGTCAGAGGGGTTTCACCCCAAGGGAGTTGTTGTCTGCACCCTGTTCCTGCCATGCAAACAGTGCAACAACAGTGGTTTTTTGTGCACATTGGAGATTGGGCAGTCACTGCCAGCCAAGACCTTCCCGGTGTTGCTCGCCCTGTAAGATGGTGCACACTACCTGTAGTGCTTGGACGAAGTTTTCCAATGCATATATACGAGAGCGGCAATGACAAGACTTTGGGCAGGTTCTGGGTATTGTTCTGGGAACACCTTGGGGGTGGTTCTTATTTCTCCCTGCACCCCAGCCCTCAACTATCAGATTTGACACAGACTCATACATATCTTTTATATTCCTGAGTCAGTCTCCTCCTAACATTCTTCTTCCCCTCCAGGACTCTCGCACATGTATCGAGAGTTCCTCATGTTCCAACCCACACTGTGTATACCAGAGGTTTCCACATCCCGTCGTTCCATGTCCTCACCTGGTCATTGCCGCAGCCCCCCACATCATCTCCTCACCAGGTTCCAAGAGTGAATCCTCTGTGGAGGAAACCCCAGGCCCCAAGCAGCAGAAGATGTTGCATACTGCCTGTGCGACACCTCGACACAAAGTGATTGAGGTGACCGATGAAGAGGATGGGCCCGCCTCAACAGAGGACCTTCGGAATTACAATCTCAAGGAGGAAGACATGTCAATGTCATCCCAGAGCCGCCCATCGCAGCAGATGAAAGTAATTACGGCCCTGGGCTGGAACCCATGCCCACCATCATTCCTCCCAAGCAGCAGGCTTCCTCTTCCCATGCTATGCTGGATGACCTGCACCCCCTGATGCTTGTTTTCTTGGGTTCTGCCTTTGTGCAGGAGATAGTGCAGCACGCAACCGAGGATGATGTTGATAAAGGCCGGTTAGAGAGCGTGCTGCTCTTTATGTCTGTTGTATTCAGCCAGGCTGTCGTGAATCACCCGGTTTCTATTTTTCGTGTGATGTGTCTGTATGGATACAGACACATCTTAACAGCACGGAACTCTCATGACGCCACCACGTGACCTTCTCACAGTTGAAACCCGACTGCAGATTCTAAAAGCCGCAGACCCAGGGTGGTCTGCGCCACGGGATACAGAAGATGTTAGGGACTAGGAACCCATACAGACAGATCCTAGCCCCCAGACGCAGAGGCGTACATGAAGTACATGACTGGTTGCAAACTGATCGGGGTTTGAACCACTGGAGACAATGATATTAAGGACTAGGAAACCCCAACATTGGGTCTCCTAAGTCCACTGACACCACGGAAACGAACACAGAGGAGTCCAGGAATATCAGCATTAACACTCCTTAATGCTGTAGTACAGGAACTGATCATGACTGACTGCGATCACTTTAATTTATTTGAAGCCTATATAAGCTCGGCTTGACATAGGCATTGTCTCCACCCTGCCCCACTTCCTATCCATCATATTGCGGGTTGCATCCACACCCCGGGTTTTATACCTGAGTGGATATCACACCGTCTTTGACTCGTTCCGGGTTTCGCCTTGCATCCCGACCTACAATATAAAGTCTCCTAGATAGGACACCGTACAGTTGGTCCTACTGCTCGGGGAACACACAAGCTATTAGCGTCTATTGGGTTTATCCTGGTTAGGGTTCTCGCTGGGTTACTCACTGTTTAGCCGACCCAGAGGCCATTGCTGACACAGGCAGGGAACCTCCTGGGCCAGTGTCATCGTGGTGGGAAGGGCAAGAGAAAGGGGTGTGCCCAGTAACATACTTTTTTTTTTTTTTTGTATTTTTGGTTATTTCCGAATTGAGTGAGAAGTGTTTTGGATTGCCCAATTAGGTGTGATAAGATCACATTCATTAAGAATTTTTGCCAAGAGATTAACAAGTAGACAGATGAGAGTGAGGGGTATGGGTATGGGTATAACCCATTCCACAGGTTCTCGTCACACCTTCTTTCTTTTATCGCTGACCTCGCACCACTTCTACCCACGCCTGCTCAGTTCGGGTTCTAGGGTTGGTGCCAGGCCTTTCTTCGTAAGGTGGTGTGGCCATGGGTTCTTTGTCTATCACTTGGTCCAGGATCCCTGAAGGTCCTTGGGAAGGAGTAGGATGATTCCTGTGCCAAGTTGCCAACTCTGTAAGAAGGATGTTGTCCATATAAACAGAGAGGGTTGCCTCACTATCCACAGTAGTTCCAGTAAGGTATATCTGCCCCCTATCAGTGCATACTTGCACTCCTCAGATTCCTCCCAGACACCCTGTCATCAGGACAGCTTCTCCCCACCAACCAGGTTCACTTCGTCCTTCCATTACACAGGTTCTCCTCCTTCCTTCCCCTTGGCTGGGCTCAGCCAGAGGGCTCGTAATCTTTATCAACCAGGCCCCAACACATTCTGTCAACCACTGGAGTTTCATCAACCAGGGGTTATGAGGCTCACGCCTGGGAACCCACCTGTGTCCGCCCAAGGGGAGAGCAACCCATTCTTCCTGGGTTGCCCATACCAGGGCGATACACAGCGCAGTTACTCCAGCAACTGCACCTCCCCACCAGAGCAGGTTCCCAACCCACTCTCCAACACCCTGTCCATTTGTGCCTCCAGCAACCATAATATTTGTGGGTGCCATCCTTCTTGTTCCAAGCATGTGTCAGTTTGTCAGGGCTAGCAGAAGAGATTCTACCTTCTGTCAGCAACGGCCTCTGGGTCAGCTAAAGAGTGAGTAACCTGGCAAGAACCCCAACCAGGAGAAACCTAGCAGACACTAGTAGCTCGTGGGTTCCCCAAGCAGCAAGACCAACCATATAGTGTTCTCCCTAGAAGACAGTATATTGTAGGTCGGGATGCGAGGTGGAACCCAGAACAAGTCAAAGAGGGTGTGATATCCACTCAGGTATAGAACCCGAGGTGTGGATGCAACCCGCAATACGGTGGATAGGAAGCAGGGCAGGGTGGAGACCATGCCTATGTCAAGCCAAAGCAGAAGCCTGAGATTAGACGAGGTAGAATCTACTGTACAGGGAGATTCTACCGAACTTATATAGGCTTCAAATAAATTAAATGTGATCGCGGTCTGTCATGATCAGTTCCTGTACCACAGCATTAAGGAGTGTTAATGCTGATACTCCTGGACTCCTCTATGTTGGTCTCCATAGTGTCAGAGGATTAGGGGGCCTGTTGTGCTACAGGTAAATGGTTTCCCAGAAAATCAAGGAATTGGCTTCTCAGAGTTCCTAATCCACTTTGCCAAGAATCTATTCAATCGACGAATTTGCAAGTACAGACCAACCGGTCACAAGACCTTGCAGACCAAAAGGTCACAAGACCTTGCGGACTGAAAGGTCACAAGACCTAAACACGCAGTGCACCCACAGCCAAATACTGCAAAGCACAGTCAAGTAACACAGCAATGCACAGTTAAGTAACACAACAATACACAGGACAGAGCACAGGAAAGCACAGTGCACAGTCGATGGGCACAGCCATTAGCTACAATATAAATGGGGAGGTTGTGCCACAGCTGCATGCGGCTTTTGGCCATTGTGCAAAGCCGCACAGCTTTTCTGTGTTTATCAGTGAGTGGTCGGAATTTTGGTGACTTGGTTGAGTAGTGGGGGAGAATGGGGACATCTGAACTCCTTGTCCCACACAATATGCAGTATGGGAGACACGGGAGAAGGACGAAAATGTCATTTGGAGAAGTCTGATTCAGTTGGATTTGGCTCAGAAGCCGCATACCTGGTACATGCAGATTGGTACTGAAATGTGTAGTTTGGAGGTGGGTTACAGTGCCAGAATGAAAAAATGCCCCGCAGCTTTGCACAATGCCCAAAAGCTGCAGGAAGCCGCATGCGGCTTGTGCGGCTTCTGCACAACCTGTCTAATACAGCTCGCAAATCATGTAAAAAGTACCTACCCACTTGAATGAACTTGATTTTTAAAGAACCTGAACCGAACCAAAAGCAAACCTTTGAGTCTTCAAGAAACCTCGAAAGCTCTGAACAACATGACCTTATAATCCCTCGTCTTGACATATTTGTTACACTGAATGCAACATCTTCAACAAGAGTTGGCTTATAAGCTCATCCAACCTAAGCCAGATACTGATCTAAACGTAACCCCAACCAAACTAGTGTCTTCGAGCATTTATTCCACCAATCTATTGACTGCCACCACTGAAACCACTGACAGACCTGGTACTGGGGCTGGGCATTTATTCAAATTCGCTTGAGTTGCAACATACTATAATGTGTTACACTACATTATGATGTCATCTCACAAAGGCTAATGCTGGCCTGGGCAGTTAGCTAAGAGGGATATAATGTGTCTCAGACCATTAGAAAGGTGCTGGACAGCAATCCTGGTAAAGGATTGACATGAGAAGTCACTAATGGAGCAACCACGGAAAGTGCCTTACCATCCTGGAATGGATTGGGGCTACTGCACATCCCTGACTAAGGGCATATTATGAGGGATTATCCTTCTGAACAAGAGGGCTTACCGTTGGACATCATCTGACATCTTCAGAACTGTCAAGAGGAGGTTGGACTTGGTTGATCTACCAACTGACTAAGAAACCATACTCGGGTACTGGGAAGCGATGGCTATCACGGTTTTCAGACAAATCACTTAAGCAGTTCCAAGCGGAACTAGTTGAAGCGGATAGTTACCGAGGAGGGTAACGGTGGGCTGACAAGGAAGTCGGCTAAAAGTTGACATATCAACAATATCCCATCATGATTGTTCTAAGCGATGTAGATCTTGACTCATCGTTAAGCTCGGCTCATTGATGTTTCTTATAAATCTGTTCTGTTTTTACTAATTGCTTGATATCCGACAGGAATTCATCAGCTAGCTGCCATACCACCAGTCATATACCCTGAACCCTGCCACATGTTTGTATCTGTCTCGTTGATAAGCCAGTGATTGGGCCATAGTTAGATACACGTAATTTTGCGTGTTTCTGATTGTGCCCATTGCTGAAACTGTTGTTTCTATGCAACAGTACTGGTTCCTGGTAGCTGTTGGGCGAACCACAGAGAAACGGGTGAACGTTTTAAGGAATTAGAACATCCACTGGCTAGTCTCGCCCTGAAAACCGTAAGGGAAACGTGCAGCCAATTAATAAGTCAAGGAACTTCTTTTGACTTGTTTCCAACATCCACTTAAGCAACAGAAACAGGTCAAGGGAATGGGAGTTGTGCAATGTATTGTGTTGTGTTAAGACACTAAGGAGATGCACTGGGTCACAAGTGTTCCGGTTGCTGGAGTTGCTGGTTTCCATTGAATGCGGATACACCGAAACAGGTGGTCGGCTATTCCGAGGATCCGGATCACAACTCTAAAGGTGTTCTAAGGTTCTTTCTCAAGAACCCTTTCTGGGAAACACCACAGAAACGGGTATCTACCGAAACCTACAAAGGAGTATTAGCAAGTTCCGCACTTGGAACCAAGGGGAGAGTTGAGTTGAAGCAGAAACAGGTCGAACGAGTGCAGTGCCGATCTATCGGTGATCGACACACCCTCTGAATAATACAGGGGTGCTACTGACAGGTTCCTGCCTCGTAATTGGCAAGGGAACATGGTGTGCTCGCAGTGGGGAACCAATGGGAGGCGACGCTCGGAAGAACAACCAACGGAAACACGGTTAAAGAGGCGGATAAATGGACATTTGACTCATTGGGATTGTGTTTTGGGCTTTGTAACAGTGTCTTGGCAGTTGTATAAGTATCCGAGGGTGTTTCTACGATGGACACAGCATCTTCCCCCGAACTAGTAGGCTATACGCTTGTGCATTGGGTTGATCTGGGATCCTCGGTGAATACCCCTGTTTGGGTTCTTGGATCCAAGTGTTCTACAGATTGTGTGTATTTATAGAAGATCTGATACTTATATGTTTAGTGGTGAAACGGTGACTATGGGGCTAGCACTGAAATAACCACAAACCAAACCTTGTAAATGAATATGTGGTTTGATAATGCGACTACAACAACTCAAACACTATAATCCTCGTGCAAGTTCGGGGTTCCAATCCAGTGTAGATTGTGGCAATTTGAACTTTAGTTCTCTTTTGGAAGCAAGACTTTATAGGTCTACAAGTCATATAGATAAATTGCTTGAAAACTGTTCTAGACGCAATTGCAGATATTCAGACGAGATTTTATGTTCAATGGTTTTATATGATGTGGGTCTAGGTGTGGAGGTAGTACTCCAATGCAAAACGCAAGTGATTCTTATGAAATCCCGATTCTAATAGTATCCGCGGTTGTTAATCCTTGCGAGATTACAGCCAATTGTCAAGTCCAATCAGTTTCCTTATATTCCACGCGTACATTCCGTTTATCCAATATGTCCACGCGCCATTTATAAAGATCCAAATCCAACACAGATAATATTCAAACAGGGAAAACAAACAAAACTTGGTATAGCTTCTGGGTGTCTCCGAATGAATGCCTACTCGACCGGTTAAGCGTGAAGTCTAGTAACTTCGCATCCAACAGGTGGGATGAGATTCACTGGCGTCCCTCCCATAACTATCCACTTAAATACTTTACATGATTCTAAATATAATGATGATTGATGTGCTCAGAACCTATATAAGAAACACACAAATAACCCCACTTGACTCGAGAGCGGCACAGAAACAGTCCAGAGATTGTTCCAACAACCAACAAACAAATCAAACAGCAATATATACACGTTTCCAGAGATCCCGACGAGTTACAGCCCCTAGTACAGGGCCTTGTAAAGGTTGTAGGGAGAGGTTTTGTATCTCAAAGAGACGAAGAGCAAACTGTGTAGAACGTGTTTCTAGACACGATGGTGGAAATGTAGTTTCCAAACAAAGTAGATTTATAGCTTCGCAGTGTGTGTGTGTCCAAGCGACAGAGAAACAAGTTTAAAGTAGTCCCGTAGACTCAAGTAAGGCCCCTAATTTATAGGCCAAGAGCGTTCACACAGCTTTCCCTGGGAGGTACTTTCTGAGCAGCGCACAGCAGTCACGTTTCCAAAGTTTTCCCTTGACGGTACTTTCTGAAACCTGCTCTGCAAACAACAACAATAATGTTCCTTTCAACAGAGTCCCAGTTCAAACAGGTTCACAGAGTTTCTAACAGTTTCCAGACAGAGCCCAAGTGCGTTTCCAGAATAATATATGATTCAGAAACAATTTAAGATTTCGACTAATAGTGCTACTCTATGAGAGTGCGTTGTGATTAACGATACATCACCACTGTCTCTGGAGTATTATTTTATTCACAGCACACTGTCTGTACGGGTTACCTAGTCCTTAATGTCATCTCATATCCAGTGGTTGAAACCCCAATCGGTTTGCAACCATTCATGCAACTCTTGGACACCTCTGTGTCATCCCCTCTGGTGTCGGGGGGGCTAGAACCCATCAGTACGGGTTCCCTAGTCCTTAATATCTTCTGGTATCCAGTGGTCGAGACTCTGATAGGTCTGCAGCTTGGAACCTGAGATCAGGTTTCAACTGTGAGAAGGTCATGTGGTGGTGTCATGTGAGTCCCGTGCCACTCGACACATCATGTGAAAAAAAGAGGAACCTGGGTGATTCATGACACAGGGGCAGTTTACCAAGACAGGCGAGGAGATCTGTGTCGCCAACAGCATATGTGGAAAAGCGGAGATTGACTGTTGAGGTGCATAAAGTCAACATCTTTGTGAAGATATTTGCTTTGTGGGGTCAATCAAGTTTACATGGCGAACATAGTTGTGAAACAAGGCAGGCGGCATTGAGTCTATCACATTGTACAGTGTACTCATGTGATAAATCAAGATCATTTGATATATTAGGGGCTCAGTCCTGAATAAAAGGTCAAGACCAGGGTCATGAAATCGTGGAAATGGAATTGACTATATTATGACATGCTGTACAACACACATGAGGCCTGGCATGCTCCCTGGGTGTAAGAAGGCAGTGATCTCAAAAATATGCCTCTCCAGCTCTGCTGGAAGGGTGAAATTTACGAGTATTAGCACACACAATCCTGGGAGTTTTGTTGCATATTCAGATCTGTAGATGAACTCTTCATTGTGGCAGTTGATGAAAAGCTATGGGCAACTATTCCACAACCTCTTCCTGCCTTCAACTCAGAAAATATGTTGTCGCCCTCCAGCAAGAGTGTAGGAAGGACCCTGGCCATACCCTTCCTCATCTCTCTGATGAGCGACGGCAGCCATGCCCTAACCACTTCTGCAATAGTCTTGTATATACAAAAGTGAGCTACTCCTGGGTTCTGAAAATTGGAAATGTCTGGGAAGGTGCCTTTTGTATCATGATATATCCCCCAGAGTGAAGAATGGCCTACAATTTGCGAGATTTCAGCGAGATTTCAACGAAAATGAGTGAGATTGTCAGGGCCATAATAATTAATATCGACGGGAACTCATCCGATTAAGCCTATCATAAGTAAGAGAAGACTCAGCAGAATACATTGAACAAGAAATTTGAGACACTGGGGGTGGGATGAACGAAATCGAGTCGATAGCACGTCTTGCAGTTGAATTGCACCAGATCTTTGAGGGGTAATGGTGGTGGGTGATTTTTTGATTTCTGTGCCCCAAATCACAGCTGTCTCCAAAGCCATCCCCAAAAAGATCTGGAGCTGAGATTACCACAACTTCCACGGCCCATCAAGAGGCTCATCCTCAGACAAATGGACCAATGGAGAATCACCCTCTTAGGTGACAGCAGGGTAGGTAAAACTGTGTTAGCCGTTCAGGTCAGCAACATTGTCACCTGTCTCCCCAGAGTCCCCACTAACGTGAAACTCAGCAGTTCACCATGAATTGTTTTGTCCATGAGTTGCAGTCTTCAACTTGGACCCCTCTTCTGACTGCCAGTTTAATTTCTCTCCTTTTACAGAGGTACTTTCTCTGCACTGTCAGTGTCCTAATGCCAACTGTTGAATAATGGCTGTGCAGACTTACAATCCAACACTAGAAGATGGCCACTGCAAACAGTTTATAGTGGACAATCACATGTGTTTCATGGACTTGATTGATACTCAAGGTCAAGGTATGTTGTGCCTCCATCGTGCATAGATTACTATGCATCCAATGCGACATCTGCAGATGAGTATATGGCAGTGCGGGAACAATGGATACAGTGCGTATCTGGTTGGACAAGTTTCACTGATTAACATTTCACAGAGAGGGCCAGGGATTCATACTGGTCTACTCAATCACATCATGGTCAATGTTCAACCGGCTTGAAGCCTTCCATCAGTTGATGCAGCGACTAAAACAGGGAGACCCAATCTTCATCCTGGTCGGAAACAAATCCGACAATGCCTTTGAACGTGAGGTGTCAAAGGATGAGGGAGCAGCGCTAGCCTGACGGTTTGGCTGCAAACCCATTGAGACATCAGCAAAAACGGCCCAAAACATGGAATGGGTCTTCAGGAATCTTGTTCATGCATTACGACACACGACAGACCCAGAACCACAGATCCCATTGAGAGAGAAGAAGAAGAAGTGTCTCATCTTGTAGGAGTAATCCCTGAGGCTGGAATAATTTTTTATCTTCTTTTAATATCAGGGTTTCTTCTATGTACTGCTGCTCCGTCCAAATAAGGTCTAATTAATCCGTAGTTGTCCTTATCCTCAAAAAATGTAAAACTCTGAATCATCGAGAAGAAATTGGATTGTTATGGCTCTTCAGTGTGGCCCTACAATATGTGATGTGCTTGACACTGATTTAATGAAGTCCGAGTCCACTCTGTTGACACTTTGCTCTGAGGTCTCCTGAGATTGATACCTCATTTAACACTTGTTGGTTGACTCAACTGACAACGATAGATCTTGATGGCACTGGTAAGAATTCATCCATTGATCACAGTATCTCTCCGCAAGCTGTCAGATTCACTGCACCTGTGAGATTGCTAAGTGGTGTGTAGGATGTTGGCAGGGGTATCAGCAGTGAATAAGAGCAGGAAGGTGGTTTCTCCCACAAAAATTGAATGATAACTTCCTCTGGACACATTGATTATCCGTGTTCAGGTCGAGTTGAATTTGTGCAAGACCTGAAGAGCAACACAAATGAATGCATGGGTGGCAGGAGGGGACTACCCATTCGTGGCCTATTGGGCATTCGCCACTGCACATATCATTAATATTGTATTTATCATTTCCTGTTCACTTTCAATTAATTTCAACATTATATCAAGGACAGACAATAGATACATTCTGGGATCAGATGTATTCACATCACCCAGAAGCATTTGGCCGCATGTATCTGCTCTCGGTTAAGTGCACCATCTCATGTGACACCAACAGTTTCAATTTCGATGATTAATGGGTTCCAGGAGGACTGAGGTATGCAGGGCCCAAATTACATGTCTGTTGCTCATTTTGACAGCTGCGGCAGCACAGAGTGACAACAAGTGGCAATGGAATCTACATCCTGTTTAGTGGCACAATCTCCCACAGTACTACCCATGCTCCCCTGGAGTTTAGGTGCATTATCAACCCATGACTCCGGCCAGGTCTCCCTTTGATTCATTCCTTATTTTTCTTGCTGGTTCACAATCTGGGGCCTTTGCAGACCTATCACACTTGCAGCCTTCTCGAATCAGCATGCCCATGCATCACCAACCTTTCGGGTGCGTATGGCACAGTGGGTCAATCATGTGTGCATGCACAAGGTAGTTTATAAATACTGTCGCCAGCTAGATAAATAGCCCATACTGTTATTATGCTGATTTAAATACCACCAATGTTGCTCTTTCTATTATTATTTCTGTGAGTCTAAGACTTCAAAAGTTCAACAATCTCATAAGATGTTCTAACTTGGGGTGCAATGGGCACACTGGAAATATCTGAACCCACCAGGTTAATGTCTTCTGTATCTATGGCATTTGATGCTTATTAGAGAGGTTGTGCAAAAGCCGCATGGCGCACAAGGTCTTTCCATGTGGTTTTTTTCTAAACTCTAAACTCTGCTGCGGCAATCTGGTGGGTGATATGAAGAGTTCTGGGAGTGCTTGCAGGTAAATGAGCGCAAATCTGCATGCGGCATTGCGCAGCCGCATGTGGCTTTGTGCAACCTCTCTATTGACTCTTTACCAATGTTATCGGGGGGGATGTAGACACATTGGTGAGTGACACCTTGAGGAGCTAAGCTATCGCCTTCTGCTTCTTTGTTCATTCACAGTTCTAAAGTCCTCCTCATGTCAATATCTTGCTAAGCAAGTTTGTCTGGGCACACTTTGTGAGGCCAACATTGAAGCTGGGACAAAGATGAGTCGTGCTGATGTGTTGATTTGAGAAGGGTCTTATTGCCGAGCTGCAGGCACCCAATCAACAGTCATCATTCATTTTCTGTTGGATCTGACTTGATGGTTCTCACCACATATAAAAAATGATTCACAAACTGACCATTCAGGGAACAATGGCCTTACTGGAAAACAGTGAGGGGAAATAAATAAATACAAGCTGGACATAAATACAACAGGCATATGGGGAAGGAATTCAGCATGACATAAGAACAGAGACAACACCTTCTGAACCCTCCAAATGCACACTTTCAACCTGCTGGATCTCAGATGATCCCATGTTCAATGACTGATCAGGTGCAGTCAGAGTGGTCAAGGCTTCCTGATCACGCTTTTCAGCAGCTAAGAGCCTCACATCAATCTGGGTGACATCTGTAGCCTGCAATGATCGCTCAAACAGTGGCCGGGCTGTCTGCCACAAGGAAATTGCCTTTGAGGTATATCCTTGTTCGTTTGCAAGATCTCCTAGACGGATCATGCATTGTGCTCGGCTGAAATGGATGTCCATCTGTGTGAATCCTTCCAGTGCCAGCATGTACAGATTTTCAGCAGTTTTTCCATCTTTGTTGACAATAAACACATCTCCCAGACAGAGAAGTGCTTTGTGAAGTGCGAAGTTCTGTTTTGTTTTGTAAGCATATCCCAAGTATGTCACTGGCCATCTGAATTGCCATTCTGAACTTGGCCAAGCTGTGATATCACCAAGTCTTTCCAAGCAGAATGATTCAGTCTCAATGTCTGGCCCCCAGGTGGAATGAAGACATTCCTGGAATCTGATCTTTGCCAAGTCAAATTTCTTCTCTCTGAGATCAATATCAGCCTCAATCATGTTACAGTATAAAATTTCTGCTGGGTTAGCATGCTTGCTATAAATTTCTTTTACTTGGTTCAACTTGTTATAGATATCTTGCATATCTCCACAAATTGTGTCAATATGTGCAATATTGAGAAGTGATATTGCATGGGTGTAAGCATCTTGGTCTGGAGAAACAGTTGCAATATTTGACTGTGGATGCTTCTGGCTTGAGCATATTCTGATTTCAGAAAATGGATATCTCCCTGCTGGAGTGCTATTTGTTGGTCAAGATTCCCGCCAGCCAGGCCACAAATACCAAGAATGATTCTGCCTCTGTGTAGGCTCTCTATAGCCTGCAAGAAGTTCCCTAGACATGTGGAGCATATAGCTTCAATGTACAGTGCATTTGCTTCCTGAAACAGATTTAAGGCTGATTTTGATAGCTGCAGTGCCTCGGCTATATGTACTTGAACTGTGCAGTAATCTCCAGTCCTATATTTGAGGTGGGAAATGCTTATCAAAGTATTACACTGCTCATGTGTATCTCGACACGACCTTGACAAGTCCAGTGCCTTATTGTAGAATTGCATAGCTTGATGTATATCTGATCTGCGAAATTGAAAATAATCCCCTGCTATACGATGGAATTTGCCTGAAATGTGATCATAGAAGACAGATAATAGCTCATGGGTGAAGGGCACTTACACTCAAGGGAAGGATTGTTGATATGTTCTAACATACATAGTGCCTGTGTGATTAATTTTTCCTGATCATGGCTACTGGGGTAATATTTGGATGAACTCAAAATTTCAGTGGTGAATTGTATCTTCAGTTGGTGGTCATCCAGTCCAGGTAAAATAGGTAGAATGCTATCCAGCAACTCTGTATGACCTCGTCCAGTGAGTCTGTAGAATGAGTTCAGAGATGATATGCTGTGGATGATAATCCCCAGATCCGGAATGTGGTTGTATAACCCCTGTTGGAGGACTTGATGGAAATTTGCCAGATTCACTGTAATTTGATTGATGACAGGCCCCAGCTGCTCTCCATTGTACTTCTGATATAGCTCCAAAAGTGCATAGAACTGCTTGCGGAGACATTGTACAAGGGCTAGGGATGGGGGCAGGAACTTTTGGACATGTTCTCGCATGGGCATCAGTGACCAAAGCCGCCTGTTGCCGTCTTGGTATGCTAGTGATGTGGCCAGCAATGCAGTCTTGCAACTGAGAATATTGTGGATTGGAAGTTTGTATTGGACCAGTTCACCATCAGAGAGTCCATCAGGGAGGATTGAGAGAAGGCTCAACAATTCCTTGCTCTCTGATGTGACCCTGGGACTGGAGAGAGAGAGACTGATTGACACATCCATACTAGATTTTCGGTCATACCCCAGAGTCAGCAGAGATGTCCTTTCAGTTTGCCATCTAGCCAACACATTGGAAAGCCCCTCATAGTCAGACAAATGAGCAATGAGGTCCACTGCAAGGGGCATATTATCTGTAAATTGGAGAATTTGCTCCATGTCCTCTTTTAGATAGGCATTATCTGTAATATCCATAAAGGTTTGCTGTGCAGCTTCAGCTGACAGAGGTTGTAATGGCAATAAGAATGGGTGAGTCCAGTGGACTTTGCCGGGCCTCTCAGCTCCTCGCATTGTGATCTGGTAGAAATCAGTGAAGCAAAAATGGAACCAGGGCCAGACATACTAAGAGTGCAAGGTGTTTCACCTCTGTAAGGAGTGAAAGGAATTCTTCAATTCCACCTCGGGACTGCATTGGTTCCCACACTGTCTCCAGATTGTCCAAAATCAGAAGACAAGATGGCTTTTGTGACAAGTACTGGACAACAGGTCTTGTGAGATCAGTTCCTGGGTTCAGCCCAACATGTAGTCCAATGAGGGCTGCAAGTTCAATGCTGGTGGTTGCAGCTTCTGCACTGACAAAAAACCTGTGTTGGAATTTTTTCCAAGGTCTGTGGATAGTGCAGGATCACTTTTGCAAGGCTCGTCTTTCCCATTCCACCTCCTCCAAGAATGGCTATTCTGGGTGACTCCTGGTTGAGCATTTTCATGATGGTCTCCACCTCTGATTGACGACCATAGAAGATCTTGGGCTTTGAAGGCAACATTGAAAATGAGGTTGAACTATAAGGGGAAGTTTTAGAAACTCAGTTAGTCACACAACCGAGCTTTTACCTATTTTTCGATTCATTCCTGCCCTGATAAATCTGACTCCCAATTAGTTGGATGTACCGGTTGTGAACTGTTCACCTACCGATGATCTGTTTGAGTTGGTACTGCTATCAGACAGGGTCTGAATCAGCTCAAACAATTCCTCGTGCATGAGCTGGGCTGTTTTCTGTATCACATCAATGTCATTTACCCACAGAGGTCTGGTGGTAACCTAAGAGCAGTCAATCAATGTCTCACCAGGATATATACATATATTGCACACCTCAAAGACTTCCGAGGCATGGTCCAATCTGGCATGGCAATCTTTGAGTAGTTTCTGCACTTCATTATTGCGGAATAGATACTTGATCCTGTTCCCATCCTGTTGTCCATCAAGGAAAGTATATATCTTGTGCAGAGTCCTGGAGAAGCAGGCCATTCATTAACTGGTGTCACAAAAATGGGTATCACCTACTCCATGAACCTCCCAATGTTATGCAGCATTTCAGGAGACAGGGATTCAACTGTTTCAGCCTTCAGCTGGAGGTTGATAATTGCATACAGGACTGGATGGATGCTCTCCATGAGTTGAGCACATTCATCCTTGTTCTGTTTCACATTCTACACCATCTTGTAAGTGCCTCAATTGTTAATGTTCAAGCCTTCTTACCTGAACAATGTCAATCAAGGATTCAATAGTGTTTGCAATGGACTGAATAAATGGTGGGCCAAATGCATCATTCAGCTCCTTGAGAAGTGTTAGGGCAGGGGTCAAGCAGCCCTTGATATTGTTCAGGCGAATTTCTGTGACAGGGGACTGGTGGGGCATTTTGAGATAGGGATCAAACACGGGGCTTGCATGTTATATGTGCCCTCTCGAGGCTGTGTCCTGCATGGGAAGTCCATTACCCATCCGACTCAACTGTCAGATTTGTCAGTTTATCAGTGCACCCATCTCCAATCCATCCACTTCTGATTGTGATTGTTGTGGCTTCTTATAGACAGGAATCACCCTCATAATAGCCTGTTACCCACCAAACTGAACTGATGACTCTTTCACTCCATGTATCAACATCAGCATATTCATCTCTGATTCATCTACTTCTGCCGCCGATCCCACCCTTTCCATCCAATTCATGAGATGAACAGATACCAAAATAAACAAATGATACTGACTTATCAATAGCACAAGATCGGTACCCACACTCGACCTCCACTGACCAAGAACATATTGATTACCCTGAGACGTGACAAATCCGGCACAGTACTGCTCTGAAAATAGGACAGCTTGCAGCCTACGTCTATCACCACCTTGTTTAGAGCTCCGGCGAATTTGGCATGGGGAGAACACGGCCGATCTGACATGATGTCAGTCTCAGGACTCACACGCTTTGGTACATCGGTATATCCCACAGGGGGATTGTTGAAGGCCATATATGCTCTGGCATAGCAACAGTTGATGCATCGGCAACCAGCAGTGCATCAGTAACAAGGATAATAATTACCATGATGGCCGGTGCTGCTCTATACGTTTCATGAGCAACAGAGAATGTTCCTCCAGGAACAACAACAAACCTGATTCTGAAAACTCAGGTGAATCGGAGATATGGATGGGAGTTTTGCATCGGAACACAGACCAGAAAGGGCCACATGTCAGATCTTCCACCCTTCCTCCCTGACACCATCAGACAGATTTATCTATGTGGTTTGGAGTGTGTTCCATTCACAAATGATGCGCAAAATTCATCGGAGATTTATTTAATAAAAGGTAACAGTGACGAGCCTAGGAACTGTCCAGTATGGAGGTGAGGAGGATCAAAGAAATATAAAAGTGTGAGGTGGCCAGCTCCTGCCAGAAGCTCGGCTGTGGCAAGGGAGCAGATGGGAAGGCGGCAAGTCGAGGTGCCTGCGAGTGAGGTGATGGGGACAGTGAAGGACACAAGCATGACAAGGGACGAGACCAATCAGGCATGCATAGTGACGACGAGGGACTAACAGAGCAGTGGCATACAAAACTGAGGCAAAATCAGGGGAATAAATTGTGTATAACTGTAAGAAAGGTACAGGATAAATAGTAAAGAATTAAAATAGCAGTGCACAGGTCTAAGGTACATTGGACAGGTCGAGATACATGAAGTCAGGCATTCCAGCAATTGAACTACAGTGGAGTCTCTAATGTGGAATCATCTCATATGGAATATCCCCCATCTGGAATTGCTTTTCAGCCCTTCCCATGCCGGGATAGGGGAATATTCCATTCACCGCAATATGGCATATGGAATACACTTTGGGGCTGATATTCCATTGTGCGGATGTCCAAAAAGGTAATTTTGAAGTTGCTTTGAAGCTGCATGGCTATTTTCGGTCAGTGGCATACCCAGATTCTGACCATATCCCCTCATTGCATACAAATAAATTATTCCTTGCTTTTCCTCTCCCACCATGGCAATAACTGAGCTGCAGAAATGTTGTGCTGTCTGTGCCAAGAACAAGAACCCCCCTAAACTCACCAAAGAACACGCCAAACCTGGTCCCAAGCCTAAAAACGCACCTTGGACGGCTGCTCGATTCGAGAAGGATGAGCGGCACCAGGGTCTTACATACGGAGACTGGGCGCAAGTTTTTGATTACATAGACAAGCACAACCTGCCACAGAAGCAGGTTGCTCCCTATTTTGCGGGCAAAGGGATTTTGGTGCGACACTGATGTTTGGCACATGCAGCGTCAGTCAGTGTCAGTTCCACTTTGCATCAGGTGTTGAACTAACCTTCATTGCTCTTCTTGACCCCTCATCTTCCATAGGCATCTATGGTGATAATTAGTACCTTTTCTAGCATCATAATCTCTGCTGATAGACAGCGTTGAGGACATTAAAAACATCGAACAAAGGGATGTGCAACACAGGTGCAACATCAATTAGCGTCAATTGGACTGCCACGTCACAGGCATCACAGCATCAGTATGTGTCAATCTTTCGCGTCAATTTTGTGCCCAGCAGCGTCAGTCCCGGTGCTTGCAGCGTCAAACCCCGTCTCAGTCAGCATCAGTCCGCGCCATTTGAGCACCATGACACAGCGTCAGTGTGACAACTCTGTGTTAGTCCGACGTCAGTCGGGAACTTTCAACCTCACTGTCTGCGCTGCCCATGCGCCTCCCTGCGCCAATTCATCCGTCACTTCGCACTGGTGTTTAGGCGACTCTTGCATGCATCTGCTCTCCTCTTTATGTGCTGTTCGAGATCATTGTTCCCAATCGCTCATTCAACCTCAACATGAGCCACGACATTGTCTGCACTGCCATGAGTCTCTCTTTACTATTCCTTTGCCACTTGCACCCTCTGCTTTTCATTGTAAAATAGGATACCATTGTCTGATTCACTCCCTTGCAATGCTTCAACATTGCCCTAGCCGTCATTTGTACCTGCTCAACATCTTGTGGCCCATGAGAGTTCACTGGTTCAACTTCATGGTTGTGCTCAGCATTAGATCTTTTTTCAACTACTTCCTATGACAGAATTCCGCTTTTATCACTGTTGCCAGTGAGCTCTTGCTGTCGCTGTGATCCCAGATAACTGCATTTGGAACACAGCGATCAAAGTCCTTTGGTGTCGTCAACGATGATGAGCACCGAAAAAGTTGGTTCAAAAATCTGAAAAAAAAATGTCAACAAAGCTGCATCAGCCCAGCATGCTGGATAGCAAGTGTTAAATCTGAAAGAAGGAATGTGCCAGTCGTGTGTCAACATGCGCACACCGGCTGCATCAATACACAGCCACCAACATCAGTGTTGGAGTGACGTTGACTGACGCACCCACAAATGTTTTTTGAGATTACTGTACAGAAGGATTCTCCGATATCCATCAGAGGTCATGGTAAGCACCGGAATCCCTTGTTTAAAACCTTGGCGGAGTTATTCATAAAATAGTATTCCGGTCAAAATGACTTTCCAGCACAGACAAACATTGAAACCATCTGCACTGGCAAATCTACTCCAGGCAGTTTCCAGTACCCATGGTGATGTTTAAGCAGCAGCGTCACAACGGTATGGGCAACAAACTTGGCGGAACTTTTCAAAAATCTTGATCAAGGGTTCAACAAGTTTCCCTCCCGTCGATGGCCTCACATTTCTAAAGTTGCACTCATCATCCCCAGCCGGTGGCAATTTTTTTCAGTGAAGCAGCAGTCGATGATACGGTGATCAGCCAATATAGTCAGTTGGAGGTGAATTTTATCAATGTAGTTGAATTTCCATGAGAGGTAACAGCAAGAAGTATTAATATCATTGGTTGAAGTCATCCAACAGTGGAGCCACAGTAAGATTCAGTTCAAGTACTCAGGGTCGGATGGAGAGGAGAAGGTACAGGTTTTACTTACACAATGTATTGAAACTTGAAAGACACACATTGGTACAGCAACGAGCAGGGAATGAAGATGGGAAAAGTGGAGAATGTTGACTGACGTCCTACTGATTGGTTGAATAAGATGCAGTCGGTGACAGCGGCAAGATACAAGTCACACTGTGTGCGCTGATGGGTGCATCAAAAACAGGGGTGCGTCTAGGTTTGGAGCAACCCTCTCTCCGCACCGGTGAGCCGGTGATTCTCAGAGAGAGGCTTGGTACAAACTGCCAAAAAAGGGTGATGTGTTCAACTGGGTTTTCTCCAACATTTCAACTCGGATCCTCATAGTCTTGCCTGAGAAAATGTTTATTAGATGTCCTAGAAGAGACCTGGCAACTCAAATTGAGCTAATGACCCATCACTATTGGAATGAATCCGATCTTTGCACAGAAGAATGCACTTCCAATTTTGATCAGGCAAAACAAGTTCATTTGGAATTCTGTTGATTTTATGGGCTCAATGGACTCGGAGAACAATTTACAGAAAGTCTCCCACCAAGTTTGATATCCAAAACTTCTTTCTTCATGCAGGAAATATATTTATGTCCATTGATGATGTGTGTGACACTGCGTGACAGGTGTGACATCTACCTTGTCTTGTCTCGAGCTGGAGAGCTAAGCCGGAATAAAATGGCTGGTGAGTGATTTTGGAACAGGGATAGATTCTACTAGCCCCCAGGAAAATTTTTAAGTGAAATGAAGATCTTGAGTATGAATGTAAATATCCCCTCCCTCATGTTCCTGGCCTACAGCATAATAATACCACTATCTGCCTTGGGTGAACGTAGTTTCCAGGTCAATAAAATGAAATGAAGTGGACTGTCTACTCGGATTTTTTAAATTCACTCCGAGGTGGGTGTGGTAGAAGCAATTCAGCTTCTCAATTTTTGACATCAAGCATTGATAGCGGCGGATCCTCCGGGACTCTGAGCACACATATGAACATTCTGAGTAGGCCAGATCATTTTCACACTTCCAATGTACAAACTAGCAACTTGGGTCAAAGGGAACAGGGCACTTCCTGAAGCAGGAGACCAGTTTGAACACATTGCCCTTTTTCGTCATCCTGGCACAAGCCCCTTCTGAATTCCCCTGCAAAGCACGTGGATATCATGTGATCAGAAGGCGGCTTGTTCCGAACCTAGGGTGCGTCAATGTATACGTCACACTGCGCCGGTGTGACAAAGCGGCAAACTGCTGTGTCAATCAAGTGTCAGTCGAAAAAACTGCAGCGCCAATCTGCGCTGCTTGCGGTGTCGCAGCGTCGCTTTAACCCCTGCCCCTATTTTGCAACTTGTCTAGATCACAAAGGTGGCAAACTCTTTAGAGGTGGCATTGCCATTGGGTAGCCATTTGCATAAACTCCATGCAGCCATGGGACAAGAAACAGAGGAGACAAAGGCTCAGACCAGTATAACATTGTTCTTCACGTACTTGTTGTTTCTTTACCGAAAATCGATTAAAAAAAGTATTTTTTATTCATTTATTTACTGTGGAATATCTGCCATATGGAATACCCTTGGGCCCTGTCCCAACGATATTCCATATGAGAGACTGGGTGACTTCCCGTAAGATTTAAATATTCCGCCGCATTTTTTGAGCTTCTTTGAGGGTGCCAGTGATACCATCAACCAGAAGGATATTCAAGGCCGTTTGTGTTTCCCGCAGGCGAAGAAATATTATATACATTGATGTCATGTAATAAAGCAGGACGGCATGCATCAGATTGTTCCCTGCAGTGAGCGGGCATTTTGTGCGGCCAACACTGTGCTTGAAACCGGGAAACCAATCTCACTTCTTTGTCAGCACAGAGCAGATTCCGGGTTCTGAGGTGACGAGGGCGACTGAAGCACGAAGAGTTCCAATGAATAAGCCTGGAGTTTAGACTAGAATAGTGTAAAGTACAGGAGAATAACTACGGTTTATATACTAAAGTCCCTAGGGGTTTGTAAATTAAGGTACAGTGTCCAATGACAACGGACAAGATTAATGCGAAGTAAATGAAGGGGTATAGG
Source organism: Mycena olivaceomarginata (assembly GCA_029378375.1). NCBI lineage: Eukaryota > Fungi > Basidiomycota > Agaricomycetes > Agaricales > Mycenaceae > Mycena > Mycena olivaceomarginata. The sequence goes on along the minus strand of JARKIC010000274.1, from coordinate 274,603 downwards.
AACGTAGAGGGGTGATCGGGAACCCGAGGGTCGGGAAACCGATCATAACCGTTTGGGATCCTAAAACGGTATCCAAGTTCGATTGATCAGATAGTTGATCTGATCAATGATCGGGTTGTTCGGGTTGTTCGGGTTGTTCGGGTTCTGGGAGTAAAATGAAAAGACGGTTCATGACATTACCCCCCCTCTAGGTGAAACCCGCCTCGGGTTTCACGATCGACGACCGCTTCTTGTTCCACAGGTCCTGGCCTGTGATGACCCACTTCCGTCCGTGTGCGGTCTCTCTCAGAGCCGCCGGGTATTTCTCGTAGAAGTCTTCAAGACATTCGGTAGAATCCCCCAAGTGTTCCAAGGGCTCCCAGGTATTATCCTCGGGCCCATAACCCTCCCATCGAATCAGGTACTGCAAGCGTTTCCGCTTTTTGTTGAGGCGTATCTTCAGCACCTCGGCAATCTCATAGAGATCAACCCCGTCCACCACGTCAGGCGGAGGGGGATCGTCATGATGCTGATGAGCCGCCACCGGTGGAACCCAGGGTCGAAGGAACACGGTGTTGAAGACTGGATGCACTTTCCAGGAGTCGGGAAGTTTAAGCTCATAGGAGATGGCTCCCACTTTACGGACGACCGTGAAAGGACCATAGCGCCGAGCTTCGAACTTCTTCGTCGGGCGATGTGTGACCAAATTTGCTCCAGAGAGGTACACCTTATCGCCGGGTTTGTAGTCGGGGTCTGCCTGTCGTTTGGCATCGTAGAACCTTTTCATCGTCTCCTGCGCCGCGCGCATTGCGGCTCCCGCTTCCTCTCGGACCTTCGACATCCGGGTTGCAAATTTCGTCGCGTCCTCGGTCGGTACTTCAAGACGTGGCTCCGTCTCCTTCCGCGGGTGGAACCCCATGGTCACGAAGAAGGGGCTGAAACCCGTAGTCTTGCTAACCTGGTCGTTGTGGTTGAATTCTGCCAGAGTCAACCAATCCGCCCAGTCGTCCTGCAGGAAGTTGGTGAAAACCCGAAGGTATTGCTCGATGTTCTGGTTGACTCGTTCGGTTTGTCCATCGGTTTTGCGGGTGGTAGGCCGTCGAAGCGTTCGATTTATGCCAAGGAGCTTCAACAAATCCCGCATGAAGTGCCCCACGAACTGCGTTCCACGGTCGCTAATCACCACCTCGGGCAACCCGAAGTCTTTCCACACATGGTCGCGGTAAATGCGCGCCATCCCCTCTCCTCCCATGTCATGAATCACCCTGACTCAGCATCGCAGATATCCTTTTTCGGGTTCTACCACATTCCTTTTTGGGAATAACCCGTCCTTGATCGGGTTATTCCCTGGCCCACAACACTCGCTCAACCCTCAGGGACATGAACATCCCTTGGACCTTTATTCGGAATCCATGCAGACATGGATTCCTCACCACTTTATCACCCGGGTTCTTATTGCAGTAACCCGGGACTCTATACGACGATGGCATGACACCATACACATGCAACCCGGGTTCTGTGCGCTAGCAACCCGGACTCCTTTGTGCCGATGACCATATCCAATGGGTCATGACCACACTCCTTTATGTTGGTGGATACTCACTCCTGATATCCCTGCCAAGACGACTACACTCCTGAATGGCGACAGGTGTCCCCTGGGTGCCACCTGTTGACTCCTTTATGCTCATGACTCCTTGGTGACCCCTAGATGCTGTGGTGATAACACATAGGGACTAGGAGCATCAGCATTAATGTTCCTTAATGCTGGATACAGTAACCGATCGCGATCGTATTTAATTTATGTAGAAAGGTATATAAACTCGGTAGAATCTCCCCTGTACAGTAGATTCTACCTCGTCTATTCACAGGCCTTACTTTGGCTGGAGTGCTTGGTTCTTGGACTTGAGCCTGGAGTGCTCTTGTCCTCATCTCGTTGTTCTGGTCTTGCCTTCGCTCCCCTTTTGCTTGACAACACCAGAACTCCTACTCTCTGTCTCTTGCCTTGGGATCTCGACCTAGCAGTTGTTGGATCTGGCCCGTTAGGTAGCGACAAGGAGAGACGCTACCTAACAAGGGGAAGAGATCATCACACTAGTTCCCTGGCAGGGTTGTACAGAGACTGGTTCGCCTGAGTTCCCCTCAGGCACCCCTCAGTCTTGGATCCAGTTGGAACCCCTGTTCGGAGTACCCCTGAGTCGGGTTCCTCCTCTCGGGTTCTTGGGACGCAACCCCAACCCCCTATCCAGAACCCGAAGCCCCTATTCGAGACACCCGGAGCGGGTTCTTCTCACTAGGGTCTGGTGTATAGTTGCAGTACTCCCACTGCAATATCTTCGGGTTCTTCAGCACGGGTTGCTCACCACCTATGGATGTTGGCCCGGTTGGCCACATCCTCCCTTGGATCCTCGACGTACGGTCATGCGCTATTCGAGCGGTGACGGATTCTCTCTCAACACCTAGGGATGGCTGCTGTTGTGTCTGGCGTGGACGTGGTCCAGCTGACCTAAGGGCCGTTGCTGACATCCCAGGTGCTCTGTGCAAGGCACCACCCGGATTCCTTTCCCTAGTCGATCCACAATCACCGCGATAGAGTCGTACCCATTACTGACGGGTAGTTTGGTGATTAAGTCCACTGAAACGTTCTGCCAAACCCTTTCCGGAACCGCGTTGGGGTGTAGTGGTCCTCGGAGCTTAGAGGGAAAGAGCTTCGTCCTCTGACACATGGGACAAGCCGAGACATATCGTTTAGTGTCCGATAGCAGAGAGGGCCAGTAGTAGTTCCGGGTTATTAATTCCGCCGTTCGGAATTGTCCCGGATGTCCGGAAATGTAGTCGTCGTGGTGTGCTCGTAGAATCCGGTGTCGTAGATCTCCAGTCGGGGGGAACATATACGGTTCGATACCGGGTTACGAACCCGTCCTCGTGTTCTTCCCAGCCCTCGGCCTTTTCTTCTAGCGCTTTCTTCACCACATCTTCCCAATCGGCTTTACCACCCTTGATGTCCTCCATGAACTGATCGCCCGCCGTGTCGTCCAAGACCGCCGGCATGGCTTTCAAAAATTCCTCTCCGTCCATCCTCCGGAAGTACTGTTCCGGCAACAGCACAAGATTCGAATTATCCTGCCTTCTCATGACCGCTTCGCCTCGAAAGCGTGTCGGTCTTCACATGTTGTTTCCCGGGTTTATGAATGAGCGCGAAGTCGTATTCACTGAGTTCCAAAGACCACCGAGCCTGTCGTCTATTGAGTTTCTTCGTCGTGGTGAAGTACTCCAGATTCTTGTGGTCGGTCCAGATCTCGAATTTCCGCTGACTGCCCTGTAGATAGTGTCGCCATTCGTAAAGGGCCCGCATGATCGCCAACATCTCCTTGTCGTGGATGTCGTAGTTCCGCTCGGTGTCGTTCAGTCCCTTGGACATGAACGCAATCGGAACCCACACCCCGTCCTGGCACTGCGTCAAGCAGGCCCCCGTGGCGTAATCCGAGGAATCCGCCTCCACCCGCCATTCCCCATCGTCCGTTGGAAAATGTAGCACGGGTTCCGAGGTTACGGCCAATATTAATTGGTCGAACGTGTTCTTTTCCAACTCTCCCCACCTCCACTTGTAATCTTTCCGGGTAAGACGAGTTAACGGCTTCGCGTAATCCCCGAAACCTTTGATGAAGCGTCGGTAGAAGTTGAGGAACCCGAGGAAGCTTTGTACGTCTTTGACATTCCTCGGGGTTGCCCATTGTCGAACGCCCTCGACTTTTATGGGGTCCATTCGAATTTTACCATCGCCGACGATGACGCCCAGGTATTCGACCTCTCTCTGTTCGAACTCGCATTTCTCGGGTTTCAGGAACAACTCGTTTTCCTGAAGAATCCGCAAGACCTCCTTGACTGTGGAGCGGTGTTCTTCCAGATGTTCCGAATAGATGAGAATATCGTCCAGATAAACAATAACCCGTCCTTCCGCAATAAGATCCGCAAAGATGTCGTTCATCATGGATTGGAAGGTGGCCGGCGAATTCGTAAGGCCGAAGAACATAACCAACGGTTCCCACAACCCTCGGTTTGTGACGAACGCGGCTTTCTCTTCATCTCCTTCCTTGATCCGGATATTGTTGTATCCCCATCGAACGTCCAATTTAGTGAACCAGGTTGCCTTACAGAGCATGTGCATGATCTCCGAGATCAACGGAAGAGGGTACCGGTTCTTGATGGTAAGGGAGTTCAACTTCCGATAGTCCTGAACAGGCCGTAGTTTCCCATCCTTCTTCTTCACAAAGAAGAAAGGAGAGGCCCATGGCGATTTCGAGGGGCGAATACGGCCGGTTTCCACATGTTCTTTGATGAACGCGTCCAATTCCGCCTGTTCCGGGACGGACAATGGAATACTCCGCCCTTTTACGGGTTCTGCGCCGGGTTTCAACTCTATTGCGTGGTCCCACTTTCGCCGCTCCGGCAGTTTATCGAAGTCTTTTTTCTCGAAGACCCCTCGAAATTCCCCCAGATAATGAGCGGGGACGCTCTCCTCCAGCGTCTTAGCTCCCTTGGCCTCGTGAGCAGCGGCCGCCAGCTTAGTAGCCACGCTACCCATAGCGCGGAGGTGTTCGGCATCCCGGGTGTCCAGAACGTCTTCGGGATACATCTTCGTGACGAAGATACGGTCTCCCTCTCCTATGTCGGCGTTGTCCTCCTCCTCCCACTCCTCCCATAAGCGGGCTCGTTTGCAAGCGGCAGGACACCTGGAGAAATGAATGGTTTGTTTCTGCCAGTCGATCTCCGGGTTGTGTTGTTTCAACCAATTGAACCCGATGATCACGTCGCTCTTCCCAGTATCCGTTACCGCAAACGAGAAGATTTCGGCATGGTCCTGCATTCGGAGACGCATGCGCGCAACGTGGGTGATGCGTCCTCCTTTGTTGAGGGACCTGTCCGCGTTGTAAACCGGAACCGCTACGGTTAGGGGTTCCACTTCGATTCCGTGCTCGTCGACGAACCGCTGGCTTATGAATCCGTTGGTAGCCCCACTGTCCAGTAACCCGACCACTGTATAACCTTTAAGGTTATTCAGCCCTTCAAGGGTCATTGGAACCATCATGGAGTTCCCAGTGGCCCGGATATACTGTGGTGGCTCTTTCAAGTTGTCCAGTATGCCCAGGGCGTCGGGGAAGTAAGCCGTCCGGATTTCTTCCACCATCTCGTCGTCCACTTCTTGTATTCTGGCCGGGTGAGTCCACTTGGTAATAATCTCCCGCGCCTTCCATTCTTGTGCCTGCGCTCGGGTTGCAACCCGACGCGCGCTTCCGAGGGGGGGTCTGCGCCATTCCGCTTTCTCCCGCTCGGGCTTCCGGGGTTTCTTGCCCCTTCGCTTAGAGTCAGAGGGAGAAACGGCTCCCTCACTCTTCTCAAACTCAGAGGGAGTCCTCGCTCCCTCTCCTTCCATCTCCACTGTGTCTTCCCCCACACCGGGTTCTTCGATAATCAAAACAGAGAATGAATTGTTCGAAGTCGTTACAGGTGGGGGGGGTATACGAGAATCCGAGGGCACAGTCTTCACTCGGATTCTTCAGGAAAATCCTCCTTCCCGAGGCGTTCCTCCATCATCTCCGAGATCAAGGCTCGGAATTGCGGGTTGGTGGGTCCTCGGGTAGTGCAGTTACGGGCCATGTGCCCGACTTCTCCGCACTGGTAGCATCGGGGAACCGGCTTCTTGCTGACCGTCCGGTCTATGTCCATAGGCGCGGGCCCTGCGCTAGGGGCCCCGCCAGTGGCGACCGGGGGCGGAACGACGGCCGCAGGGGGATTCGTTGGAGCGCGCTGCTCATTCCTGCGGAAGAAGTTCCCCGGGTTTCTGGTTCTGTTGCACCTTAGGCACCGTGACGGGACGATCGCGAAGCGCGCCATCCATAACGTGGAAGGCGCGATGCAACCCGTCGTGCTTGATGACCGCCACCTTCCAGTCGGCGTAGGTGATCGGTAGTGCGGTTTGTCCGTAGACGGACTGCAGAACCGGCTTCAGGATCCCCTGCTTGAGGAGACGGATAAGCGTGGTTTCGTCGTAACCCGCGGTGTTTGTTGTATGTGTCCAGGAGCGTGAAGTACTCCGTGGCCGTTCCCGCACCCTGGCGCAGCTTCTCGATTTTAGCCTGCGCGATTTCCACCTGTGCCCCTCCTTTAAAGGCATCAATGAGGTTCTTCTCGAAGACCTCGTAACTCCGATACAGCGGGGTATCGGGGTCCCTCGGGTTGCGCATGGCCTGCACAACGTTGTTGGCCCATGCCGCTGCCGATCCTTCCTTCATGTAGGACAGGACGAAGGCGATCTTTGCGCTGTCCCGCTCGTACGTCGGGTTGTCCAGGAAGTGCAACCAGCACTCCGCCAGATAGGAGTCCACCAATTCGGAGTCTCCTTTAAACGGGGTAGGGGCGGCGACACGGGCCGTCTTCACCTGTTTAGTCTCCCTGGGCCCTCCCGTAGAGGCTCTTCCCAAGGCGACGAGGGCATCGTGCAAGAGTTGTTGCGAATGGACGTTGTCCTCGCGGAGCAGACGATTCTCTCCGCGCAGGTTCCCCAGTTCCTCCTGCATCACTCCGAATTGCCCTCCTGCGTGTTGTAGGGCCTGCAGCAGGACGCTGTCCCTCTCCTCACCGTTTAGGGCGCCAAAGCTCTCCATCGAGGGGAGCACATATTCGGTGCTCATCGTGTTACGTCCAGTCGGGTACGCCGTGTAGAGACACTATTCTTTTGTCAGCACAGAGCAGATTCCGGGTTCTGAGGTGACGAGGGCGACTGAAGCACGAAGAGTTCCAATGAATAAGCCTGGAGTTTAGACTAGAATAGTGTAAAGTACAGGAGAATAACTACGGTTTATATACTAAAGTCCCTAGGGGTTTGTAAATTAAGGTACAGTGTCCAATGACAACGGACAAGATTAATGCGAAGTAAATGAAGGGGTATAGGAACGTAGAGGGGTGATCGGGAACCCGAGGGTCGGGAAACCGATCATAACCGTTTGGGATCCTAAAACGGTATCCAAGTTCGATTGATCAGATAGTTGATCTGATCAATGATCGGGTTGTTCGGGTTGTTCGGGTTGTTCGGGTTCTGGGAGTAAAATGAAAAGACGGTTCATGACATTCTTGGAAATTGTTCTATGGCTGATTTCAAGTTGAAACACGTCGGAATCGGACGTTCGGAGCGAGTATGCGATGTATAATGGAAAGGGAATGGCAAAAGAGCTGGAAAAGATGAGTCTTGTGTAGTGATGTTGCGGGCCCGGCCTGGCCTGAAGCCCCGGGCTTGGGCCCGGCCTGAGCGGGCTTGGGCTTGAGATTCCCCAGGCCCAAGCCCAAGCCCTTGAGCAGGGCTTCAAGCCCGGGGCCTTGGGCTTGGGCCCGGGCTTAACATAGGGAAGTTCTCGTTTCAACAATGTTCTGAAAAACAAGAGGACAGTACAAAGGAAAGCTACATTTCAAAATAAAAGAGAATGACATTGAGAGCCACCGGTAATGGGTAACTCATAATTATCAGGATCATCATCAACAAAAATATCCCAACTCCCACCGTTCTCGGCCGGCTGTCCATCATCCTCGGCATGGACTTCTGTTTTAACCTCCTGGTGTTCATCATCATCCACCAGAGCCTCTGGTACGCGGAACAACAAGTCACAACGGATAAGGCGCTTCAGGAACTGTAGGGCCTCAACAATATCGCCTTTCAACCGATTACAATGTTTACTAATAGTGATTCTGGCAGAGGAGAAGGCACGCTCTGAGGACACCGAGGACGCCATGATTACATGCTAGTCGCGGGACAGAGATCCGCAGACAAGATAGCGATCGTAATTGAGCTGTAAATAATGACTGTTAGATTGATAGGTTGGATGTGCAATTCATGCTTACCCCCACCACTCAGTTGTGGACATTCCCTCTGGGACAGATTCTCGCGCCACCATATAGCCCTTGTATTCGTCAAGCCAGGGTCGCAAGGGGCCGATGTACGTGGCCGCAAGATCAGACATGGTTTCATCCTCGTCCAGAGGTGTAACAGTGCGTCTCCGCTTCGTGGACTGGGCCACCTTAGATTTTTCATCGTCCCGATTGTCTGGGCAGTGACAGAGTGAATCTCGAGGTAGCGTTCTTTGAACTATAACAAGTTCAGTGGATAGCAAGGACATTTTCCATTAAAAATTTACTGTCTCCTCCATTTTTTTGATCACTTCGGTCTGAAGTGCCTCAGGCCAGTGCTTCTCAAAATAAGAAAACTTTTCACGGGGACCATGAACTGTCCGAGATTAGATTGCGGCTTTCAGGACAACAAAACGGAATCGTACCCATTGCAAACATGTAAGAGTTGGACTTCTGATAATATTTGTTGACCTTCTGCAGCGCCTTGTCTATGGCATCGTGGAATACAGAATATTTGGGCTTCGTTGATTTTACTGTCCACTCCGCATGCAGCTTCTCGAGCGCAGGGGTTGCAAAATGCAGTGTGGACTTTAAATCTGCAAGAAAAGGCATGCTGAATTATTTGGATGGCCATGGATCAGGAAAAATGCAAATCCTTGAACCGAGTATGGTTGTTGTTGATTCGCTAATTACGACTGTAAATAGATTATTTTGGATGGCCATGGAGCAAGCTCAAACTGCAAATCCTTGAAACCAACTATGGTCAGTCATTGATCCGCTAAATTACGACCACGAAGCCCGGGCTTGGCAGGCCGGCCTGGGCTTCAATTTGGTCAAGCCCAAGCCCTGAGCCCGCCGAGGCCCTGTGTCGGGCCCGGCCCGGCCTGCTAGGCCCAGGGCTCGGCCTGGCGGGCCTAGGGCTTGAGGCCGGGCCCGCAACATCACTAGTCTTGTGGAAGTGGTACGCGGGCAAGGGGAACGGAGAGTTTGTGACGACAGTGACGGAAGGTGACGATCAATCATTCGAGTCCAAAACGGGTCACTCAGGATATTCTGAATCTAGACGAGGGGTCCCTACCCCCCGTCTAGATTCACAATATTTCGACTGATGCGAGAATAAATTGCGACCGTTCGGGGTAACGCATTTGATGGGGTCCTTGCAGTTGACAGCGGCATCACGGCGGAAACTGAAAATATTCTTGAGGAATATTTAATTCTTATGGGAAGTCACCCACTCTACTGTATTCTCAATTTTTTCAGTAATATTGAGTTTCTAGTCATCTGGAAAAGTGTATGAAACTGTGGACCCTATGACAAAGATGTGCACAGCCAGGGAGGGCTAGTATCTTGTCCAGGCATCTTCAAGACTCATAAAGATGCACTGTATGGTTTTATAGGCCACACTGCGAGATGCTGCCTTGGAATGCGGCCTACAAATCCGCATCAACCCCGGAATCGCACTTTTCATACTTTTTTGTTGAAACACCCTCTTTTTTAATGAGGTTGGGCAGGCTATGCCGGGCGCGCGCGCGCGGGAGCAGCTTATATTTGCACGGGGGGTGTAGCCAGGCGAGTCCCCTGCTCGGCAGTGATCTTCACTACAGCGCACTCGAAACAGGTCTGGTGGAATCTGGAGCATCGGTGGAGTCTGTACCATACCATCTGACTCGGTGAATCGCAAGTAGCATAGCATAGCAACTGAATCGATCAGACAAACTGGGCCGGCGCCGGGGAAACGTGGTGCAGTCGACGCGACGAAAAGAGAACATTTCTCTCCCACAAAAAGTACACAGCTTCAATTTCCGCCAACTGGGAGAGAACCTACACTAATGTACTCGTTCTCGGGCCCATGGCTTCCCATTCTACAGAGCTGGATCTCGGAAACGGCCCAGCTTCCAAAATCGACTTTGATGGATCTGTCTCTGGACGCCGGTGGCGGCTGGGATTGTTCAGTGAGCGGTAAGTCGGAGGTGAGTGAAGAGATGCGGTACCTCGGAGGTCGTTGGCGAGCTCGTGTCCACCGATGCTCGATCAAATATTTCGCGATACGAAAATATGCGAGGCATGCGACGTGGTTTTCGATGACTCGCGTTGATGAGGGTGCAATGGAGCTACGCAGTCGGTCAGCCGCCCCATCAAGAAAGCAAGGGTAAGTAAAAAACGAACAACTGCAGGCCGGGCAGCTTCCTCGATGAAGCCCTCTTGCCGAAATCGTTGTCCCACTAAATCTGAACATAGTTGTAATTCAGGCTGAACCAATTGCAGGAGGGACCGCGTACATACCGAAGATGCGGCCGACCTTGACTGCGTCCTCGGTAATTTCGTCGCTGGGGCCTACGTAGAGCACCCCGGCTTGCTGGCGCTGAGTCTTCAGGACACCCATTTTGTCCAGCGTGAGTGGGACGGGTTCGCGGGTTATTGCGTCGATCTCGGGACCGAGGGAGTGGAGGAGGGCGATGGCCTCCGATACAGTCTTCCCTGGCCCTGAGGTGTTCGATTGTTGCGTTGGACTTTCCGTCGAGGAGAGAGCCATGACGCCGATGGTGAGGTGTAGCCTTCTTGGATCGACCAGAATGGACTGGTCAAGCCCTTCGATTGCAGGATTAGTATCCCCGGAGGGCAAAAGCCTCCGGTGGAACTCCTGGATCCTGTCTCGGAGCGCTGGGTGATGTCCCTGGATGACAATGAATAATTTCAACCTCGATTTACAGGCAGCATACCAACGGCAGGGACAGGACTGCGCAGAGAATTAGAATCGGGCGAAGAGAACGCCCACAGAGTCAGAGCTCACAGTGCGTGGGCCGAGGTGAGTTTTGTTTCGACTTCTGGGGATTTTTGGGCGGACGTCGCGCCATTGGAGTCCTGTCAATCTTCTGGGTCTTTGGAGCCATGATGGCGCTTGAAAGTCTTTGCACTTTGGAATCACGATGAACAGCGAGTCATTTGGTGCAGACAGACTCACGTATATGATCTTGAACTTGTCAGCCGGGGCCGGGACATGTCCAGCGACAAGAAAGATGTGACTCAGCGTGACCGGTCACCTTTCGTGGCACTTGCTCTCTCCTTTCCGTGAATTTCAATTATTTTCCAGTTCTGGCCTTCGATATTTGACACGCTGGGCTCGGCGCCCGTCCGACGCCTTCGGGTCGCTGGACACCTGCAAGTCGTTGACACCGCAAATCATGGCTTCTTCTTACTTGGGTCAACTTGTGCAATACCGGCAAATCGTGGCGTCTTCTTTGGCTAGAGAAAGCGTTTACCCACCTGGAACCACCCACTCTTACCTGACAGCCGCTCTGCCGATGGCGACATGGACATCTTCCTTGTGGCACGAGGGAGGTCAGAAGTTGTTCGGTTGTTCGCGGGCCCACTCTGTCAGGCCGGAGCTCATCGACTGTGTCCATCGCCTTGAGTCAGCCTGAAGAACGACTTTATAAATATAGGATCCCATTTAGCCATTCTCACATCGGATCCTCCGCCAACCAATGTGCGGTCTCACCTCTGCCTTCTACCCCGACGGCGTCACTCCTCCTTCTGTTGAGGCTCTGCAGCGCGGTCTCGACGCGTCGCTCGAAACGATCAAGCACCGTGGACCCGATTCGAGGGGTACATACGTGTCGCCAGATGGTCGCGTCGGTGCGTATATTTTGCACTGCAACGCGATATTCCCTTCTTATACATAATGCATACCTAGGGCTGGGACACGTCAGACTCTCTATAATCGACCTTCCAACAGGCCAGCAGCCGCTCTCGGACGAAGACGACCTGATCTATTGTGTTGTTACCGGGGAGATCTATGACCATGACCGCATTCGCGCGGAAATGGAAAACCAGGGGTATTCGTTCAAGACGAAATCCGACTCGGAGTTGGTCGTACAACTGTAAGATTTCATCCTGCCACTGTGTTATATTAAATAAATACCTTTGCAGGTACAAGCGCGATGGGTTCAACCTGCTCTTTCACCTCCGCGGCGAGTTCGCCTTCGTGCTGTACGACGCCACGCGGCGGCGGCTGTTCGCTGCGCGGGACAGATTCGGGATCAAGCCGCTCTACTACACCGTCTCCAACGGCGCCGTTCTCTTCGGGAGCGAGATGAAGGCGTTCATGGGGCTCGGGTGGCAGGCTGAGTGGGACATCGAGAGCATCGTCGACAACGGGGACGTCTGTGATGAGCGTACGGTGTTCAAGGGGGTCCAGAAGGTGGGTTCCAATTAAACAGAATCGAGCAGTGTCTAATCCTGCATAGCTGCCCGCGGGCTACTTCGCCCTCTGCCGCGCCTCGGGGGTCGTCGAAACGCAGGCTTACTGGGACCCTCGCCTACCCACCCGCCACGGCCGCGCCGTCCGACTCGGTGGATACAATGATCGTGCGGGTGCGCGAGCTGCTGGTGGATGCGGTGCGCCTGCGCCTGCGCGCGGACGTGCCGTGGGCGGTGTACCTCAGCGGCGGTATCGACAGCTCTGCAGTAGCGGGGATCGCCGTCCACCTACTCCGAGAGAAAGACCCCAATGCGAAGCTGACGACGTTCACCCTCGCATACGTCGGTATGTGTGTGCACATCCATTATGTTGTGCATTCTAACCTCGTTCCGCTGCAGAGGACGCGACCACCGACGAGTCACCTCTCGCAGAGCAAACCGCAACGCACCTTGGCGTCGACCTCATAAAGGTCGAAGCCACCGAGGCGAAACTAGTCGGCCTTGTCGAGGAATCCATCTGGCACTCGGAACATCTCCACACCACCTTACACGGGGCGGGCAAACTGCTCCTCTCCAAGGCGGTGCACGAGGCGGGATACAAGGTACGGTCGGGTCGCTCGCTCCACACACACAATCTTGGAGCGCTACGTACTGTAGTCGAACGCTGACGCTTCTTCTGTGTACTCTAGGTCGCCCTATCTGGCGAAGGCTCGGACGAAGTCTTCGGCGGCTACCCGTTTTTGGCGCCCGACTACCTCCGGCAGCCCGACTGTGCCGCCGCCGCGCTCGGCATCCCCCTCCCCTCCGACACCGAGCGCCGCGCGCTGGGAGACACGATCCAGGCCGCGGGGCGGGGCATGTACATGCCCCGCCTCCCCGCCGACGCCTCCCCGCGCCCCCGCCTGCTCGACATCAGCTTGCACCGGATGCTGAGCACCATCATGCCATCCCTCAGCGCGCTGCTCTTCGTGCCCGACGTCGCGCGGCGCGTCGGGGCGCCGGACATCGTGCGCGCGTTCGAGGAGGGCGTCGATGCACGGGTGCGGGCGCACTCCGTCTCGGGGCACTGGCACAGTATGAACGTTTCCCTGGTATGTTCTTTTTCCTGAAATTCTGATCTGGACTGTACTGACGAGGAAACGCATGCGCAGTACTTGGTGTCGAAGGCGCTGATGGGGCGGATAATCCTGAATATCAACGGGGATCGGAACGACATGGCGAACTCTGTCGAGAGCCGCGTGGCGTTTCTGGACCACCCCCTCGTCGAATACGTTAGCGGTCTCCCGCCGTGAGCATCCGTCTCTCCCCTTCCACCCAATTCCATTTCTACTTCTACCCCAGTCGTAAAATCATACTGACGCGCTCTCTTACCTCATACAGATCCCTCAAAATCCGCCCCATTCGAGACGGAGACGGAGGTGCTGACGGGGCGCCCGGCAAATGGTCCCTCACCGAAAAGTGGATCCTCCGACAAGCAGTCCAGCCCTTCGTCACCCCCGAGGTCTACGCTCGCAAAAAGGTCCCCTTCAACCCGCCGCCCGCTCCCGCCCCTCCTCCCTCCTCCCTTGACTCTTCCTCCGACTCCGCCTCCCCATCCCTCTTGCCGCTGCAAGCACACCTGAAAGCGCGCATCACACAAGCGAACGTGGAGAAGCTCGGATTCCTCGAGTGGGCGCCCGTGCGCGATCTGCTGGACGCGTTCCTGACCGAGCCGACGTTCCCGGCGCAGGGCGGGATCGACGCGCGCGCGAGGGTGCTGCTGGCGGTGCTGACCTATGTGGTGCTGCAGGAGCGGTTTGGGGTGCCTGCGTATAAGATTTAATTAAGGGCGAGGGTAGAAGAAAGAAGGAAAATTATATGTACATAAATTAAGTCGGGACAGACATATGTACAGTATTACCGTACCGTACGCATAAGTAACTCGTGGATGACCCTCAGCCCGCAAATGAGAACCGAATATCTATCTCATCTACTCGCCCTTCCCAACCTCCACGCTGACCGTCTCCCCAATCGCGCATACCTCAAACGCGCCGTCCTTGATGCCTGCCTTGGCGCACTCGGCCGCGAGCAGCTTGGGCGGCTCGAGGATGTCTTCGGTGGTGAGGACCCATGCGCTGTGGGCAACGGTTAGTACATGGACGACGGAAGATTTGGGGGCGAGAAAAGACGGGGAAGCGGAAGCGGAGGGGGGGAGGAGGGGAGAAGCGGGATACGGGAAACGGGAAACGGGAAGCGGGAAACGGGAAGCGGGAAACGGGAAACGGGAAACGGGAAACGGTCAAAGGAGGTGGAAGCAAGGAAAAGGAGAAGATGGGATGAGGAGGGGTGGGAGAAAGAGTAGAGCGGAGAGGGGGGCGGGAGCGGCGGTCTGGGAGCACGAAAAAGGAACGACGGGCGAAAGGAGGGAAGGGCGGGAGCGCCGGGAGGAAGGAGGGAGATAAAGATACGACGGGAGAGGGAAGAGAGAGAAAAATGCGAAGGGGGAACGACAAGCGAAGGGGGAGACAGGCAGAGGGAGGGCAAGAGCTTGGGGAGGAGATGGGAGGGCAGTGAGACGGGCGAAGGGAGAAAAAGGAAAACAATACAGGGTGGGGAGGTAGGTGGGTGGGCAAGGGAAGGGGACGGAGGAAGATACCGAAGGAGGGAAGCAGCGGGGTGGGCAAGACGGGAAGGGAGGGGAGGACAAGGGAAGGATGGGGAGGGAGTTGAAGAGAGGGAAGACGAGCGGGGGAGGACGAGGCGAGGGAAAGAAATAAGGAAAGGAAATGAAGAACGGGACGGCGAAGGGGAAGGGGAGGGGAAGAAAGAAAGTTTAACGGGGCGGAGGGGGGAAGGAGAGAGAGAGGCACGATGGAGGGGGATGTCGGCACGAAACCGCCGCTCCTCCAGGGAATGGAAACTTCCCTCTCCTCCCTCCTCCCTAGAATCCTTCCCTCCTCCTCCGAAATCCGCCCACTAATAATAATAAAAATAATAACAGACAACCACTCACCCCCAATGCATCCCCACCGCCCTCCTCGCGCCAATATCCTTAAATATCGCCACACTATCCCTCGGCGCACAGTGTATCGGGCTCATAAACTTCCTCGGCGCGTACGCCCCGATCGGGATCATCGCAAAGTCGAATCCACGCCATCTTGCGCCACTCGAGTTAGCAGCGATATTACAGCGTCGGTCAAGAAAGACTAACCTCTCGCCGACCTCCTTGAACACAGGACACACCGGCAGCGTGTCGGGCCCCTCGTCGGTGGAGGAGGGGACGGCGCGGTAGCCCGTGTCGCCCGCGAAGTAGACTTGCGTGGGCGGTGGCGTTGGCGCAGCGTCGGACGCAGATGAAGCAGAAGCAGGGTGCACGGCCTCGACGACCCACCCGCCCCACAGGCTCTTGAACCGGTCGTGGACCCCGCGCCCCGTAAAGTGCTGCCCCGGCGTGAAGGTGATGTCGAAGGCGAGCGTGTGCTCCTCCGCCTTCTTGTCGCTACCGTCTTTTGCCTCTGCAATGCATACCCCGTCAGCTCGAGTGCCGAAAAGCAGGATAAGGGGTTAAGGGCAAGGGATGAGATGTGTGATACACACCTGCGACGACGCGCTCCACCCGCCTTCCGTCCCACCAATCGAGACAGTGCGCCCGTTCCTTGGGGACGCCGAGGCTCTTGAAATAGGCCGCGTTGCCGAGGGGCGCGAAGACGTGCGGCGAGGTGCGCCGCGCGAGCAGCGCGCGGAGGGAGGTCGTGTCCATGCTGTGGGAGGAGGGAGTCAGTGTTAGGGAGGAAGATGGGGGAGAGGAAGTGGAAGCGGAAAGAGAGAGAGAGAAAGAAGAAGGGAAAAAAACAGAAACAAGCGGAAAGAAGATCGAATTCAATTCGCAGATTTGCGTTCCTGAGCCTCTCCGTGTGCATGCATGCATGAGTGCACCAGTGGACAGAGCGCGGATTCAAGACCGGAAGAGAAAGGGCCACCACGAATTCGCTCTGAGCGCGGAAAGGCAAGTCAAGGCCCTAAGCCGAGTCGCCCCCCAAAAAAAGAGAACGAAACAAAGCAGAAGCAGAAACAAGTCGCTGCTCGCCCGGCCACAGCGCACGGGTGCAATGTACGGAAACGACGACGACAGGAGGGCGCACTGGCCCCACACGGTGCCGCGTCGTCGCGAGGGTGGTTCGGCGCTGCGGGCTCTGAGAGCTGAGCGCGCGTTTCGAGCTAGCTCGATCCGACCAGAGAACAGACTGCCCACGAGAGGGAGAGAACCAGAGGTATGCGGCGTGCGGCGGCTCTAGGGTCTAAGCGTCACGAAAGAGAGAGGATGGGCAGGCCGCCGCTGCCGCCAAGTCGACCCCCGACCAGATCGCGCACCAGACTATTAGCGATGACAGGCGCAGAAGCAGGACAGGCGCAGAAGTAGGGGTGAAGAGTGTTCAAGCGAAAGACAAACGCACTGGTCGTAGTGGTTATGCGAGATCACAATGGCGTCAATCTCGGGCACGTCTTCGAGCGCACAGGGCGGGGCTGCGGACGCACGTTCATTCATCCGTTAAGCTGCATCAAACCGCACTCACGCGTAAACCTCTTAGGGCCGACCCACTGGCTGGGCGAACACCGATCGCTGAAGACGGGGTCGAAGAGGATGCGCGCGCCACGCACACCCGCGACGGTGGAGGGCAGCTCGACGAGGAAGCACGCGTGCCCGAGCCAAGTGGCTTTGATCTTGTGCGCGTTCGCCGCGACGAGCTTCGGGTCCGCCCTGCCGTTCTCCGCCAACGAGTCGGCGATGCCGCCCCAGGTGGGCTTCTGGATGGGGATCTGCGCGACGGCGTCCTTGGAGGGCCCGCTGTTCGTGAGGGTCGCGGGGAGAAGCTACGGGACGTTAGTTGCGAGGTCAGTGGCAGGGAAGGACAGCGCACACCTCGAAGAAGTCGCCCACGGTGGTGTTCCTGAAGCTCGGCCAAGGGTTCTTGAACTCGGTCGGCTTCGCGTGGACCCAGTGTGCGGGCTGCCCGAGCTTCTCGCGCTCGGCGCGCGCGGACGCTTGGGCGGGGGTTTCGGTGACTGAGATGGTCATGGTGAGAGTGGTGGTGGGCGCAATTATATGCTGGATAGGGAGGGATAATAGACTTATATGCCCAGCATATGCCCGCCGAGAGCCGCGCACACCAACACTGCGAGAGGCAGATTTGACGGGCACGATGACTCAGAATGCCGCCTATCCGAGTTCGGGCTGCAGCGCGTGATCCATCGGGATGTTCAAGTTCAAGTGAGCTGACTGACTTGTTTTCGAGCCGTGACTTCTCAAGACTTGATTTTGAACCACGCTAGCTTGTCAATATCGATATCGATCACCAGGATGAAAATGAATCGACCAGGGTGAAAAAGGATCAAAATCGGCGTTCTAAGCAGTAGCTACGTTCGAATACCCCAACATATTAATATCATCCGGATGCCCCGCACAATCTGGCAACCGATTCCATCTAGCTGCCATTTTCCGAGCAATGTGGGCTCGTTTGGTCCTCCAGCAATGCCACCCTGGGGGCCATAACACCTCGTCGGTATCGTCGGCCCAAGCCGCAACCGTGCATACAGCGTTATGACTCGGATCTCCCTCAAGTCGAATGAAAGGATCAAAAAGGATCAAATCAATCTGAAATCCAAATAAATACGACAGCCGCATCCTTACCCCGGACTCGCCACCCACCCAAATACGCCTCGCATCCCCTGCACCCGATCCAGCTGTCTTCATTTCCCCCAACAATGTCCTCATCTGACACCCCAACAATCACCCTTCACTGGCTCGAGAAGTCGCGTGCGCAGCGCATCCTCTGGCTCCTCGAAGAGATCAATGTCCCCTACGAAATCAAGACGTATAAACGGCATCCCAAAACGCAGTTCGCCCCGCCCGAACTAAAGGCCGTCCACCCTCTTGGAAAATCTCCTGCCGTGACAATCAACGACCTCGCCATCGCCGAGTCCGCACTCGTCGTCGAATACCTGAGCGAGCACTTCGGTCCTTGGTTGATCCCGACCAAGTGGAAGGCGGGGTGCGAGGGCAACGCCGGCGGGGAAACCGAAGAGTACATGCGCTACCGTTACTTCATGCATTACTGCGAGGGCTCGCTACTGCCGCTGCTGCTTGTATCCATTCTCTCTGACAGTCCGTAATCTCTTTCCGGTCACACTGAAGCAATTTCTAATCGTCGCGCCTCTTCGCAGACATCAGAACTGCCCCCGTCCCTTTCTTCATCCGCCCCGTGACGTCCCGGATATCGGGCAGCGTCAAGACAGAGTTCCTCGACCCCAATTTCGACACCCATTTTGCGTTTATCGAGGAGCAGCTCGCCACCAGTGGCGGGCGATATCTCTGCGGCGACAAATTGACGGGTGCGGACATCATGATGGGGTACCCGATTCTCGTGGTGACGAGTGACCGTGGCCCCGCGACCGTGAATAGGGAGAGGTTTCCGCACATGTTCGCGTATGCTGCGGCGCTCCAAGCGACGGAAAGTTACATCAAGGCGGTGAAGAAAGTCGTGGCTCTGGAGGGTGAATACGTGCTGACTCCGTCTTGAGAGTAATGTACTTGTCTGATTTGGATCGCAATCCCAACTTACACACGAAGCGGATTTAATTACCCTGCGCCAGAGCCAAATTCGCTTCCTCACTTCATGTGATCTTCAATGAAGGTCTTGGTCCCTACAGGAGCCTAGTGGCAGTCTATAGCGGAAAGAAAATGATCGAACTCAGTATAATTAATGCCAGGTCGAAACCCGGGAAGACTTAGACCAACGGGATAGGTAGCTACTCCTCATGACTATAATTGTCTTGGCCGTTGTCGGTATCTTTCATTCAACAGACGATTCGACAGACTGCTCTTCACGATCAGCATCGACGGTGACACATTCACCGCCCAGTACGTGTTGTGCGCCCCGCATACATTAATTGTTCACCAAAAACGCTGAACGAACGATTGTAAATACGGATGTGTGCACCCAATTGGGCGCATGCCGTCGATGCGGGTCTGACTAGTATTTGCGATTTTTCAACCATTAACACGTGACCTGAACGCCTCGGTCACGAACCCACAAACACATCAAAATATGGAATGTCGACGTCCCAGTGGTCACCAGCGCGATGGAATGCAGTCAATAATATTAATCCCATTCCAAATGAGACCCAACCACCCGGGGCACCTAAAATTCCCAACGTTGAACCACATATGACTCCGAGGGTTGAATATGACTCGAGCTCCGTGGCCGAGTCACCTCGGGGCTCCTTGGCGGTGCAGGAGAGAGAGGGAAGGAGAGAAAAAGAATAGCAACGGCTTGTCTCGATCAAGCGACCTCCGGATTCCACACATGGATGGTATGAGACCGGCGCACTCCCAACTGTGCTACGGTGCTGTTGTCTTTGCTGATATTCAAGCGGGGTAAGGGGTAATGAATCGATTCCACGGCGCAGCCTAGCACAGACAGTGGAACAAGTCCTGCATGTGTAACCAAAGCTATATTGATATCTACCCACACAAGAAACAAAGAGATGCACCCGACAGGTTCTGAACCAACCAGGTAATTTAAAAGCACAACACAAACAGAGAGAGGAGCATAGTATATTCCCTAGTCCATGACATATTATCCATGAGCACTCATGATTTTTGGCCATTAATAGGTTGTTTTGCATAGGTAAGGATGGCCATATGGATGTAGCAGAGCAGAACCGCAAGGGTTGTACGGTTGGATTCGGCTGGTACACCGTAGGGTATCGTCGGTCCACCTGAATTCGCGCCGCGGCGATGTCTTGGCTTGGGGAACCGGGTTCAATTTGCTGGTGCCAATTGGTACGGCTCCTCTTACTCTTTGAATGTACAAATTTCTTTCCTGGTTGAATCCGGTGGACATCATCAAACATTGATGACAGCATCACGGAAGCCCGGCTGGAAGGGATCACTGGGCGCCGAGGAGTGCCGATCGGCCGAATGAACGGCAGGTTGAAATTCGTGACAAGGAGCTTGAACAGCGATAGATAAAATGGAAGCTCCAACTGCGACTTCTCATCGCAACGATAATTTTAGGACCGGAATGAGTTTCAGAGCACTGTAGCACTTTGTCCTTTGAGAGAGCCTATTCAACCCATTTGGTGTTGATTGAGTGATATTGCGCCAACTGTGGGAAACTCCGGCGCCCGCTCCGGATTCTGTTGTTCCCATGCAATTCCCATGCCATGCATGTGCTAGCTTGATCCTGTCAGTCCTCAGGGCCACCGACAGCGAGCAAATTCTGTACTGTACAACTCGGTCACCTTGGTCGTGTGGCCACTCGGATTTTGAACGTAAACATCCTTACTGTCCGTATCAATTGTAACCGATCCACCAGAAATGGTAAATGCCCGACGAAGATCATGTCGACATTCCGGCGGTCCATCACAGCCTAGCGCTCACACAGGTACAAGTATAGACGCGGAAGCTTAAGAGCGGCCTCGCAGGTAACCATTGCACCATGTCGCCGTTGCCCTCTGCCCTCGTTCTGTGCGTCGTCACGGTGGCCCTCTCAATGCACTCTGCCCGTGCGCAGGACGGACAGGCCACCGATATCGAGGACAAGGGCCAGAACTCCAAGATTGCGATAACGGGCGTTGTCATCGGAGGTACGACCATTCGCTGGTATATCATATCCCGAGTCCTCATTATGGCTTTGCGGCGCCCAGGCATCCTCTTTATCATCGCGCTCCTGGCGTTGGCAGTGTACGGCATCGACCGATGCATGTCCCGGCGGCGCGCCAAGAAGGGGCCGAAATTCACGCCGCTTCCGACTACGTCCCGGGAGGACGAGCCGTATCGGTACCTCATGCCCCTGAAGAACTACCACCGCGGGCCCTTTTATCCCGGCGACCCACCAGCGAGCCCCAATTCCCGCACCACGGTGTCGCAGCCTTCTTCGCCGGCGTACAGTTCCAGGGCGCAGTCAGTGCGGAGGTTTCGACCCCTACGCGCACGGGCCATACTATCCCGGCCCCACCGACTCAACAATGCCGCGCGTGGCGAGCCCGCTGCGGCCGTCCTTCCCCAGCTCGCAGGGCACGCTGGTTTTTGTTCCCTTGCCCGAAAACTATAGGGGCATGCCCACACCGGTAGGGCTCATGTCCTGCTTCAACTGAGGCCCCAGTACTAACTGAACTGTGCGATAGGTTTCCCCCTCCTTCCTACACGGCCAGCGACCCGGAACGGTGAGCACAATGTGCCCGTAATGCAGCATCGAGTGGCCTGACACAATTCCAGATCTCGCGCACCACGACCAACACACTCGATAGCGTCTCCACCTTGCGTTGAGCATGCGCACGTAGTCCAGTTCAATTCACACCTACGCTATGTACAGCATGGACGATACACTTCGCAGCATGTTGTGGTATTATCTTTATTTTTATTCGAATACTTGTGCATATTTCTTTCCGAACCCACGCGTTGTGTACACAGCTGATCCGCGTATGCACCTGGCTGGTCCGCGTTGAGACCGCGTGGGGATGAGCGCTCATGATTTGGTCCGCTGATCCATATGCATTCTCAACACCCGCGGAGCCGAGAGAAAGAATGGAGTGGGTAGAAATCCCGTTGACCCCCCGCAAGGTCTTCATATAATTGTTGAGAGGTGTTTCTTGCAAAACTCGCTCGATTATCTGCCAGGGTTGAATCCATCCTTCGTCCGGATTGATATCGGCGTCACCGGCGTCGAATGGTTGAGTCACCAAGATCCCACCCACCGCATTTTTTCGATTGCCCGGCAGGTCCGACTGTGGCACTGCTCCAAAACCTACTTAGCACACCGCATTCCATATTTCAGCCTTATTGAGGTCGGGAATCAGTTCGACTTGCGTTATTGGGATTTGGATGTGATCGGCGTGCTATAGTAGCTATATTCTTGAAATATCCGTGCAAACCTTCCAGTTGGTCCTCATAATTGTTAGTATAAAGGCCTGCAGTCATGTTCGGAGTCAAATACACATCATATCATACAACGCTGACCGTCCATAGTTCAAGTTCGATCGTGTGAAGGCTTCATGACTGCACCGATGCACCGCTCGCGACGTCGGGACGTCGCGGGGATACCGGGCTTACGGGGCCACTAAGGTCGGTATTGGGAAGCGGAACAAGGGCGCTGTGTGAGGGTTGCCGCTTTGGAAGGTCGGGCGGCTCGGGCGAGAGCGGGGATAGTTCAAATAAGGGAATCTGCGGAGGGTCAGAATGTTGGATCGGAACAGGCAAAGCCGTACGGGGCGCGAAGAGGCAATTTGCGAGATAGATTGCATTGTTGAGCCGGGGATCATCAACGACTCGGCGCAAATGCGTGCGAAGCGCGTGCGGGAGTGCAATCTAGATTTTTCAGATCAGGAAAAGTACCATGATCACGTAGCACGAATGACTGACGAGAATAAAAGGGAGTTGGATAAGACTGCGGATGCGGTTTAATTTGATAGAAGAGGAGCTGGGCACAATACTGACATTGTGCCATCAAGAAGAAGACGCCCGCCATAGACGACTGCAAATAGGTTGAGCCGACGTTTTTATAGGACGCCTCGACGCACGGTTGTTCTTCATTGTAAGGAACTAATAAACTGTTAGCGAGAGCGACGGGACCTCAAAAAGCTTCACCGTCACGAGTAAAGTGACCGCTCCGATGCTAGAAATCCGTTAACATACACACGCCGAAGGAAATGAGAAGAATAACCAGGTAATTGCACCCGTTTCTATGGTCCAAATCATGAGTTGGTTCACGAGTCTGCTTGTTCTGTCTGGATTTAGCACGCAGCTCCCACAGTGTCGTCATACGAATACCTTCGGAAACCGGCTTTTCGCCAGAAGCTGAGGTGGTAGCATAGAGCGACGGCGAGTATCACGTCAACCGCGGCACCCAGGATTACAACAGCTTCTATGAGCCACTTCTCTCGAATGAGGTAGCTCTGAATGGTGGGGCCGGCAAGGGAGATCGCGAAGAGGCCGGTGCTTCCTCCAAACCGCAGCAACGAGAGGGTTGCACCAAAATATGGGGAGTGGAACAGTCTTGGTGAACCTGTAGAGGCGGTAGGTAAACCACCCCTCAGAGACATGCACAAAATCAGATTGCGGCCATGGAAGGAAACGAAATCCACCTGCTCCAGCGGCCCGATGAAGCCCACTGAGGAAAATCGAAATGTCCAGAGATTTGGGCGGGAGAATGATTATCGTGGGTTGACCGTATTTCGTGACGGTGATCGTGTAGATGCAGTGGCATATTGCGATTGTATGGCCGAGGTCCAAGATCCAAACCATCGCCACCTACTATGGTTATTGTCGTAAGAGCTGAAACACTTATGTTACGGACCATCCATTTGAAGCCCCTGGGATCTTTGGGATATTGCACGAAATACAGGTAAACCTGAACCGTAAGCACTCCGAAGAGGAACACGGAGAACAGAACGCCAAGCTCGAGCGCGCCGAACGTCGCGTCGAGGGAAAACGGGAGGTGAGGGATGTCGCCCTGAGGGACGTTTGGAAGCTCCGACATTTGAGGAGGCGCTGCGAGACCCGCAAAGATGATGGGCTTTGAGTAACCAGGGTCGGGAATATCGATAGGAAATGGACACGCTCTGCCACGCTCAAGCCCGCCACTGCTGCCGATACCACTATCCCATAACCGCCAGCAAAAAATCACCGTGACAGGTTCCGAAAAGGGTATTTTGAGCACCAAAGTCTTTGCCCAAGTGGACGTTCAGCGGTGCTTCCAAGAAGGTTATTTGGTGGTAAGAGCAAAGGGTTCTAGCCTGAGTAAAGAAAAACCCGAACGAATCCCAATGAAAAATGCCTTAACAAAATTCACACTGAAAAAAGGTCATTAGTCAAACGAAGTTAAAAGACCCTGTAGCAAGAAGTCTTGATCGACAAACGTCCGACCGAGTGGGAAGCGGAGTGTGGTTGAGTGTGCCACTCACATAAAGCGCGGGGAATGTTTTGGGAATCTACTCGAAGGAGTCGAAGTCTGAAGAGCGTTTGCCAAGAAGTTGCCATTTGGAACGGTCCGATAGACCGAGGTCTGCCGTTGGTCAGAGAAGACACGGAGAAAATCAAGGAGGAAGAGATTATTGCCGTCCAAAAATGAAATAAAGTTCAAGCAGACCTTGTGCAGGTGAAGGAGGGAAAGTTTGGAGAAAGTCAAGAGAGAGCTTGAGAGAAAGTTGGGGGAAGACTTGATCGGAAAACGCCGATCAGAGCATGATCATCAAACGGCCCCACGGTTTAAACACCCGGTGTCACAGCGTGTCCCGTCTACAGTCTCCCAGAGTCTCCCAAACTAACGAAATGTGGCCATTTCAACAGTCCCTACCGTCAGTTTTCCCTGGACCAGGTCGAAGGCGAATACGATTTTGTTGTCCTTGGTGGTACGTGCTGTATCTGAGACTTTCACTGAAAAACCCTCATAAGTATACAAATATTTAAGGCGGAAACGCAGGCTGCGTGCTTGCTCGTCGACTGAGCGAAATTGGGAAGCACACGGTCTTGCTCATCGAAAAGGGCGATGCAGAGGACTCGTGAGTGGCCTTCACCGCTGCGGCACTTCATCACTGACCGGGATGCCCATGAAGGTGGCTACATAGAACTCCATTGACATCCCTTCATTTCTGGTCAGACGGGAAACACAGTACTGTTTTTGATAGTGTTCCAGACTTGAAATTCGGCCGCTCTTTTCCTCTGATCACCGGTATCGGTCTCGGTGGGACGACTCGTATCAACGGCGGTCAGTACACACTTGGCGTTTCCGGCTGAGTTCGAGCTTGGAGGCAAGAAGGACGGGCAGGGTGGGGCTATAATGAGCTGGGACCCTACTTCAAAAAATCAGAGAACTGGATGGGCCCTGTACCAGAAGAGTGGCACGGATCCAGCGGTGCGCATATTTCCTTTCTTTAAATGTGCGATACTTATGATTTCTTTCCATCAGGGCCGCTGGCAGTGCGGTCCTACGAAGGCTATCATTTTCGATCCTCGAAAGAGTAGGTACTGAAGTGCTGATGAAATGGTTCCTTCAATTATTGGTTTCTTCAGAGCTGCGAAGGCTGCAGCTGACCTCGGATTCTCTCCCATTCTGGACATGCACTCGCCGTTGCAACCCAGCATCGGCTGGAACAAGATGCAGTATGCACTTGGCACCGACGGATCTCGCCAGTCTTCTTTTCGTTCGTATTTGCCCAAAGCCTTTGTCAATTCCGCAGGAATCTCCACATATGCACCCGGACTGTTGCGTCCAAACTTGCGTTCTCGTGGCAGGCCGACGGCCAGCTTCGCGTGGATTCTGTTGAGGTTTAGTCCTCCAATGGACGTCTTCCGCATCGTCAAGGCAAGACGAGAGATAGTTCTGTCCTGCGGGGCGTTTGAGAAACCAAAACTTGTCTTGCTGATACACGTGAATAGATCATGTCAATAGATATCGTCTAGTATCTATAGAGGAGCTGAAATTCTCATCTATTTGCAAATCTCTACATTACACTGACGGACTTTTGGATGTCGTCGTTTGAGTTGAGTTTTCCGCGATTTTCTTGATGTTTGAATTTCTCTCCTCAAACAGCACCTCCCCCCTCTCCCAGCTCAGATCTCAAAGAATGGTGCTATTATCAGGTCCCCGGTATATGAATAATCACTTGCAGAATTATCTTCATGGCGCTCACCTGAACATGCCGAATGTGGCGGTGCACAGTAATCAATAATGTGGCGGTTGCACCATAATCAATAAACTGGTTGTCGCTTTCCAGCAGCGGACCAAGAGCGAACTCGGCAGACCCGTAGGTCGGTTCACGATGTACCGGGAGCTGGGAATTCTTCTCAGTAAGTAACTAGCACTCCCGTTGCATCCCGTTCTTCTCCCGCGATGGCCGCAGTTGATTCACCGGCCGCACCGGAATATATCTCGCGTCTGACCAACCAATTTCAATTACCCCCCAGCGCATATAAAACTGCGAAGTGCCACCACAGATTGACTCTTGACTCGCCCTTGCATCAACCACCACCATGGCAAACGCCAAGCAAGCCCACGATCATCATCATTCCAGGGTCCTTCTCCCTGCTATACACATACGACGCCGTCACCGCTGAGCTCGTGGCTCACGGATATCCCGTCGAAGGGATCGAGCTTGAGACTGTCGGCCGGCGCGATAAGGCGCCCGGTCTGTACGACGACGCCGCGAAGGTCGCCGCCCCTCGCATCCAGGCTCGCAGACGAAGGCAAGGACGTCGTCCTCGTTCCCCACTCGTACGGCGGGCTCGTCGCATGCGAGGCGTCTAAGGGCCTGGCAAAGAGCGTGCGGGAGAAGGAGGGTAAACAGGGCGGCATCGTGCGGATTGTATTCGTAACGGCGGTGGTGGGGAAGGAGGGGCAAGGTCTGACGGATGTGATGGGCGACACCAAACTGGGATACATTACCGTCGAGGTGCGTTACACTCCATTCGTGCGGTGTCTGATCCTAATGTCGCGTCGAAGGGCGAATATATGGTTATGGACCCAGCCGGGTGCACACCGGTCGTTTTTCTCTGACCTACCCCACGAGGAGGGATTAGCGTGGGCCTCTAAAATGCCCAACCACTCGGCGATTAGCTTTGGGCAGAAATTAACATACGCGCGTACAAGGACATCCCGGCGTCCTATCTGTTTTGCGAAGCGGACAAGTGCGTGACTCCCGAGGTGCAGAACCGAATTATAGCGGCGATGGAGAGTGAGATGGGTGGAAAGACTGTCGATCGGCACTCGGTGAAGGCTGACCATGCTGTCAATGTGACCCAGCCGAAGGCCATGGCGTCGGTGATCAGGGCGGCTCTTGGAGAAAAAAATTAGAGAAGTGGGTGGGGTGTTCGAATTTCGGGCTTCGCACGTCAACGGCCCTTGTACATTGTGTATGCTTAGATCTTCAATTTTTGAATCTGAGAACAGAGGAGGAAGGGAAATACAGAAGAACATTTAAGAAGCGAGTATACAGTGCTCACAGTCCCCCCTAATAGGCATAGAGCTTTCCACCTACACGACCCTGCCGTCCTGCCGTCCTGCCCCACACCTTTCGATCATCGCAGGAATGCATCTCTTTCTTCCTCAAGATGGAGAAGACCAGATGGTCGAAATCCGCACAGTTTGTCCAGGGACTCGAATACTCCACCGACGCAACGTCACCGCGAGGCTCTTGGGGTGGCGCATCCAGATCGTGGGCACGCCGAGTTGGCGCGCGGGTTCGAGATCGCGGAGCAGGCTGTTCGAGACGAGGCACCGTCGCTCGCGTCGGACGCCCAAAGTGTCGTGGTACTTTAGTGGCGGATCGAAGGCCGCTGAGTCGGGTCGGTACGCCTGCGATGCATCCCAGGTGAATACCTCGGAAAAATAGGGCGCGAGAGCGGAGAAGAAGGAGGTTTTACAGAGGGTGTCGTGGTCAACGTCGGATAGGGCGACAAGGACAGGAATCCAAGGCTTGAGGTTTCGAACACACGAAACCGCTCCATCGAACAGGGGCCGGGTGAAAACGGACTAAGCGAACGAGGATGCCTGGCCCTCCACTGCAGATGTGTCGCCATGTCTGTGTAGGCTTTAAATTGGCTGAGAATTTCCGAATAGGGGGCAGAAGAAATGCGCTGCTTGACCACCATTTCGCTTTCAAAATAAAATGCGAGAGCTTCGTGTTGATCCAAGATAAAAAGACCAGGCAAGAAGTGGCCGTAGAGCGTCGAATATTCCCGATTCGTTGTCCTGTTGTTGTGATTAGTGTATTTCTTTGTGAGACGGGATTGAAACCGTACGATGAGAGTTCCATACATGTCGAAGTACAAAATTTGGAGGCCGTAGGTGTCAAACGGTGCTGGCGGTTGTAACGTCGGCTTTGGACCAACGCGGCGAGTGGAAATCCAGTCATCGTCGCTGTCGTCGTCGTCGTTGTCTGGTGGTTCTGAGGTCGCCTGCCGATCGGGACTCTCCGGTCTGTCGAATGAGACACAAAGGTCCAGGGCGAAAGCGGTCAGGTTTGTAATTGGCTGTTCAATTGGAGGATCCAAACTGGGAGAAGTTCCCTGTGCTGGTTAGGCAAAATAATGTCACTGGAGGATTCACATTACCTGGATCATGTTGCAGATGATTGTCCTCTCCGTCTCCGGGCGCGAGAAGCGGGCCTTCAATCTGAACAAATAGACTGAGCAATTAAGGCATTTCAAAGAAAACAATAGCCAACTTTTGTCTTGTGCATCTTCGAAACAACGACTAGCGGGTAGAACCTCCTCCAGCGAGCTGATATCATAGCTGATGAGCCCAGAGGCCCAATCCGGAGCGAAATTTTGCCCGGGCGGGGCTAGAACACAAGTCTTGTTGCCGCTGAAGGTAGTCCATTGAGAAACATCGTCGGGAACATTATCGGCTTCCCGTGCCGCTGCTTTAGTAGCCAACCGCCTTGCATAGTCCACGTCCGACTGTTCGTTAGTGTCGTGCCTGCAAATCGCAGCAAACGCACGAGTTTTTTCTTCGCTGAGGTAGTACTAATAGTACCGCATCGTGTCCGATTTGTCTTGAACGGCTTGGAACACGAATATTTTGCCCGTTTTTATGACACAGTCTTCGAAACCAGTCGAATCAGGCACCGCGACCCAATCTTGCATCGCGAAATAGGAAGAAATGTATCTGGAAGCGGCCGAAAAGATGCCGGTTGGACCAGGTACCCAGCGACAAGCCGGTCTTCGTCCGGGTCTGTGATGACAGCCAGATATTTGCCACAGGGAACGCGGAGGGCAGCCGAGGTGGCGACTGGTGGGGCTGTGAGCGCATATAGCGAACAGAACGGTTCGGGGAAGGCTCCACCACAACCCACAAGTACCTCTCGAATCGCTGTGGCACGGGAGAGCATTCTTCCATAGGACTAAGGAGGACGGTGACTTGACGGTGACTCGAGAGGAGAAGTTTAAACTCCGCCAAGCGCGTACATAGTCCACAATACATCAAACGCGCATGAGGCGCGGTATTGTACTTCAAGTCTTCAACTCTTGCATCATCGTCTTTTCCTTGGCTACTGCGGCTTCCGTAAAGTGGGATTTAAAGCCCCTCCGCGAAAAATATCGAGTCTTTCGGAGAATCCAGAAAAAGTGGGTCCATAAGTGGCGCATCGGTCCGGCATTGGTGCAATACCAGTATGGCTATGATTTTAGCTCCCGAGGTTTGGAAAATGCGGTCCGTCGTTAGATGTGAGCCAGTCCGTGCCTAGCGATTTCGGTGAAAGTTAAATATTTCGTGCCTCGGCGGTTAAAGGTGATGTCGTGGCTTGTCGTGGTCATATCAGAGGGGTCGCCTGCCGATCCGAGAACTGCGTTTCGGGTGTATGATCAAATATCAGGCGAGAGTCTACGGTCAAGGGTGAGAAATTGGGAAAGAAACTTCACGATTTAACAGGAGTTTCGTAAGACTACAGTGTTACATTAAGCCGGGAGTTTCACGAGAAGTGAGGCACTGGCGCGAAAAATCATCAGTAAGAATATTTCGTTGCATGGAGGGTAGAAGGCGCTAGTGGGAGACAGAGTGTAGACTTACGCGAAATTCCTAAGAATACCAATGGGTCCCGACAGCGGCGACTTTCATCTTTTCCAGTTCAGCCCAGGGAGGCAAACCGTATATCTGAGGGAGTTTGTCCCAGACCGCCTGGCGGTCCGCTCGATATGTCATTTCGAGGACAGTCCGGCAGGTGGGGCACACATCCTTCAGTAATGCCCAGTCTGTGGAACGCCATATGCCGAGTGGAATCGCTGGATTATAAGACAGTCTCCCTCGAAAGTTATTAATCGCCGCGAGCCGCTCTCGATGGCATACGGACGAAGTCGTACAACCCTGGATATCGCGTGGGTACGATAAGAATCGCATGACGGTGGTTGTCGCCCGGGTTTGGAGTTCATATCCATTGAAAAAGGCCCTCTTGATCTTGTGCACTGAGGCTCGTCGGCTCATCCTCGTAAGTACCGCCATGGATAATTTCGTTTCGAAGCCCCTTAAAGTTGGTGCCCAGGCAGTAAAAAGCGTCGGGAAGAAGCCAAAGAGCGTTAACCTCCCGGATAAGCTCAATGACCAAAATCATGGACGTGAATTCATCCGGAATGTCCCACGAGACTTTCTCCAGCCGATCGCCATTGGATTCAGCTTCGTAGAGGAGGTCCCATCTCGAAAGCGTTGTGGCGTATCCCGATGATAAGTGGCTGAGAGCACGTTCGTAAATGTAGTCCACCCCGTATTTGTTGGCGAGCCGAAGGCAACCCTTGATAGTATTGAATGTCGTTGTTGTCGGGAAGGGCATGAAGAACCTGAGAGACTTGAATGAACGGACAAAGAGAAAAAGTCATCGCTTACGATGAGTCAAATATCGCCCTTAGAAAAAAAGTGGTGTCTCGCTCAGAGTCATGAAGGCGGACAACAGGACACCCATCGATGAGTTCCGAGTCAGGAGGTTGCGGAAACGCGAGCATATCCCGAAAGACCGGGGAGCGGGCAGCCAGAATGCCACGGTATACCCGGAACTGGGCATTTCCGGCCTGTATGACAATGTTTCCATCTTCAAAACCACAATTCCTCGACGCGGTGGGTTGTGTCGTTTCGGCGTCGACGTACATGGTTCCGGTACAGTGTCAAAGAGTTTTCAAACTCCGACCAATACGTAATGGGCCCATGCGCCACCACGTTTTGCGCATGAGCGACCATGACCGTTATGTCGCCCTCCCGTACACTGCAGCAATACCTTGCCGACAGCGCCCTGGCCGAAATTCTTGAGCGTGCCGCGCCAATTCTTGGTACATCTTCCCTGTAGTTCGGGTGCCAAGACTGAATTTTGTCGTCAAGGCCGCGACACTGTTGGCTCTTCATCCTCGCCCACTTACAACTGGATGTCCAAGATTGACGACGAGAAAAAACTGGTGGACATGAATCTTCCGGGAATTCACGATGCCGCAACATGTAGTCTCCTCCATTATTCGCTCGTTGGATTACAACTTAATCAATATTTGAGGGGACTATTCCGACGCGAGACAGGCTGAACTCGTCAAGTACACGGGACCGTGAGTGTTGGGATGTATCTCAATAATATCGGCCTAAATTTCAGTCCAGAATTCGAGAAGCGGTATTCTTTCGATGCCAGGAACGTTCCTTGTTACAGTCGTTGAACGACGGTATCCGAGTTTTCGACCTCAGACTGGGCTATAATCCTGGCACTGATACAATTGGGTTTTACCATGGTTAGAATTCAAGCTTTACCACTTTCAGACAATTGACTTTTCCTTATTACAGGTGTTGCGATGCTTGGACCGACAACTACGCTGCAGGATGTGCTTTACGGACTCTACAATTGGCTCATAGCCCATCCCTCTGAAACGATTCTCGTATCCATCAATCAAGAAGCTGGCTCCAATACCCCGTATGATAAGAAATTCGAGGAGATTCTGTTTGCGACCATCAACGAGTTTGGAAAGAAGTTCTGGCTTCCCGTTTCGGGCGAGGTAATGCACGTAAAACTAAATACTCCCCAGAGACTCACATCCCATGTTCACTCAGCTCGGGACTCTAGGAGCCGCTCGAGGCAAACTTGTGCTGCTGCAGCGATTTACCTACCAATATCTGTCCTCTCCTGCCAACCCCTTTGGAATCCATCTCGATGCCGAGCAGTGGACCCCGAATGGCGGGGATATCAAACTTGTCTACAACCAGACACCCAAGAGAGTCGCATATATCCAGGTGGGAAGTACCATTCTTTCTGTCCTTTGACTACGCTGATTTTCGACATGACAGGACACCTTCATGCCTTTAGTCCCACCTCGCTCCAGCGCCGACGTCAACATTACCTCCAAATTCGAGGCGGTCACCAGTCACCTCGCGAAGGCGATGAATGCTACTTTGGACAGCGATGTCGAAGAAGCGCTCTACGTCTCTTTCGCCAGCGCGCATAAAAATACCGACAGAATCACCCCGAACGTATGAGCATTCTCCTCTTTTTGGTCCCATCCCTCCGACGCTCAATTTTCTTCAGATCATAGCGCTGGGAGACGCGTCGACCAAAGGAATGAACGAACGTCTGCTCCCGTGGTTCAAGCAGCATAAAGGAAACCGTTTCGGAATTGTCCGTAGGTCTATTTCTCTCTCCTCTGCGCATAAATGCTGATGACTTTGCAGTCCTTGATTTTTACCATTCACGGCCAGAGCTGGTGGAAGCCATTATTGGACTGTGATCATCGTATATTTGTGCGAGTTCATTGAACATGAGGCGTATATACATAAGTGCCTTTTCCAAGTCATTGTTGCCCGCGTCATCCATATTTCTTCCTTCCCATTTCCCACCAATGCTTCACAAGTCAGGACCGGAATTATCCGCTGCATGTACATGCGCTTGATCTAAATTTCCTGCTTCCTCACTGATTTTGCACAGTTCTCGCTCATGCGTCTCTGACGCTAGTCCGGGTGAATTTTCATCAGAAAATCGTTTCAATACTAACTTTGTGCCTGAGTCCCTTCGATACCTAGGCTAGAGAAGAGCCGAACTTGAACTTTGGTGACGACGCAGACTTACATACACAAACCTTGGCCGTCATCCCAGAGCTCGAAGCAGGCACCTCAATCAGTAGCCTCGGCCCAAGGCTTACCATTCCACTAAATGATAGCGAATAGCGACCGACCTGCGCTGGTGTGGCCTCTGATGAACACCGAAGTTGGAGCTTGTCCACGCCAGTTTCCTCTCATCAAGGTAATAGCAGAGCTGGATTCGGCAGCCGCCGCTTCAGGCAGCTTCGACTTTTCGACGACGCCCAAGACTCGAAATTTACTCTCAAAATTTTGGAAGGTCAGTAACATTTGCGGCAATGTCCGCTGCTTCACTTCTCCAAATTCTTTCAACTTACATGCTTCCAGGTTTGCACCATTCTGTGCGAAGGCATTCTGGATTCGAGAAATGAGTTGACTGACTGGGCAGCACCCTTGTGAACCGAGCTGCGGATCGAATCCGGTGTCAAGTTGGCGTCAAGTGCGAACAAGGCGTTGGAGTGACGTCGAGATTGGACAAGTTAAGCAATCGAATTGGCTTCCACGGAGCTTGTCAATGAGGCTCACTCGGCCGTTCGCAGGGAATCAATCACGATCAGAGCAGGAAATACAATTCCCTGGAATGGAGAAACGCCCAGAACAGGCCAGAACGGCTGACCCTGCTTCAACGAGTGCTTGCTGTCAATTTTGTCAAACGAATTCAAGGTATCGTAAAAAACTGGTTCCTTGAGTTCGAACCTACTTACGTCAGTTTTAGAAGACGGAAGATAGAAAGACGAAAGACAGATTCAATCAACCGCAGGAATACCGTGCTCGACGGAGCTTTTAGGATTCCTTCAAGGCGACAAACTGGCCCCGACAACACACTTTCGACAAACTCAAGGAGTGGACCAACGACTCGAGGGGAGACACTCAGACATGCTTGTGGTTCCGATATCGATCCACGGAATAATGCGCCTCCTCTCAAGACTCTGCCATTGAAGTTCCAACGTAAAGGGGTGCTTGAAACAGACTGGTCGTGAGCTCCCAAACTAACTTCGCCAGCGCTGATATCGGCTTCGCTTCCTCAATCAATTACAAGGCCCACCGACAAACGTGGCATGCGGCATGCCGGATAATGAGGTAAAATGATCCAACCTGACAGGCTAAATAAAAGCGGTTCAAAATTCGATTCGCCTCAGCGAGTAGCGCCCTGTCCTCACTTCCTCTTCTCACCTTCCCCCTCCCGTCCTTTTCCTCGCCTCAGCATGAAGTGTAGCGCCTCCGTTTTATTCTCTGTGTCCCTGGTCACCTCCGTCGTCGGCCATGGCTGGGTCGGCACCCTCCACGTGGGAGGCATGGCCTACAAGGGAAACCAGCCTTTGGAGCAGGCGCCGAACGGCGCGCCGTCCGTCGTTCGCCAGATAGCCAACAACCTTCCGGTCAAGGACGTCTCCCTCCCCGACCTTACCTGCGGGCGGAGCGCGAAGCCTGCCATGCTCGCTGCCCGCCACCCAGCCCGGCGACATAGTCCTTATCAACTGGCATACGCTCACGGGCGATGGCAACTGGTTCCACGACGTGGGACCCATGATGACATACCTCGCAAAGTGCGACGCGAACTGTGCCGGGTACGACGCGAGCAAGGCCCGATGGTTCAAGATCGCGGAGCAGGGACAGGACGGAAATGGTAATTGGGCGCAGGCGAAACTCGGTGGGTCTAAATGTTGATTGATGCGCTCCTGGATCCGATTAACGCGCTTTTGTCCATCCCAGACGACGGTTCTCCTGCACGCGTCAAGATCCCCGGGAACTTGGAAGCGGGCGAATATCTCATGCGGCACGAGATAATCGCGCTGCACACCGCTCAATCGTCCGGCGGAGCCGAGTTCTATATAAGCTGCTCACAGCTGAAGGTCGTCGGCTCCGGCTCCGGTGCGCCGAAGGAGAGCGAGCTAGTACGCTTTCCTGGTGCATATCATGCGAAGGACAAGGGCATTTTGATTGATGTACGTTCGCTTCCCATCCTTTTTCCGTTTCGTGTTAACCAATATCATCTTCTTGGCATCCAGATATACAACATGAAGGAAACGTACCAATTCCCCGGTCCGCCCGTCGCAGCGTTTGTCAACGGTGGTCCCTCGCCTGCCCATTCTCCGCATTCTTCCTCGTTCTCCCACTCCAATGCCACCCATACTCCCGCCCACACGACCACACACACGGCTCCGCACCCCACCACGACACCCGCAGCTGCCGCGACGAAGACATGCAAAGGCAAGCGCAGGCGCTCCCCTAATGGCGCTGCCGATGCACCCGCCTCTGTGCGCCGCGTCCACAAGCGCCACATGCACCGCGTCGGCGCACGCTCTCTCTGATCACAACTCCCAGACGTCGATTCACGACTCCCCGCTCCCTCTTCTCTTACTGTCGCTTTCATCGTCTTGACTTTCGACCCGGCGTCATTCTTGAATTTTGATCGAGCTCCTTGATGGAATAAATCGATAGTGTTACCAGACCCGGAGTTTGGCTTCCGTAGTTTATGCTGTGCATTGGATACAGAGTATGCCATTTAGTTTGTCCAGGTAGCAGCCTAGCGCTGGTGTACTCGACTTATTTTGGACAAAATATCTCAGTCAATTAGATTCCCGAGATGGCCGAATTAATATTTCGAACTGATCCGGAAGGTCAATTTCTATGGCACACGCCATAAGATCTTCGACGTTACTCTTTCTCTTCCATCACTCATCGCTTTGTAAAATGGCTAAACTGTGGGGAGTAGCCCAAGCCGTCTCGCAATCGTTTATCGTCAAAAAATAAATCCTGGTAACTTCCGCTGAGAAACCGGTGTCGGACTTGGCGTACCGCTACTTTGCATTTCTGGGTCAAGAATGATGTTGTCTGCTGCCAATGTTGTGTTCATTTTGGTCTAAGCTCGACGCACTTCCTTCTGGTTTAGACAAACTGAACAAAGCTCATAGCAATAATTTGGAATCTCTATCTTGACATGGAATCTGCTTCTGTTTCCGAAGCAAATTATTCCTCCACAACAAGCACCCCTCTGTACCCGCATCTTCCCCGCGCGCAACTTCTCCATGCCCTCCTCCACGCCGGCCTTTGTCAACGGGAACCGCTCAATGATGGGCTTGATTTCATGGCGGGCTGCAAAGTCGAGCATGTTGCGCTGCACAGAGCGCGGGGCAACCAGCGATGCCTGGACAGTCAGGCCTCCAAAGAACATCGGCGCGAAGGGAAGGTTGATCATGCCGGAGCCGGAGGGGCATGGAGAGAGGATAGATTTTTCCCCTGGGCTTCATCACTGGCATGAATCTGTGGTTGAAGGACGGTCAGGAAATGCAAATGATTCTGAGAACAGGCAGACGCACAGGTTCCATTCGGGCAGCGCGGCCGTCGTGATGAGCAGATGGTCGAGCTTGGCCCCCATGTTGAAACTCTCGACACCTTTGGTGGCGTAGAACTCCGTTGCACCCAGGCGCGTCGCCTCGTTGCGCTTCGATTCGGTGGAGGAGAATACAATCACGCTCGCACCCATTTTGGCCAGGAACTGGATGGCAAGGTGCCCGAGGGCCGCCGATTCCGACTACCCCAACGCGGTCCGTGGGGCGGATGTTGTACGAAGCGATGATATTGTAGACGGTCGCGCCTCCGCACATGAGGGGCGCGGCGTCCTCTGGGGCCATGCTTTCGGGAACCTTGAACAGGAAGGACGCATCCCAGATGGCGTGGGAGCCAAAAGATCCCTGGTCGAGATTGTGGCCACCGTAACTAGAAGTTGAGTCAAAAATGAGCTGACAAGACAATAAAGAGGAGCAAATAACTCACTGCTCGACATTTGCGCAATACTGATCATGGCCGACCTCGCACTGTTCGCAGTGCCCACACGCCTTGTGCATCAATCCCCAGCCTACAATGTCTCCAACCTTGAACTGCGAGACCTTCTCTCCGACCTCCTGAACCGTCCCGACGCCCTCGTGCCCCAGCACCATGTCGGCGTGCTTGAAATGCTCGTCGCTGCCACAGATCCCCGAGTGCGTAATTTTCACGAGAACCTGGGTGTCCGTTGGCCCGTCGCGATACGTCTTGCTCTGGACGATACCGTCGTTGGCTGAGCCTTTGAACACGGTGAATTCGATGGTCATGCTGCTTAAGAGAGTTGGGAGAATTTTTTGAATGATTATGTCGAGGGTCTGGCCTCTTTTAAAGGTCGAACGGCACACTGACGCAAGTCCAACACGCGTCGCTGCCGTCGGATTGTCCAATAATCCTATTGAACCCTTGATCGGTAAAGCCGGTGCCGCACAGCAAGTCGGAGAGCCCGATCGGTGACCTGTCGAAACACGTGAAGAAAGACCTGAAACAACGTACAATATGCTTCGATGAATGCACCGCGACTAACGGATGGCCAGGCTAGGCCTGATGCAGGACAACGTACAAGATGGAGCTCCACAATCCTTCTAATTGAACTGTAGAACTTGAATTCTTGCGCTGTCCTTGCTGGAAGTCAACTCGCCTGTGGGGAAAGAGCTGTTCATGTGAGTGGCACGCCTCAGTTGTTGTCACCATTAGGAGTTTGCATAGAACCGACCGCAGAAGATCGAGTGACAGGCTGGCTCGGGCAGAGGTTCGGGGAGAACTGAAGGCGCCACAACCGGAGTCGGCAACACGGTAATCAGGAGCGGTTACTTGCATAGCTCGGCCAAGCTTCGGGCGAGATATGAGGAGAAAGGTGTTCCGAGATAGTACCTGACGTAAAGGCTCGGGGTTTGGGTCGGGATCTGCAGCATGTATAGATCGAAATTTATCCGAAAGAAGAGATCTTTTTTACGAATATTAATGAATGGATGGTAGGCTCGTGAAACCAGCCGGTCCCGTGATAACTGATGCCATCGTAAACTCGACACAATCCGGGACCGGCTGGGCCCCCCCCGTCGCATGTTTTGGTGATGGATTTTCTCCCCGCGATTTAAGAGGGTAGGACTCGAGAAAACGTCGAAACATGGAAATTTGGGTTTTTAGGTCCCACAATGAAAGGTGGATAATTTTGAATTCTCTTTCAAATGACATCAACATGTTTTGGGAGGTCAGAAAAAAAAAAAGTAGGCTCATTCGATAGAGCGCGAAAAGTTATCCATCCTCAGCTCAGGCTTTCAAAACCCAAAATTTCGTGATTTGGCGGGGGAAGCGTTTTTTAAAGTTGGACCCTCTGAAATGGCGGGGCGAAGATCCGTCACCCAAACAGGCGACGGGCGGGTCCAGTCCGTCCACGAGGTTACCCTGTGTTTGACGTCCCATCATGTTTGCTCTGATATTGTATCTGTTTGCTTTCCACCTTAATCTGGAATCAGCTCCGGTGTCTTGCTCTGTCTTGTAACGGAGTGGACGTCGACTGGCCCTGCGAGTCTAAATGGATGGCGGTGGTCGGGTTCAAGCTCATCAAAGGAGGCCGGCTGCGACGGGGCGCGGAATCGAGTTATTAAAAGAATGTACAGTACATACAAGGACAGGTTTGCTTTTAGAATCGCGCTGGCCGTTCCCGGGCAACACTGGGCTTGGGAGGAAGCTCCAGTTGTAGCCGCGTCGTCATCGGCTTCGGAACGTCGAGTTCTTGGACATGGTTGTAGTTGTAAAAGTCCGAATGCGCGAGCGTTCTTTCCGACGCAGAGTCTGAGGTTACCAGCTTCTCTGTGGATGTGAGAATTTCGAACTTCCAAGCAGCGTGAATCAGTCAGGACGCGGGGGGAAAGAAATAACAACATACCGTCTGCGATCCCGTTTGTGACTGGGTAGACATTAAACAATCGTCGGAGCAACGCAAGGGTTCAATGACTCACTACCATCTTTGAACCGTGGAACGAACACACCGGAGGTTTGAGAGTATTTTGGTCGCTGGTCGTCCGCATCTGCGTCTGCGGCGCCGTGCGTCCCTGCTCTGGATCCGAGGTTTTAGATCGTTTTTCACGCGAATTCAGCCTAAGTTAGATACAACAGGAAATTAGTTGCCGACATTATATGCTGGGTGTTGAACATACATCGCAAGGATCGAACATGTGTACAGCGCCGAGAGGGGGAAGTCCACGATGAAGTTCATCGTCGTCCTCTGGGACGGGGTTTATTTAGTACGATTTGTTACAAGGAGCGAAGCGTGCGCACCGGGAATACCAGGAAAAACGTGACATCTGCCAGGGCCGTTAGGGCCGTTAAGGCTCCCGTTTCGAGCGTCACTGTTGTTACACAAATTGTTCTTGAGCACAGTATGGACATACAAATTGCGCTACTCACATCGTATGATCTGATTAATCCGCCCGTCGATGGCGGAAAGTCCTGTCTTGCGCGTGTACTATGCGAGCGAAGTGGTGGTCAGTGCGATGAA
Source organism: Mycena olivaceomarginata (assembly GCA_029378375.1). NCBI lineage: Eukaryota > Fungi > Basidiomycota > Agaricomycetes > Agaricales > Mycenaceae > Mycena > Mycena olivaceomarginata. The sequence continues at coordinate 235,636 of JARKIC010000274.1, read as the reverse complement.
TAAATCGAGGACAGAGCAAAACAGAACACAGACCAGAGCGTGGGTCATCCCAACCGCAATAACGATATCACACGCTGCGCTCAACACCAGCCAAACAATAACCACGATTGTGAAGTTTTCGAAGCTTCGAAATTCAGGGAAAGCGATAACCTTCGCAGATACGGTTATCCCGGCGGCTAGGATAGCGGGGTGGGACAGATGAACGAGCTTCAGAGAGGGGTGGATTAACCAACGTACCAAAAGAGCTGAGTGAGAGCAGGGCTATGAACCCCGGGAGGATGCGCGATCCGGTGATAACTACGGAATTGGTTGAGTCAAGCAAACTCTCCGAACACGGAAAGAGTGGGGTACCGCTAATCCGCCACGCGGTGAACAATTGAATCGGTGCCGATACAATCGACTACCAGTAAAAGTTTAGTCTTCGGCGAGGAAAGAAGGTTATCCACGAACAATGAGCACCGAATCTGTGAAATAGAGCGTATTAGCTTATAGGTATGAGAATGAAGGAGGAAGCTCACCCCCAGGCAGCACTGGCGTTGAAGTCTAGGGTCATATTTGAGAGATAGATTGGAAAGAGCTCACGCTTTGGAGAAAATGCGATCGCAGCGTCCTTTCCTAGATTTCGACTAAGTTGTTGGTAAAGCAGCTGGCGTAGTGCACGCACCGTACTGAATAATCAACGGCTGGTAGATGATACCAAACTCGACAAAGACGTTGGCGGTTTCGACGATGAGCAGGTACAGCATCTGATGCGACCGAATTCACGCTGGTACTGACAAGGAAAACGAGACGAACGAAGTATCGAATCCACGCAGAATTACTTTAAAAGCATATCAACATCATGCGTTAGGTTGGAAAGACAATGTGACGCACTTTGTATAGCGCTGGTAGTATGTGAACATCTGCGACCAAGTTCGTATCATTCCCCGACGCGACTCAGGATAGAGTAGAAATCACTTGTGTGACCACAGCCTGCAGTCTGGTTAGAGTAGCAGTAGACAACGGAGAAGGATGACGCACCCCGTATAACATCATGTTCAGCACGACACCTGCTTGCCTGATAAGACACATACAGCCCTCCGGCAAGTATCGCAGACGCACCGATTAGCATGGGACCAAAGCTGAGCAGAATCAGCGAGGAAGTCGAGAAATCGGACGCAAAACACGCACAGGAGGTCAACTCCAGCCATAATTGAAGCGGTAAGAAGTGAAGTTAAAGAATGGGGTTATGGGGATGAATCCGGCAAGCGGGGAAGATATGTACGTCAAAGAAGAAACCAGGCCCTAATGCAGGCGCGTTGAAAAGAATGGAGAGGAATCCGGCAAGCGGAGAGAAAGACCAACGAGAAAGCCCTGATCCAAGGGTGGGGAGTTGGGGCCAGTTGCGAAACCATCTTTATATGACCACATGAAACACACGCGCGACACGGGTGTCTTCCATCTGCCAGCTGGAGATTTGCGCATTTGCTTGCCGCTTCCTATTCAAGGGGTTGACATACTTCAAATGTGGGCCTGCTTGAAAGCGAGTGCAACTGAGGGCAATTACACTCTTCGCAGCTCACAAAGGCCGGCACTCAGGCCAAGCAGAAAACTCTCCGCCGCCATATCCCGACTGCCCGACTCTGCGGGTCGAAATGTCGATCAGATCGTCTGACGACCATCAACAGATCCCGGATCGCGAGTCGCGACGCAGAGACAAGGGAAGTTCGAGAAGAGCGGCAGTGACGTTCGGAATCTTTCGGAGGCGACAACAGGGAGCAGTTGAGGCTGGACAAGGTGACTGCCTGTGAATGCAAGAGGCGGAGAGACCAGAAGCGACTGCATCCGGAACTCGCCGACATCGGCCAGCATACGACGATCCCAATTTGTTGCGTTGTTACGTTGTAGCCTTGGCACCTCCTGAGTCGGCAAAGCCGCACAAGCCGCGGGGAGGATTTCAATATCCCGAACTCATAAACCCACCATAAATGACTCACACGAATACCATTTTGAATGTTCCATCCATGCAGCTATCAAATCAGATCCAGCGAATACAAGGACTTGGCTTTGAGTTTCCGCGTTGATGAACTCAGAAAATCCCCGCGGCTTTGCACAATGCCCGAAACCCGCGTGCGGCTTGTGCACATTGAGCTCTTTTTAGTGTTTGTCCAGCTCATCTTCCCTCACTCAGTCAAAATTTTCTAGTTTTCAACGCACTCAAGCTCCACCAGCAACCCAGTTGCACTCTTCACCTGCACGCGCTCAGCAAAGCAGTTCTGTCTCGAGCCCCTTGGTGGCCCGTAGCCTGGCAATCCGCAATGTCATTGTGCCCACGTTGCGCTCCGAGTGGGGCTCTTCAGTGCACACAAGCTCTTCCAGCATCCATGGCTCAATCACATCATCTACGGCCCATTCAAGTTCGTTCTCAGCATACGCCTGCCCAAGCCTCAATGTGTGTCCCTTGCTCTTATGTCGGAAAAATAAAAATCGTCTCATAAGATGTTGACGTCATAATGTGTCGTAAGAGCCTTGTAAGACAATCATAAGTTGACAAGCGCTCTTGCAAGACGCAAATCGTCTTGCGAGGCCTTATCGGCCTTCGCTAATCTGGCTTCTATGGACTCAGCGAGATGGCGCCGACCTTCCTCTACCCCCTCTTGCTCCTCTCGACGGTGGAAAACTCTATTTTGAAGGAAATCTCCGATATATCACAGCTCTACCGGTAGTACCAGTGCGTGGTTCCCGGCTGGAATCCAGCTTCCAGAACATGGACAACACCTCGGCCAATTTAACGTCCCGCATGAAGTTTCGCCATCGACCATGCCGTCACCCCCGCTCTGGTTTCTCTTGTCAATGCCCGACGGCCCCAAGAGCTTCGCTGTCTACAAGCCTGAGGCAACCGCCGTGGGCGCCGCGGGCGCCGTGCTGCCATCGAGTCCGCTGCGGCTGGCGTGGTTCCAGCCTTCTGCTGGTGGGAGCGCCGCCGGAACCGCCGTGAGATGTATGTCCCTATCCCTTCATCGTCGCCGCCGCATATTTTGGATGACGGATTCCTCGTAGCTTTATGTCGGGAATCCTGTATTCCTTGCTGCAAGCTCAGCCGTCGACACTACACACATTTGTCATACAGCTACCAAATGAATATATATTTCTTTTACTTATTCAACATGATTTTAGCCTGGACACTTTCTCTGGATTCGCAAGTGGCCTGCTGCGTCTCTGCCCCCCTGCCTGTTCCGCTCCTCTCTCCTCCCCTGCTGCCTTTTCCCTTTGCCACCTCCCATATATATCGCCTACAGGATCCTCGATAATATCTCCAGAACTCGCCACCACACTCAAGACCATCATCACCCACACTGGCCTGTCGCTGCGATTAAGCAGCTTTTTCCCAGCAACGATGTCAGCGTCCGTGCGGGGTGTGCAATCGTCCATGTTTTTGGGTTCGTCCAATTGCTTTATTTATTCAATAAATACATCTTGACTTATGATTTTAGATTCTGCCAAAAAGCACTCCCGCTGCTGCCATTGCATGTATTGTGCGCTTCCCGAGGCCGCCACTGGCTCGCCCGCTGCCCCGATGCCGCTGTCGTGCGCAGCCTTGCACATGCTGTCAGGTCGGGGTGTCCCCACCGAACACCTGTGCTAAGACTGCGGCGCTCGCCACTGGGCACCGCATACCTATCTTGCACACTCGGCGACGCCCCTCCGTGCAGCGCTTTGATGCCGCTGACACTGGTGCCTTGTTAGCTCGCCCTTGCCAACGGCTATGGCCAGCAGGTGCGCTTGTCTCACCCTCTCTGGGTCCTCTGGTCTCACAAAGCATATAGTTGCAACTCCCGAACCTCAGACCCCCGGAGCCCAGGCCTCGCAGGCAGTCCCCGAGTTTGCTGCTATTACTATAAACATCGCATACAGCCTCCGAAATCTGGTGGATGGCTTTCAATTTGTGTTTCCGACCGACTCATACCCATCGCGTTCAACGGCGCGGGCACTCTCCTCGCAATGGGAAGCGAACGCGGGACGGTGCACTTGTGGCGGGTAGGACAGCGTGCGTGCTCCCATTTCTTCTCCTTTTGTCCTTCCCAACATGATGTGTATTTGTAGCTCCTGGTGATAAAGATAAGGGTGGAGGAAGCAGTGCGCCACCCTCGTCGTACAACGGGTGCGTCTCCCGTTTATTCCCTGGGATTAATCATAACTTAACACAACAGTAACGGGAATGGTGGCGGCAACGCACACAGTCTGCTGGAGAGCATGGATGGGAACATCAACGCAGGGTACGAGACTTGCGTTGCGGGGCCGGAATGGGAATGAGGGAGGGACGGTTAGGTGTGTTGCTGTTTTTTTCCTGTCTTTTCATCCCTCCTTTTTCCCTGCCTGAAATTACCCACGCACCTCTTGTTTTTTCTCGCAACTGCTGATGCTACGCTTGTTCTAGCACTCACTCTGCACACCTTACCGGCGCTTTCACATGCGCCGCTGCGGCGTACCTGCCAATACCGGTGGGCCTCGCGGAGATGTGGGAGCCTGCAAGGACTTTGCGTGGCCGAAGCTTCCGCCGGGGATGGGGGGTGCGTGGTCTTTATCCCAATTGCCTTTCCCGAAGCACTGACATTTCCGTCTCTTAAGCCAACAACAATGTGTTGGGTGGTGCAGGCGAGCGGCGGTGTGTCGTTGGTCTGAGTAGGTAAGTCGCAGCATCATTATTTTTCACTTCATCGGCCTCCCTTCGTCCTTTATATCTATCGTATACGTACTCCATGCTAACTTCCGCCTCTCCTTGCAGCATGACCCCACATTTGATGGTCATCTCCTCGGATGGGTATCTTTACGCGTACAGCATCGACCTCGAGCGGGGCGGCGAGTGTGTGCTGGTCAAGCAGTACTCGTGCGTTGCTTCCCTTCATGCTTTTCTCTCTCCTCCCCTTCTTTTCTTATACCTTCTACAGATTACTTGAGACGGGCGAAGACACTGGGATGTAGCCCTCGCCTCCCGGTGTACACTTGTTTTGTGCTCCATCCCCTCCCGAACACACTCTACTTCTAGTGTTCCAGTGCCACGAGTTGCAGGACTGAACGAAATCAAATGAAGCTTTTCCTTCCCCGAGTCCACGTGTTTTATCTATCCTCTCTTGTTTCCTTCCTGCGCATACGTGAGTTTCGAACGGTGTCGCTGGCTCCTATGACTCAATCTTTCAAAAGTGCGCCCCTCACGCTTACACGACGCCGTCTTTGCCCGACACTGCAAGGTGTTGGGTTCCTTGCATCGACAACCTATGGGAGAAGTGTACTTGGGAGTTTGAGTTTGTCGTCCCTTGGTATCTCAAAGAGATATCCGTAGAAGACGATGAACCGACGGATGCAAGCCCGACTTTGGTCGTGTGTAGCGGGGAGCTGGTCGAGCAGGTGCGTAACCGTCCCTCTGACTTGAATCAACGCTGACCCGTCGCAGGTCGTGCATCCCTACAGCTCCCACAAGACCATCTTTCTATTTTCCCAAGCCGTTCTCACTTCGGTGCATCACATCGCATACGACCCAAATCGGCTCCTATCCCTTCCGCTCGTACAAACTCGCCTTCGTTGATGAAATGCCAACCCAGCGCTTCGACAGCTCGACGTTCCTGCTTCTTATTGTCGACTTGCTCCACGCAGAGGACGCGATCGAGCAGTCGCTTGAGACGCGCCATACCCTTTCCCATGCGCGGCAGGCGGCGGTGCAGGCGGCAGCGGTGGGGGACATGGAAGCGGCGGAGGCGATGGGGATGGTGGATATGGGGTTTGGACTGGAGGTGTGGGAGAAGGAGAGCGAGCAGAATAATTGGAGGGTGGAGGATTGGACTGAGGAGGATGAGACGGCGATGAGCGGGGCGACGTACAAGTGGATTCACATGGACGTCGACTGTGAGTGGATCACGGACTTGAAGTTCGACCAGCAGGATTTCATGTGGGTGTCCCAGCTGCAGCGGGACAGGGATGTGGTGGCTCAGCTTGAGGTATGGAGCACCCAGTGTCTGGCTTGACAGTCACAGTACTGATACACCATTAGGCGCTGCATGCTCTGGCATAGCAGCCCGCGAAAATCGTGTCAAGTACCTTGACCAAGACGGTGTTGGTGTTGAACTACTTCCGCATCCGCTGCGAAGCTGCTGTTGCTCTCCTACACGTATGTTCCCCACCTTGGCCCCCCAAAACAACCCTGATATACTTGCCCTTGCAGTGCTCCATGCCGTCCTTAGATTACCTGGGCCTGTTTCACCTCTTCAAATTGTTTCTGTGATACTGCTATGATCCAGAGGACCCGAACCAGGACCTCTTTGCGCACACTTATGTTCCGAAACCGAACAACTTTTCTGACTTGTCCGAGTATTTCATGTGCAAGGTGAGTAGTCCCTTGGTTCGACGAAGTGGATGGCCCTGATGGACCGTGTTTTTCAGGCTCTTATAGGCGCTATTTCCCGAACTTGCTACCCGAACGGCAAATCTCTGTCTATTGTCCAGAAATTCCTAATTGACCAGCTTCGATACAACGATAATACACCTAATACAGTAAGTGCTTCCTACCCTGCTCCTTGTTGTTATTTATGCTGGATTCCAGTACGCAGACGGCTTCTATATCTGCTGCGTCCCCAGAACGTGGCGAGCTCTTGCCGGATACGGACCTGCTGAAGCAGAGTTTGTTCGAGGTGGATCGGTACCAGGCCATGGACAGGCTCATTCCTTCAATACATAACAATGTGACTATCGCTTGTTTGAAGGTAGCCCCTTCTTGCTTATTATTTTTGCAAGATTACTGACCCGTTGTTGAAAGTTTTATCTTAAGCTTATGGTTGAACCTCATCCTAAGCGCACCAGTTCAGTTTTACCCGCTGACACGGTACGAGCGTATCTAATCTGTGCCAGAAGCGATAGACTAAACATTTTTTTCTATGTTTGATAGAGTGGGAAAATACACGCAGGTCCGCATCCCAGCGTTTGACGGGCTGTTCATGACGATCATGAACTACGTCCTCGCGGTCACGGTGCCGAGGATTCTGCGGCGCTTTGTTGCGCGCTGTGCTTGCCTGAGCTTGGCACCCCTCGTGTGGATAGGCGAGATGAAGCTGAACTCGAAGGATCCCGAGCCGTTGTTGATCGAAGAGGCCGGCTCAATTCCAGACAAGAACAAGGAGTCGAGGAAGAGCAAGATAGACAAGCAGATGCTCGGGAGCTGCGGAGTGTTTGGCGCCTTTCGGTATACCAGATCGATGCCCGCAAGGTCGCTGTGCTGCGCGTCGAATTCACACCGGAGTCAGGCATCACGGCGCATGTGGTAGGAGAGGAGGCGGGACGGCGGCTGATGGACACATTCGACTCGGATGGCGTGTGGCTACTGTTCAAGGTCGATGGTGCTGCAGGGGAGGCGGTGGTTGGTGTAGATGTGGTGCATGACAATGAGATCAAAGCTGTGAAGGTATGTCTGCCATTTCTTTGATGCAATGTTTTCCCATCTGAATTTCTCGTCGGCCCACGGAGCCGCTTCCCTTGTCTCCGTCCTCATCTTCTGCTGTCATCGCCGGCGATACACGCAGACACCGACGACCCGAGCAGCGGTAGCGGCCCACGATGCGCGTATCGGTTTGTGGGCACACAAGAGCGTCGAGGCACTGTGGGTACCACAAAACAAACTCAGCTTCATTACATATATCCGGGTGAATAGCCCAGCTGGTTAAGACGTAAGAGTTTTGGACCTTAGTGCGGAGGTCGCCGGTTCGATCCCTATGTAAAACAGTAATATATATAGTTAGGGCCTGATCGGGTGCGCCAGAAATTCCGGTTAGAAATTTTATTTGGCTGGTCAGAAATCCGATCAGAAGTGCGGGTCAGAAATTTTGTCACGCCCTATCACGCTTGCTCGTCTCTCCCTTCCTTCATCACCCATGTCCTCCAAGTCCACCAAAGAGCCCAAGAACGCGAAATGGTCAAATATCGAGGTCTCGGCTGCGCTCACAACTCTACTTGATAAGAAACCAACACACCAAAGCGGCAACGGGTGGAAACCTACCGTCTGGCCGGACGTAGTCAAAGCTGTCCGTCTTGCCGACCCGGAAGCAAAGCCAGCGAAAGATCAGGCGAAGGTGACCTCTAAAATGAATGATGTCGGTATGGATATGTACATGACCTTTTCGCTGAAACCGTATCGTAGCTCAAAGAAATATTCGAGCTGTATCTTTTCGTCGAGAAGTTCAGTGGGACGGGATGGGACGACAAGGAGAAGCACGCAGTAAATACGGCGCAGTATATCGAGGATTTTCTTGCGGTGCGTCTCCATCTTCTTTGTGAGGTGACCTCTTACACGAAGACAATCAGAGCCATGGCAAGAAATATGCACGGTGCTTCAAAAAGCCCTGTCCTTTCTACAACGAGCTTGATCAGCTATACGATGGACTCAAGAACCGCGCAACTGGCGAACACGTCATTCATTTTCCCAAAGCACGCCGCAAAAGTCAGAAGGCCGTCCCGAAGGAGAACACTGCAGTGACTGCCGCTACGTCCGCCTGACCAACAAAAGCCACAACACCCACCGACGCTACCGATACCAACAGTTCCGATGCGCGCGCCGGTGCGCGCACGCCAATGGCAGCACTCGATAATGTCCAACAGGATGTGGACATGCCTGCGGACATGGGAGGTCATGGGAATTATGACGATGAGCTGAAAGTGGTGCGTGTATCGTGTTATCTTTAGTTGGAACACTGCTGATGCTTCTGACGCTGCTACAGTCCCCTGCCAAACCATCCAGCAAGCGCGCACGTGCGGAGAGTGAAGACAACGACACGAGCAGCGAGTCCGAACCAAAAGCCAGACACCGTCGGCACAAATCCGATTCCAGCAATAGCAGTGTCGCACGCCGCAACACAGAGGCGGGGAGCCAGATCGCGCAGTCTGTCGAAAATCTCTCAGCCGCCATGCTCAAGCCCATCATCACGACTGAGGACGTTTCTTATGTCGACGACGTGATGCACATTCTTGAGAACCCGACGATGCTTCCACCAGATCCACGCGGCCGACTCTTCATGATCGTATCCAAGGCCCTTACTGCATCCCATACCCAAGCGCGTATATTCATCTTGGCTACAAACGACTCACGCCGTCGTGGAATGATTGCCAGCATACTTGAGGAAGCTGGGTTCGCCGTGCCGGATGATTACTAGGTAATGTTCGATTGGCCATCGCCGATTCATCTTCTGATTCATGATAGGACTTCTGAGCTTTCTTGTGCTCCCCGACCCGCCTCGCACTCTCGTCTTATTCACATCACGCACCTCCCATTCCATATCACATAGCATCAGCATTTGTACTCGTTTCGCACTACCGTCTTTGTCTCACTAGTATCACTTTGTACCGGATCCTCAGCATCTTTGTCTTGTTAGCATCACCTTGTACCGCATCCTCAGCACTGCAGCCCATGTTTCGAGTAATAAATTGTTTGTCATTGCAAATCCGGGTGATCCAGTACATATACCGCCCACATTGCCTGAGCTATCCGATCGCGGCGAGCATTGGCCCTTGCCTTCTCTGTGTTATCTACAGCGATGACCGGCACTGCATCATCCTCGTTCCCCGCAGCCGCCGCAAAGAAAGGGTGGCCCTCGACATCGTACTCTTCGTCTTCGCCAAGATCGTCGATGGGCTCGTGAATGCGAAGGAAGTTGTGCAAGGCAGCAGCTGCTCCGACCATAAGAGCCTGCTGACGGTACCCCATCTCCGGCCGTGAGACCAGGACCCGAAACCGCCGTTTCTTCACCCCAAATATCCGCTCTATGACATTTCGTAGCTGCGCATGCCGAAGATTGAAAAGCTCTTCGTGGTTCTGGGGGCTATTTTCCGAGTCAGCCGATTCAAAGAAATAATTGGAGACCTACCGCTGCTTTCCACGCTTCCACTCTTTCAGATGGTAACGGATCCCGCGATAAGGCGCCAAGAGCATGTCACAGTTGGGAAAACCTGCGTCCGCCAGATAGTAATAGCCGGGAGGTAACGAGAAGCCGTTTTGTCGTGCGATAATGAAAAGTTGCCCATCTGCGGCGGTTCCTTCATAGCCCGACATCACATAGAGAAAGAGCATGTCAAAATCACAGGCTGCAACACAGTTCTGCGTAACATCTCCATGTCGATCGCGGTATCGCAGAATGTGCTGCTCCAATGCGTAGGCAAGGACATGCACACCATCAACGGCTCCACGGCAGTACTTGAAGAATGGATACCATTTTGGATTGTCGAGTATCTTCTCGGGTGTGGTGTTTGCTGGATCCCGTACATACTTCTCGTAAATGACGCCGTGAAGAGCTCGAGACCTCGATTGATATATCGACTGATAGTGTCACCGGAGCGCTGGAATCGTTCTTGGAGCTCGCGCTGGCTGCTGCCGTGAACCATCCAATAGATAAAGATGGCGAGCTGTTCCTGTGCTGTTACATAGCGGTTATCTGTGAGATCTCCAGTTGCTGCTAGCTCCGCCCAAAGTAGTGCAAATTGAAGTGCTGACATGCCGAGCTCCCACCGACAACGATCTGGATGCCCAGCTAAGACTTCGTCGAGCCATTTACGTCCAGTCAGAATCGAGGTGTGCATGGGTCGTGGGTGAGTTTTCTCAAGGCCAAGGGATTCACAGCCAAAGAAGGCAACCGCGACGGCAGCGGCGGCAATAGCAGAGCGGCGTCGCAAGATGGCGGCATCTTGGAATGGAGGCATGAGGAATGGATAGGGCACGCGTCGACCGTCGTCAATCAAGTGCTCAGCACACGGTGTGACCTTATGTGACAAACTTTCTAAAACAAATTTCTATTGAATTTCTAGGAGATTTCTGTGCACCCGATCAGGCCCTTAGTAGAGTAACAACAATATAGCAAAGTAAGTAACTATCGTCAGTAGTCAGTAACGAAGTAAGTAAAAGTGTGAGCATGTAATGTAATGTAGTACAATCAGTAAGAAAATAAACTTGATCAGTAAAATGTGACCAATAACTGAGATCCGTAAGAGCGGTAAGAAAGTGAAGTCAGTAAGAACCAAAGAGACACCCGGTAACATTTTTTTTCATTATCAGGCTGCCTACCCTTGCGATGCCTTATAATGAAAATGATCACTTGTAAGACAGCCTGATCTCATAGGATGCCCGGATTCTCATGAGTTGGCGTGATCTTATAAAATATCATTTCTCTTATGATGTCATTATAAGATCACGTGCTCTTACGGCCTCACAAGGCCTTACGTGGCCTTACGTTGAGATTTCGATTTTTCCGACATACAACCATTATGTTTCTCAGTTCCCTTCTTTCAGACTCCATCGCCGACAAGAGATAACGAGGCCACGGGTTAATTAGTAACAGCCTGAACATAGCTAAGCTATCCTTGTAAGATACATAGTCAGAACATATTATATTTCCTTAAACTATGCTGCCCAACCTAAGTTGGTACCTTTGAATATCCAGAAAATAAAAGATTTGCCCGAGGGTGTGTCCGGAATTGAATGCACGATCAGAACTTTACAAAAATTTCATTCCCGAACCATCCGCGCTTCGTACGACGACGCATCGAGAGCAAGTTCGACGTCGTTCTCCGAAAGATATTACTTCGTTCAAAAGCTTGAAGAAAAGAAATTAGGGCATTGAGAGGTCATTATGTTGTTGACTAAAAGAATCAGGTTCTTTTTTGAATTTTCTACGCTTTTCTGGCAGCTGCTTGGAAAAAGAGGCGTCCTTGCAACGTCTCTCAGTTGAACGTGGATCAGGCTTCTTCGGCTTCCCTTTCGCTGACATGGCTTTCAATACCAATCGACTTCCCGACGAAATCATCTCCAAAATCCTGGCACCTCTCCTCGTGTACCCCGACGAGGTGTTCTGTGACCAGCGAGGAAAGCCACTTCTTGACCCCGATTAAATACTCCGCATCGAGATCTGCAAATCATGGCTTCGCCTGTCGACTCCTGTCGACACTTTTACTGTATCATAATTCTTCGTACCATTGCACAGGCCGAAGCGCTCCAGGCAGCCCTGACAACTAACAAAGACTTGGGGTCATTCATCAAGAAGCTGCGCGTCGAGGGTGGCTTCGGCAATGCCATGCACACCATCCCTGAATGTACTCCAAATCTGACAGACGTGTATCTCACCTCGCCCCTTGCATCGGGAGCTCAGACAATGTCGATGGGCTCTGCAACGGCCTTCCATTGCTCAATCCCCGCTGCGTCATTGTCAACGACGTGGGAGAGCCAAAGAAATCCAAAAAGATTACCGACTTGCTGGGGACGCTTGTGCGTGTTATTCCGAAGTGGGATAACTGGTGCGCTCTTCTCAAGTCATCCCACTGAAGCGGACTGAGCAGCATGATAATATTGCAAACCTTCGAATTTCTGTATGCGGGTGGGTGCGATAGAGTCAGAGATCCAATAATCGACCCGTGGGTCCAGGCTCTGACGAAGTCCCTGAGCTCAGGAGCTACCATGCGTTACGAGAATATTGTGTGAATATTCTGACTGACTTCTCATAGCTTGGATTGGGAATGCCTGCGAGCCCTCGAGCTAATAGGACGTGTCCCGGCCGTCGTCGCCTTTCTTAAAAGCCGTGGCTCCGAAGTCCAGCAACTGGTGGCCCCATTTGAACTTCTCATTGAGGCCGATATATTCAACCTGTGCACGAACATTGATACTCTGAAGGTATGCTGACGGGCCAAAGATCATCAAATCAGTGTTCTTCAATTTATGATTCTTGCTGGCGCTAACCTCATACACCGCCCTACTCACAATGTCCTTCTGAAAAAATTATGGCCAGTTCTACACCCCACGGCTTGCTGGCTAGGATTCACTTTGGGTGGGCCACTATGCAAGTCTATCCTTATGTCGGTTTTATTATCTATCTCATAACATCTGGTTCCAAACCATGTTCGCAGCCTGTTCTCAAAGCCCCACCGATGTGGCTGATGTCAGGCACATCTTTGAACAGCTGGATCTGGAGAGCTTCCCCACCCTCAAAGAGATCAAAATGGACGATATCAAACAGCCAAATTCGGAGTGTGTTACTTTCTCTGATGGTATTACAACCTAGGGCTCATCACTGTACCCATCCAGGATGGTTGGGTGGACGGACGGATGGACAAACAACCTGTCAAGTACCGGTTCCTGACCGGGATCCGACGGAGTTCTGATATACGCCTGAGAGATGAAGTGCGTATAAGCAAGATGAAGGGGTCGAGATATAGAGGGAAAGTATCGGAGTCCGAACCTGTATACTGGAAGGGAAGGGGCTTGGCTTCAGCTCGTCCGCTGCGCCCTTCTCTACGCCTGGTGCCCGATTTCGGAGGAAGACTCGGAAGAGGACGGAGTCCGAGAGGAAGAGTATAGGGCAGACTAAGTCGATATTCAAACTGAAGTATAACTACCGACATGACTTGTATTTATACGAGAGTAAAGTATTAGTGGGGATATAATGTAAGTACCGGAGCTTCGGAGTTCCGAGTGGGTCCGTGATGGACTGAGTCATTATGAGTCAAGTGAAGTCAAGCTGACTCGGATATCATCGGGTTTCCGGTGGCTCCGTGATGGAGAAGCATAAGGCATAACCTAGGAGTCAGAGGGAATCATATGTAGTACGAACCAATAGAACAAGGGCGAATACAGAAAGGCAGTGTCGGATATAATCGGGATCAGAGATCGTCGGAGTCCGATGGCGTCCGAAAAGGATGTGAAGTCACGGCACGTGACACAACCATCCTGTCCTGTTGCTGGGCTGTGGTTCCCCCCAGTGTCCTGTCCCGTCACCGGACGGTGGTGAAGACGGGTGTCCCGTCCACCAGACAATGGACAATGGACAACAGACAACAGATGGACGGCTGCAAGTCTGCAATGCTCTGCCATGTCACCTGATGTCAGCAACAAAGACATGGTAGGAGCGGCTACATCACGTTCGGCTGATGTGCACACCCATCAATGTTGTTGGCTACAACACTACCACTGTCCCACCCCTATCAGCTCCTGCCTCCCCCCCCCTCACTGCCACTTGCAGGGCTATGGATGTACAACAGAGGGGCTGATTGTGATGATGCATTGGCACTATACTTTGGTGCAAAGTGCTTGACGGCGCTGCCACTACTCGGCGCTGGCTTGTCTTCAACTCTTTATTTGTGAACGAGCAATGTTCGGAGGTAGTCTGTTAGTTACCACACCCATTACCGTCATCCCTTATTATGTAATCTGTTCATTTTGGGAAGGATACCAACACGACTTGGACATGTCGCGACCAACCAGAGGTGGCTGCAACAAAGATTTGGAAACAATCAACCTCCAATAGTCTTTCAAGAAGCATTCCAAGGCATTTGTAAAGGCAAACTTAAGCTCGGATTGGGGCACGGAAACTAGGAGGGGAATCCGAAGTATAAATATGGGTACTAGAATACAGGAGCGGAAATACTACGCACCTAGCAGGGGAATCTGAAGAGAAGAAAGGATGAGGATTCCCATGATATACTGATCAGTAACTACCCAGTAGCACGTGTCCAGAGGTATCTACAGTGATCCCGGACCTGATCACATAGCATGTGCCAGTGAGAGTGGACAGATGTCCTGAATGGTTGGACAGATGAATGGATGGGCACAGGAGGATCCGGAGCAGTGGCTGGAAAACCATCCGGAGCATTGGACGGAAAAGTGTTTGGAGTGGATCTGGCCAGAAGGGCGATAGTGGCCAGAAAACCATCTGGAGCAGGGTTTCCCCTGACAGCATTTTGGATTTTAAAGTCGAATAAAGCAAAATGGCCCATCAATGTGGTTGATTTGGCGAATATAATGTGTAAACATCGCGAAAATAGTGGAAGAGATTCGGTTCATCTGTATGAACTGAACTAGAACACAAAACTCACCCATCATGCATCCCCTGTGCCGCAATGAATTTTGGTCTCGGTCACGGGTCACAGCGCCCAGTGCCGAATATAAAATGTGTGACATTGGGGCCAACTCTCCCTTGAAGGTGCAAAAAAGGCAGAATTTTCGAAATTTTTTGTCTTGAATGCTGAATTTTTGGAGGTGTCACACCAAAATTTGTTGGTTGCCAAAGTGCCAAATTGGTATTTTGGATCACGGGTCACAACCTGTGCCGAATTGAATGAAATTGTCCTTACAAGGTCAGAATCAATTTAGGCAGCCCTTCGGTGGTTTAATTGAATTCGCAGATCGCCAACTGGCTAGAATTCTACGCGAAGTCTCTGGATATCAATATCTGGATATCCACAACTGCTACAACTGTAGTCTCTCACAGCCAGACACTTCAATATTACTTGATCTTGTACCTCAATATATTGAAGTCTGTTAGTAAGTGCAGGGGTCCGATCAGGGTAAAACCTTGTTACATAATCTGCACAGCCACGCCACCGGATTTCGATGTTTTGTGCCTACAGGATAGATACTTAAACTAGTTTTTGCTGCGGGTGAATCTGTGTTACACTGAATGTTCCTGCCTGCTCAGACTTTTTATCTGGAGCTCAGAATCCAGGTGGATCATGGATGAAGCACCGAAGCATGACATGTGACTATTACTTGTGCTGCACTTCGAGCCTCAAACAGGACTCTAAAAGTTCAAATAAATTGGAGAAGCTTTGCAATGGTGAATCAAACATTCTGTATGCTGGAATTTCTCGAAAATATTGATGCTAGTTTCACGGTCGCCTTTCAAAGAATGACGTGGCTGTGCTGATTATATAACAAGTGCTTACCCCAATCGGACTACTACAACCACGACACAGGACATGGAATCTTCCGAGTGGAGTGTCATAGATAGACAGACATGCACATTTTCCGTTGACCATCTAGGTAATACCATTCTTCATCTGTAGTAATAGACTATTCATGGACTCTGTCAGTGTTTGCTACTGGAACCGGAGATGGATCCGTGCGCATACTGAAGATTCCTGATATGGTGTGGGTGTGTCTCAGCCGTCCCGTATGTTTTTGACAGTGGGTAGGAAATTATTACCGGAAAATTGTGCCATTCCACGCAATTCAAATCCGGCTCGGAATTCAAAGGACAAAGGGTTATTGTGGTTGGATCGGGGACTGCAGGTGATTAGCACTCATCTATTTCTTTTGGTCCGAAATAATCAAACCAGCACACGACCTCGCTGCCGATCTGGCGAACGATGTAGACATCACCATGTTATGAAGCCCCAACTTTGTTATGGATTTAGACAAGAACTGGAATTTGGTTGGCAGGCGTGCATCGGCCCTGCTCTATTTCTACAGTCTGAATGTTTGAATATGCTGGCAGCTTTGTACTCGGAATCTTCCCCACCGAGATTGCGGACAAGTTGCAGGCATCAATGCCTCATCTGCTCCTTGAAAACGGATTAGCTCAGTGGCAAACCGACGCTATCATGGAAGGGGACAAGTACTGAGTCTGGACTGGTCCACAGTGGTATCATGCTTAGTGCTGTCCACATATGATATTAATATGAAATTTTGCATATCATATTATATCAATATCATATTATGGGGTCTGAGCCTGTATTGTATCCGTATTATATTATCTGTGTATGTATTAATACATATTATAATATACTAACAATATATTAATAACACACTTCTACCTGCTTCAGTGCGCCAAATCCCTTGCCAGTTTGGTTGAGGCTTGTATAACAGTCCATATTCGCCACTTCAAGAACCATCTCAACACACATTAGGGTCAAAACAGCATAAACAGCCCATTTCGAACCTCTTGGCACTGCTTTTGATGTCGGCTTGGCCACTCAGATCACTGTACCAGCAACTCAAAAATCCCAATGGTAGATCTGGGTAGGTCAAGTTGAACTTTGATTATTGATAACTCCAAATTTCTGAGTGAGTGCAAGAACTTGGGCAAAGGGTGTTTAGTGCCCACATACAGTCATATAATATGAGAATAATATGATAATACGGCGAGCACTGTATCATATTATATCAATATCATATCATATCATATCATCCTGTATCAATATTAGAGAGGTTGTGCAAAAGCCGCACAAGCCGCATGCGGCTTCACGCGGCTTTTGGGCATTGTGCAAAGCCGCGGGGAGTATTTTATATTTTGAACTGACAAACTGACTATAACTGACTTGCATGAATACCATTTTGAATGTTCCATTCATGCGGCTATCCAATCAAATCCAGTGAATACAATGATTTGTCCTCGAGTATCCGCACTGATTCCACACCACCCACGAATTGAATGACGAATCAGGCAACCATCCCATAGTCTAAAAGATTCCCCCGCACTCAACGGGGTCACTGAAAGCTCAACTCTTCCTATGTGAACACGGAAAATCCCCGCGGCTTTGCACAATGCCCAAAGGCCGTGTGCGGCTTGTGCACAACCTCTCTATTATGTAGGTGGCCCTGGAGCCATATCATATTTGTATTATTGTTAATATATTAATAATATATTATTTCGTATTATATTAATGGACAGCACTAATCATGCTTACTCCTTCGTCTCCCAGGGAACTTCTGGACGGTCTAAGACGTGTCAGCTATAAGTTGAATAAAGGAATCAAAGATACTGGATTTCTGTTGCTGCTAAAGCAGAAAGGAGTGAGCGCCTTGCAATCTTTCATGCTGTTGATTCGACCACTCTTTCATAGATATCGGAGCGAGCGATCTCCTCATTTCTGGTAAGATCAAGCTCAAAAACGACAGTCTCATCGACAAGTTCACCGCTGATGGGTTACAATTTGAGAACGGGTCAGTTCTTCCTGCGGATGCGGTGATTTTTGCAACAGCGCGAGCCTTTATCTCTCCATCGCTTTGCGTTCTGTTGATTCCACGGTACAGTGCTGCAGATCCGAGTCTTCGCGATCCGATTCGTGCCATATGTGGGAGCGAAGTAGCTGATAAATGCGGGCCGATCTGGGGATTGGATAGCGAGGGCGAGATCAACGGCTGCTGGCGGTATCTCGGGGTCCAAAATCTGTGGTACATGACAGGTAAATCCGACTTGATGCTGAAGAACTGAGTCTCATCTTAATTTCAGGCAGTTTCCAAATGGCTCGGTTTCACTCAAAGCACATTGCACCACGTATATGAGCACTACCCTTACTAGGTCTGAACTCAACCGGTTTCCTTCAGAGATTAAGGCCATTCAAGAAGGTCTCTTGACCGCACGATATTGACGGACCGCAGCCCCCAGCTATAGTTACTAGACCGAAGTGCTTATATTTTCCACTCCTACTGCGCATGGTCACTATCTACTCGAGACAGTCTACATATATAACCGACGCATATTGTAGTTGAAATTCAACCAGGGTGCTGCAGAAGTTCATTCAAAATTTGAGTCACGGTGTTGGCCGCTGTCAAGATTTGCTGCCGCAACGCTTCATCGTCCACGGTAGAAATACGTGTGACCATCTTATCTCCGTGAAATGCAAGGAGCGCTTGCTTCAGAAGATATTTCCGATAAGTACCCGGTGCGGGGTACGCCTCTGATCTGGCGGCCGTTGCCGTGGGTGCCTTGAAAAATGCACGAACATGGTCGCCCGTGATATGCTGCGCAGTGTAGGTCCAGGGTTTGGAGAGCACCGGCCACGGTAGTGCCTCGAAAGTCAATGGCGTGGAATCGGAGAACTTGAACTTTGAAAATTCTTCGGCGATGAGAATAGTCTCAAATCGTTCAAAGGCAAGCGCGGCTGTCCACCTGGCACTGGTGTACTTTTGATCCCGCTGTACGCACCGGGATCGCTCGCGCTGTGTGCCCTGCTCCCGTTCTGCTTTGCGTTCTGCCTCTGCCTCGCGTCTGATTTTGTCCGCCTTCTCCTTCTCAACCCGTTCCATCTCTGCCTCTCGCACCCGCCGTTCATTCTCGCGCTTTGAGTTCAGGAGCTGTATGATCTCCGTGAGCATGACGTCTCGCCCTTCCTCTCGCGCAGCATTCTTGCTGATAATCTCCGTGTCTCTCCCCGCTTGCTCGTTCGCTCTTGCCCGCTGCACTTCAGTGTCAAGTTCCCGGCAATGTGCCTGCATCTGTCTGAGATCTGTCTGAAGGACGAGCACCTCTGTTTGTCGCGCCTTCAGCTGCTCCGTGATCTCTGCTCGACGCATCTGTTCCGAGTTTCGCGCCTGCTCCATGACATCCCGCTCCCGCTCGGCCTTCGATATATGATCGACGCTCTTTGCGAGCTCGCTAGACATGTGTTCCACCTCAGACTTCAAGTCGCGAATCTCTCGTCGTTGGAGGCTTAGTTCAGTGTCGCGCTCCATGATTTTCGACAGCCAGTCGTCAAACAGTGACCGATGAAAGCGCCCCTGGGATTCAATGATCACATCGGAGAGGGACAGAGCCCTGGTAATGGCGCTGAAAATCTCCGTTGTGCGTGGGTTTACATAGACGTAGTCGCTGTCCTCGCAGGGTTGTTCAAGACCCACGTGCGCGCGAGGGAATGGCCGAGAGGACAATGCAAGAGCCTGGGTGACTATGGCGTCCCCGCGCTCGCCTTGCAGACCTGCGGCGTCCAGCAGTGATCGAAGGTAAGGGATTGCATTGGGCTGGAGCCGACGATCCTTCAGCGCCATAATGAATCCAAGATTGACAGCCGACGTTAGGAACAGATCCTTTGACGACGCAGATCCGAGAAACCGCGAGGCAATGCATGTGACGTGCTCTGTTTCGGCCGAGATGGCACGGTCCACTAAGAGTTTGACCAAGGTCGGAACGCACTCTGGATGCAAGTGCGCTAGCACTCGCTCGGCGTTGGTCGCTTTCCCAGGTCCAAAAATGTGGTCGATCTTCTCAGACAATGTGGCATCATTTATATATTTTTCTCCCTCAGGATCAGCGTCCGGCTGGAAAACATAATTGGCATAATCAACCTCAACATGAGCTCGAGAAAAATGCGTACCGGGAGAGTATATTCGAAATATCTAGAGTGCCGAGGAGCCCAATTTCGAGTTCGACGATTGCAGAGATCCTTGCACCAGCACAGACGTGAGAAGCAGAGGAGAAACAAATGTGTGTTTCGTCACCTGAATCAGAAAGCGAATACGGTTGGGGATATGAACGTCCGACTCAAACTCTTGCATGCGTGAAAAATAGGCCTCCATATGGGCGTGGGTCCTTGGATTGTCTAACAAGGAGCCGGCAGTGTCGAGTAGCACACAGGCGGCCTCTATGCCGTTCACGAGCGCATATTCGACGTTGCTAAGAAGCACATTGATGGATTCACACATGATTCGCTCTGTCAACATCGGAACTCTGAAGAGTTCGGCCATAAAGCGCACGAGGCCGAGAAACCTGCACTTCTCTACATTGTGCGCTAGCATTTTAGTCTCTGGCAGACCAATGCCACAACAGAAACACACGTACCTTGCATGTTGTTGCGACCTTTCTCAAATTCGCCCTGCAACCCATCCCAAAGGATTTTACGGAACAAGCGGGCTCCAACAACGGGCTTTCCTTCGGCATTCCTCATGGAGCGGTTAATGTTGTCCATCAATATGCGACAAAGTCGCGCGTACAAAGCAGCCCGTTCAGGTTGCACTTCCGCGGCGATGATAATTAACGGAACTACCACGGTAAGGTGCCCGCTGTCGTCCTCGTCGACAGCTTCACGTATAAGAGTGATAAGTTGAGAGGAGATGCTATCGAAGTTGGATTCAGCGAGCTTGTTGAGCAAAGACTTAGTCCGACGCCTGGCCAATGAAGGCGAATCATTTGCGGTCGGTGACATGACGAAGTCCGAGAAGAGAGAGTTCATGGTGGAGGAGAGAAGATCGGCGCCAGACTTTAGCCGCCAATTTGCCTTGCTGTGTCCGCGTGTATACTGACGTGTATCTCGAGGCAAAAGCTGACCTGCCCCTCCCCCACAATGCATTCCCATAAAAGGAAATCTACCCGCCCATTAGGTATAACCATACCGGTTGACACCCTTGGAACCGCTACTATAGTCTAGTTGTTATGGTGCGCTTCGGTGCAATGATTGTATTATTAGTACTATGACGCCTCTGTGTTCGATTCTTTTGGGGCGCAATCCCTTTTTTCTTACTTTCCTCCGTTCCTTCCCCGCCCCGACTGCCTATATCTGTTGTACGTCGCCCGGGATGTACAGTTTTTCACGGGTCAATGAGACAGACGGGTCAATGAGACAAACAGCTCGCATCACATCAAATTGAATCCAATGACTCTATGGTTTTTTCCGGGAGTACATCAACTATATATGAAGCTTCTATCTTGTGCCGGGGTCAAGAGTCAAGGTTGCACGCACTCTGGATTTTATTTACCGTTCCGTGCCCAGAATCCTCAATTTTGGATGCCTTCCCGTAGTATTTAAACTCGCCCAAATTTTCCTTTCGAAGCTCAGATGGTTTCATATTGTATTGATACACATTATTATACACTTTCGACTGCAGAATACATTGCTGCTTCGTGTTAAAAGACGATTGAGTGATTCTGAGTGATTCGGCGATCAATCAGAGTTGTCACGCTGATTGAGTTCCAAAAAGGGAAGTGCAGCGATAAACGATCCGTTTTCTCGTCTCCTAAACAAACGACACAATGGCTCGCGCCAAATCCCAGACACGGGTGACTCAACTAGTCCGCGGTGTCAAGGACACATGGATGGCCCATGCAGTCGCACTGTATCTTCACGAACGGGACAAAGACCTTGGAGCGGGACAAAAAAGAATGAGCCTTCGTGCCGTGTGCCAGCAGGTGGAGGGCAAATACCAGGTTGAGACCGGAAAAACCATCTCCCTTAGCCACCACACCCTCCGCCGTCTTGCGAATGGTGGGAAATCGAAAAGTCTCTCAAATGAGGCGAAGGGGTGGCTTTTGCCTGATGAGGTCGAGGTGGTGATTAGATATGCCATCGAGGTCGCAAATCGCGGATTCCCACTCACCCACCGCCGGCTGAAGGAGCATGTTGATGAAATCTGTACGGCACGGCTTGGCAGTCAATTCCCTGAGGCCGGTGTTGGCAAGAAATGGACTGGCCGTTTCGTCGAGAAGCACCACGATCGTTTGTGGACGTACTGGTCCCACGCACTTGATAACAAACGGGGCCGCGCCGTCAATCCAGTCACGAACACAGCCTGGTTTGACCTCCTCGAAGACGTGCTGGCCGGACGGCGGGATAATGAGTTCGACGAGGAGGGAGATGATGCCAACGGGGAGCGGGAATACGAGGCCGTTGTGGCGGAAAATGTGTACGGGATGGATGAGAGTGGCTTCCCTGCATCAACGGCCACGAAGCGACGCGTTATCGGCGGCGCAGGCAAGAAAACCCAGCATCAGCAAGGGGACGGAGGTCGGGAGAACACCACTGTAATTCTCACCATTTGTCCAGACGGAACCGCCCTCCGACCCTCGGTTATCTTCAAAGGGCAGGCGTACAACGTCAAATGGGACCAAGCAAACCCTACAAACGCATCGTGAGTAATGAGCTTGACTTCATATAATACAAGACTTAATATTGCGTAGACTTGGCTATTCCCGAAAGGGCTGGGTCGACGGCGAGATAAACCTGGAGTATATCAGAGACTTTGATGAGCAAACGAAAGCCAAAGCGAATGGGAGGACTCGCGTGCTCGCCGTCGATGGTCACAACTCTCACTATACAAAGCCACTCCTTGACTTTGCGCGCGCACATCACATTCACGTCATCTGCTATCCTGCACACGCCACGCACATCTATCAAGGTCTTGATGTCGTTGTCTTCGGGCCACTAAGCTCTACTGGACGCAGGAGAAGGAGGAGTGGGCGCGGACCAAAAAACAAGCTGTCACAAAGGAGAATTTCTTGGAGATCTACGGCCGAGCACACGAACGGGCACTCACAGAATCAACAATCGAGGCCGCATTTCGAAAGACGGGTCTGTGGCCTTTCAATCGCGATGTGGTCACGCCAGCGATGATGGCGCCGAGCCTTGAGACGTCTGTCCGTGGCCATCTCCCTGTCGCACCCAGTACCCCGGTGCGTGTCATGACGGACATGCTGTATCGGGTGCATGAGCGCGCTAAGAAGGCCAGGCTACGGGGTGAGTCAGACTCGGGTGAGGAAATAGACGACGAACCCGCACCTGAATCCCCCACACCCCAAGGGGAGAACCCGTCACCTCCACGACGTCGTCGTATACCTGCCACACCCGCAGATCCATTTGCGACCCCAGTCAGGCACGCAATTACCAGTTTGCGTGCGACATCCTCAGGATTCTTGGTTTCCTCCTCCCCTGTCCAGTCGTCGTCGACGCCGCCTCGCTTCCCAGCCATGGAAATATCGCCCGAAAAAGCCAGAGACATGTTCCTGCTGTCTGTCGAGCCAACGACAGCACTGGAGGGACAGTTGCAGGAAGCACTCCGACGCGAGCAAGAGAGAAACAAGACCCAGAAAAAGCGACTGGTGGCCATGCAGTCGGCGTTGGTGCTGAATGGCGCATATGTCGACCTTGTCCGTGGCCAGCTGGCAGCACAAGAGAAGAAGAAGATCGAAAAGAAGAAAGGCCGCCTCGTGGGTGATGGGCTCCCACGACTGTTGACGTCGAGGGAGTTTGTGCGTCGAGTGACGGAATTTGAGAAGAATGCGAGAGAGAAAGCGGAGGGGTTGAAGCAGCGCAAAGCTAGCCGCGAAGAGAAGACTGCCGCGATGAAAGACTGGAAGGTACTGGACGACGCAAGAAAGGCCCGCAATAAGGTCATCAAGGAGGAATATACAGTGCGGCTGAAAGCATGGGAAGCGGAGAGAGATCTGGCAAAGTTGGAGCATCGGCGAGCCAGCTGGAAAAAGCCCACCTTGAAGGGGCTGCTATTCTCGCCACTCCCTAAACCGGGTTATGCCTGTGGAAGCCGGGGAGAAGACAGTGGAACTGGACTCGGACGCGGACGAACCGCACGGAGATGATCAACCGAGGAAGGACAGACTGAATGGGGACGGTGACGGGATGGATTCAGATTCCGAGAATGATTTGCCCACTGACAGCGAGACTTCTTCAGAGGATGGGGATTATAGTGGAGGGGAAGAGGACAGTTACTAGACATGCATTACTTTACAACTTTGTGTAATCTACTCGCTAACATCTCCGCTAACATCCTCCAACTCATCTTCTGACGCGGTGTCCGAATCAATCCCGCGGAATCTTCGTGCTGCTTCTTCCTGGAGTTGTATCCCGGCAGAGCCCATCAGCGTCCGCATTCTGTGCAGCTCGTGGCGCGTACGGCGAAGCTCGGAAGCCAGGGACTCGTTCTGCTCAATAATGGCGTCTTTCATCAAAATTGCCTCCTTCAAGATGGCGAGCCGCCGTTCGCCTTCCTCGCGGCCACGAGCTGTCGATTTTGAACAATGATCACAAGTCTTGGGCACGCCTACGGTGTCTAAGATGAACTGAGCCGTAATATATATCTAAGCGACACTTACCTGCCACTTCCTCCGCTTTGACGCGTCCGGACGCGCTGCTTTTAGTCTTTTTTGTGTCGTTCATCTCCGAGGCCCCCCTGGCGCGTTTTCGCGGTATGTGGGAGTCAGAAGACGCGGAATCCAAGGTATCTAGCTGGATTAAAGGTTGTTCAACCTTGATGGTAGGCTCGGGAGGAACGTGTCGCGTCGAGGACATCGCGGGAGTGCTGGACGCGTTGATGTGGTGTTACGTGCAAAGTGATGCCGCTATTCCCGGTTGATCGGATTGATGGGAGTGTGATGTCTCATTGACCCGTCAAGGGTGATTTCAGAGATTTTCGGTGAGGAGGTCTGTCGTGTGTAGCTCTAAAAATCTGGTAAAATAGGACATTTCAACTAACAACTATTGGAACATTTCTGTCTCCTCAGATCCGTTGAAAACCTATGAAGAGACACATAAATCGGCATCACAATTTGTTTATCTCATTGACCCGTGAAAAACTGTAATCAACTGGATATATCAATTGCTTTATTTCACTGCAACTCTCAATGGCCAGTACAGTGCACACAGCTCAGTCCAGCCTGCACTAATGGCAAGGCCTTGCCCTACATTAAAGCTGTGATTTCTTGTTTATCCAGCTGAAACTAAATTTTGGGCTACATACTGTTTACTACCTCTGTGCCAGAACATTCAGCTCCCTTCATCTTTTCCAGTAATTTTGTTATAAATGCCCTAGAACATGTATTGACAGAGGAAAAACGGACTCAAAACATCAAATACTTTATTTGAGATCCTCCATCCCCTCTCAGAGGGCATATATACTGATAGGCAGTCCGAGGAGTCCGCAGGGTTCGTCCATTCGTTGTTTGATGGCACCTTCCTTTTTGGGAAGGCGTGCCAAGGACATTTCGAGGCAAATTTAGCACAAGGATTATCGAAACTCTGGAGCAATTTTACCGTGCAAGTGGAAAACAATAGGCTTGCAGATGGTGGGATTGGTCAAGAATACCTATAAAGCCCACATATCCCCAGTATATCCCCTCGTGTTAGCCTCGGTACATTAGTGGGTTAGCGCTGCTTGATGGTGTTGATTTCCAAAATGGGCCCATCCCCCAATAAACCCCTGATAAATGCGCATTTAATACTTGCAATAAGCCGCAACGGCAGTGACAGCACCCATCACATATATATAGCCGTCGCTGCCATTGCCGTCGGCTAGGACACCGCCCGGGCGTGCTCGACGGCGCGCCATCAGCAGCCATCAAAGCCATCATCCACACGGCTGATACCCATCACTCTGTGATACGCTGAGGTAGGTAGGTAGGTAGGATTACACGGCCGGTCCCACTGAGGAACACCAGGGCCCAGGAGGTATCGAAATGTACATGCGCTAATATACATTGTTGCCCCTGGACTTCTTCACAACTCCAAAAGCTGAGCTCATGGACACAATCTTGCAGACTTGTCGCGGTAGAACCAAGGAACTGCAAAAAAGTAGAAAAGATTAGCACGGAAAAAGGGGACCTGACAGCTTAAGCTCCAAGAACGGGGATGGTATAGAATAATTGGAGGATATCATGGGTGAACTTAGCTATAAGTGCAATACTAGGTCGGGAGTTTATTATGACTTTAAGGAATTCTGTATTGGAGTCCTCTGTCAGATTGCGCTGTAGATTTGGACATTTTAAGAAGAGTTGCTCGAGGAATATATGTCAGGTTATCATTGCGTGTTCTGGGGTCTCTATCTGTGTCTTGCAAAATCTACAGCACCTCGAGTAACGTATCATCGGCTTGAGTGAGCAGGGAGATGCAAACAGCAGCAAGAAAAACATTGTTCATGTCGGGCAACATTTTGAGGTCAGCCAGAAAGAGGAGTTGCCGTGTAACAAACAACTCATGAACTTTCCCAAAAACATGCCAAGTGACGAACTTTCAAAGGTTCCCATCAAATTCACACACTTCAGCGAAGTAATGAAGTGACGAAAATGGCGTGGACTTGAAAGCGGATCAGTTGAATGGCCAAGTTCGCTGATGAATTCACTATTTCGGACTCCGAAATATCGAATCTAGACATCTGTGGGCCTTGGGCGTACAACCGTACGCGTACTCCGACTCCCAGCAAACTACATCTGCCGTTATTTCAGGTGCCGCCCTTCCTAATTGCGGGATCATGCATTCTGTCTGTCAAGCCACAAAGCGACATAACTGTGCAAGATTGCCAGATGATCTCAACACAGACTTGTCAACGCCCTCCAATCCATATGGTCTCCACTTCAATATATCATCCCAAGTCTTGAATGCGTGAGCTCTCGCTGGAGATCCTCCATATTTGTTTAAATTTCGATGCTATCCCCGATCTTGCCGACCTTGCCGCCGCCCGAAAGAACGATGATTTCGGAAGGCTAACAGTATAAGAGCCATAGGTACAGCGATAGAAGCTTTGTCCGCAGCTATTCGCACCTGAAGAGCCATGAAGCAGTTCAACAAGCTTTCCATCGTCATTGTTTCGGTCCTTGTTGTAAGGGTTTCCAGCCGAATGTAATCTCGATGGAAATTATTCGACTTACTATATTTGCAGACGTCTGTCACCGCGACTGTAAATCTATGCTGCGCAGCCATCGAGCAGACAAACGTCGGACTTCTGATGGAGCTTGGCTATACTGAGCCTGTGCCGATTGACATTTGTGAGGGTTGTACACCCCTCGTTGACTCTGACCAGTGACGCGCCGGACATACTTATGGGCAGGTTGAACGCGTCATGTGTGAGACTAGGATCTGCATTCCAATTGCATGGATCTTCTTCCAGGTAAACTTCAAGCTTTTTCCGCTAATAATGATGAAGTGCTGGTCAGTGGTAAACCGGTAAAGGCCGAGAGAAAGACTAACCCAACCCTAGCCTTTTTTTTTTGCTTCGCATCACCACGACGGAGCAAAACCGATACTGGGGTTAGCGTCTCGCGGGTATGGAGGAACGGCGAGCTAGAGGAATAATAAATAGCAATTTCAGTGGGCGTTCGTATACAACCAACTGAATATATTACGTATCTAGAAGAATAAAATAATTCTAGGTACAGCCAGAAAATAAAGTGTATGAAGATAAAGCGAGTGGGTGACCTCCCAGTAGGCGTTCGTATACGACCAACTGAGATGTACGTAAAGTGAGGAGAAACTTATAACAGCTATAATGACCGTCCACTAAATATGGAAGTAAGTTTGTAACGAAAGAAATGGTAGGTTATGAGTGACTGCAAACTTGTACCAGCATAGCGTCCTTCACGCCGCGCGCTTCCCTCCCCGCTCCGCCAAATAGGCAAGATACCAATGTCTGTTGGTGGAAGCCCGCTGGTTTCACGCGGGGTGTTTGTTTCCAAGATGTGTCTTTTAGTTCTTTTTATTTTTTATTGTGGTCCATCTCTTCTGTTTTTTTGTCACTCCCTTTTCTCGTCGTTCATACTGCTGCTAATACGTTCCCGTGCGCCTAGTTTTTTTGGCCCACGCGATCTGTGCGTTCTGTTTTAGTCTAGTCGTATATTACGGTTAGTAGGGAGGCGCGGCCTTTACTCGGTAGTTCGATTATCGAATCCGTACTCCTGCTTATGAAAACAGCAACGTACGGAAACTGGAAGATTTGCTACATTGCGGCGCACTTAGCCTCGAGGAAACGGTTTATTATAAATAAAGAGAGCGCACCATTTTTATCCCCTTTTTCAATAACGTGCGACAGCGTCCCGAGCAATTCGGTGACCTTTTTGTTTTTCTTCGGCGCTGCCTGGCCGGGGCAGTCAACGACAATGACACGCCGAGGATTGATCAACGAAAGGCCGCTGCAGAGACCTTTGACGTTGTCTAGCCCTCCAATGTAAAGCGTTAGATACAGATCGCTGATATTTGGGGCGCATTGGAGAATGGTGTGCATGGCATTGCCAAAGCCACCCTCGATGCGCAGCTTTTTGATAGGGCTCCGACCCGTTCCCGTCTGAGACGGGTCGACGGACCGTCGAAACGGTTTCCGTTCCGTCCGTCGAGGGCATTTCCTTACCCGTTTTAAAAACGGGTAGAAACGGGTTGGTCAATACCTCGCTCTACGTTATCGCCGGCCATCATTCAGGTGTTCCTGAGGATTCAGAGCATCAAACCAGGTAGCTATAGGTTTGCACATGAATTGACGCACCTCTTACTTTAGTCACCCACCTCGAGGCACAATGGACCCGTCGAAAACGGGTAGACGGACGGGAACGTGTCAAACGGACCCGTCCGTTTCCCAAATATTTTGTCATAAAAATGGCCGTTTTTTCGACGGCCGTTCCGTTTTACGGACGGTTCGGAGCCCTACCAGTGTTTGATGAATAGCCCGAGGTCTTCGGCGCCTTTGAGAGCCGCCTGGAGCGTTTCGGCCTGTGCGGTGGTGCGGAGGATTACCACATTGTACAGCAGTGGTGTCGACACGCGAAGCCACGATTTGCAGACGAGGAGGTATCTCGATGCAGAGTGGTCGGGATTGAGAAGGGGCTTTTCGGACAGGTCACAGAACATTTCGTCCGAGTGCTTGAGTAGAGGAATCAACATTTCAGATACAATTTCATCGGGAACTCGATTGGATGATCGGAAGCCACGGTAGCAGCTACAGATGGTGGCACCTACAGAAGGGAGATGTGTTGTTACAGAAGAGATCAGTGAAAAAACGTGATTAGCCGAAGAAGCCGAATCTTGGTTGAAGTTCACAAACGCATCTTTTTCCGAGCAACGTCGGAAAGGGACCTACTACAGTCAAAGCTGTCCTAACCCATAGCTGTTGGTGGACCTAAAAAGCTATGGGTTACTGCAGAGTTATGGGTTATCCCAGCCAAAACTGTATGAAATTCAGCCAAAAAATCATGGGTTATGGTCGATTATGGGTTATGACAGCTATGGGTTAAGACAGCTTTGACTGTAGTAGATTTCTTCAGTATACTTTTCGGATGCTTCGAGCCACTTGTGTGCCGAGGCCAACCGTGCGCAACATTTGTGCAACAATTCCTTGCTAAATTATTCCCAGCGACCGCCGCAGACCAGCCTCAGCAGGCTTCGCTTCCCTCGGTGAGCACATTTCTAAGAGTGGTGTTGAGCGCATTGGAGTTTAATTGGCCTGGATAGGATATAAATCATTGGTTACGTCCCGTCTGTGCATGAAAAGAACATGCCTGTTCGCAGGGACAATACCGGGTCATGAGTTGTCCATACCAGTATTATTGGGCAGACGCCTGGCTAGCTTCTATCAAGGTCAAAAGATGTAATTTCCTTGAAGAGCTCTCGCTACTAGGTCGTTGTTCAAAAACAATGCAAGTTCAATATTTTAGGCTTCGCATTCTAATAGTATCGCAAATGCAGGCAATTTAATGACAAGATTCGAGCCATCCCGCTCATAAATACAAATATGGACAACTGTCATGCGAAAGCAGAAGCGAGGATAGCTACGAAGCATGAGAAGGCTGCGGTATGGTACATGGACGTGCAAAAGCAAAGCGAGAATAACTACAGAAAAGTGGAACGATCCTTCCGGATGGTGAAGCCCAAATTTCGCTCATGGAAGGATGTCACAACATTCGGTGATGCGTTCTGGGTGAAAGTCTCTGTGTATCCAGTCGGCGCCGACATTCAGCGAAGAAAACACGGGTACGCACCACCACCCCTCGCATAGCGCGGGATCCAAATGAGTGCGCTTCAGCCCAATGGCGCGCCGCATTGTGTCCAACACCCTTCCGCAGTCCTTTCTCGCCTTCTCCTCTTTCCTCTGCTTTCTCGATCCAAACTCTGCGGCCGTCGGAACAGCTGGCGCTCCGCGACGCGGGCGGGGGAGCCGTTCATCCGATCCCAGTGATGCCGTGAAGGGTGGGGGAACCGTCATGAGGTACGTTGCAGTTGTGGTGCAGACGGTGGTGGTGACGAAGATGGGTCTCCGGCTGCCAGTGCATGGACTGTATGTATAGGTGTCGATGCTATCCCGCCTGATGCTGCTGATGCTGATGCTACTGGAGCTGCTGAAGCTGTAGATGGATGAGGCGATAGATTGGCGCTTGGAAGGCGCGGCACGCTTGTCGGCGGCGATGGAAGTGGTGCGGAAGGTCGCCATCTCCAAATTGAGATGGTTGAATGCGGAAAGTGGGTAGTTGATTGATGAATGGAGGTGTGTTCAATGGTGTGGAATGGGAGATAAAAGTCGACGGCCCTTTATACCTACCAATGTCTCGGATGTAAAGCACCTTCCGCGATGAGTGAGACTCAGACAGGGTGATAGGAGTTGTCTGACCTGTCTTTCGGCAATTCCGTATCTGTTGAATGAGACATCCCGATACTTCCGTGTCTTTGTCGGTCCGGTGAATTTTTGAACCAGGAGGCGGCGGTCTTCAACCAAGAGGCACAGCCACGGAAATATCAACTGGCACGTGGGAAGATCGCGCCCAATTTGCGAGCGACAACAAAGGACAACAAGGGCTCTGGACGGCCACACAAGTATGAAGATCCATCTCCAGTGCACAGCAGGTTAAACTTGACGAAGTCGAATTTCAAGTTGTAGTCGGATTCCCGGTCTACTAGAATGCGTAGAATCCGCATGTACAAGCTAACCTTCTCTTACTGCACCGCGAAGATAGATAAAGCGTGTGACTGAGTTTGCGACGGCCACTAGGCATCGTTGAGTATATTTTAAGTCATTTGTCTGATACAATGATTCTTGAGCACGGCAGGCCTTTTTCTTCATGTTCCCATCGCGCACTTGGCGACACGGCGCCAACGGTTCACAGCGAGTGAATCGAACATCAGATGGATGCTTGAGCCGACCGGGGAGGTCTTACCGTGAACTGTTTCGGCGCATGGAGTATACACCAGAAGGGACAGATGATGAAAGTCGTTGGGGGTGCAGCGCACGCTGCGCAACTGAAGTTCTGAGTAACAATTTGAACGCTAGTACAATTCGGTGAGTACAACGGATACTGAATAATACAACGATTGTGTTACAGATTGGTTTCAAGGTATGTATGTAATGTGCCGAACTTCGCTCGACTACCACAGCGGCTCGCAGCCCTCCGACGCCGCAGGCCCGGGGTAGCTCTTCCGCCGGCACGCGAGCAGGATGCGCTGGTCAGGCGTCGCCGGAGCTGAGACGACCGACGCGGGGATGGGGTGTAGCGTGCGCTGCAGCGTGTTCTCGCGCCCAATTTTACGCGAAAGCCGGTCGATCTCGGCCTGGGCACGCGCTTCGCTGTGCGTGAGCGGCGACCCTGCGGTTACCGAGTCGGGGATGGGGTGAAGGGTGCGCTGCAGGGTATTCTCGCGCCCCATTTTATGTGCGAGGCGGTCGATCTCGGACTGCGGCATCGGGGGACGAGCCGCGGGAGGGAAGACGATACCCGGGTATAATTCGGATTGGATGATAGCGCGCGCTTCGCTCTCGGTGAGGGAAGACCATTCGGAGGCACAAGGAGTTGGACTTGGGGCGGAGTTGGGCAACATGTGCTGAGCTCTCGGTCAGCGTCAAGCGCAGGATTGGCAAGTAAAGTAAATTACCTCGACAAATTTCAAGCCGATGGCAGCGAGATGGGTAGGGGCGGGTGCGATGGTAGAGGAAGACATCAGGTTTAATGTTGTGGGGAGTGGAAGTTCAAGGTGGTAGCTGTTTTCGCTGATGGTGGAGGTGCTGTGTTCTCAGCCAAAACGACGATGATTTTATACTGCAGAAGAGAAAGTCTCACTATCTCCTGAAGGCGATGGTGAATCGTGATCGGGTCTGGACCACTTTTATTCCGCGCGGAAGGATGGAACCTCCGCGCGGAATGTCTCACACTGAAGATCCTTCCGTTGCCGATCTACACTGGTCGCGTCGTGATAATGCGAGTCTGTCTCCGCTTCGAATTCACAGTCCACTTTCCTTGACGCTTGGTATGGTCAGGCGGCGTGCGGGAGAAGACGGTTTTTTTTTGTATATCGGAAGGACGCGGACGTGCAATTCGTCATGGACGACGGCAGCGCTATCTTTCTGAGCCAAGAGGTCATATTAATAACTTCATGCTCACCAGTCTCTGTGTCTCCGTTGAAGATCGTCCCGCAGCGAAGAAATATATCGATATTATCCTGGTTCAGGCGGCCGAGGCTGGGGGGTTTCACCATTGTCGGTGTGCGTCCCAGTCGTCATCGCGCTGCAAATCCATGCATCAGTTGCTAACTTGATCGCAAGAAAAACCAGAGGCTATCCTCAACGAACCCATTTTCATGCTCGGCATACCCAACGACCGTCTCAGCTGAGGTCTCAGCATCCGTTTCTTCACGAGGTGTGCGTGCAAACACCCATATGTGGTTGTTTGACTTCTATGAACGTGCTCAAGGCTCCTGTGTCAACGCGCCATGTCCAAACTGGCTTGGACGGTGAGTTTTTTTCTCCCTTCTAGTATCCGCTCTATGTTTGGGAGACGGCGCAGCTAAAGCTGGAACGCTTTTGTAATTCGACCTTCAGCTGTTGGTGGTCAGTGCCCTTCTTTTCCAAGTAGATCTCTCAAGATGTTGAATATTGAATCCTTTGATTTCCACCCATTTTCCTGTCTTTCTGCGACTTCGGGGAATGCGGAACAGGGAAATCAATCGGACGCGGTGTACAAACACCGCCAGATCTTCTATTGGATGGTATCCGGTGAAGCAGTTTAAATGGCAATCCGGGGTTCGACTCCCGCATCCGAATCCGTTTATAGAAGGCCCGTTTTTGTTCTGCGTTTCTTTTCCAACTCCGCTAATCCTATTATGTATCGAAGACCAAGGCGAGCGGTAGTCTCTCGTAGACAGACACTCTATACGAACCAAGCTCGTAATATCTCGCTGTGTAGAGGCGAACGGTGTTCTTGCGAAGTGTCAATGGGGCGTCATTCACTCTTCAACTTTCGGTCGCCATGAATTTCTTGTTACTTTGCTTCTTAGGTCCCTGACCTTTATTCTATCGGTGCCATTCTGAAGGGACTAACAGGTTGAATAATCGGATGCGGTATAGGAACACTGCCAGAGGCAGTTTAACTAGCTCTCCGGTGTTTGGCTCCCCACATCCGAATGACCTGTTCCGCGGCTCGGCTTTTTGTTCTGTTCGTGTTTCCATCGTCCTTGCCGTGAGATTTTCAGTGCCGCTACGTGCTGGAAGTAGGTGAAATTTCATCGATGCCACTGCTGCCTACCCGAGGTGGCTTTTGGAACTCTGAGCTTCATCCTTGACCAAATTGTGAGACTCTGTTGCGCCGTTAGTCATGCATCATGGTGGAGGATGAGGATAACGTGGTCCTTGTCATCTTAACTTCAACATCCCCGAACCCCCGGCTGGCACTGACCTGTTCTCTTGTCTATACAGCGAGGTACGAGCTGGGTTTGTATAGAGCGTCTGTCTACGAGACTAGTTCTCTTGTGGGATAACCATGTGACCGTGTCATGGTGATCAAGATCTGACCGAATTCGCCGAACTTCGGAAACGCTCTTAGTGCGAACTTCTATGTCGGTCCCCACCATCTCCTCCCTCAGCAATGGTCCGGCGTTGCTCTCTCACTTCCAAGAGGTGTTCCTCCGGACGTGGGATCTCGGATTTACCGCCTTTGGCGGGCCTCCAGTCCACTTCCAAATTCTCCACCGCCGATTCGTCGATGGTGCAGAAAACTCCCAGTGGATCGACGAGCAAACCTACCAGGAGCTCTTCGCCATCTCTCAAGCCCTGCCAGGCCCCGCATCGACTAAGATGGCCTTCTCTATCGCTCACACGCATGCTGGACTACTGCCAGCTATATTCTTCTTCTTTATTTGGTCACTGCCTGGTGCGCTGGGTATGTTCGGTCCTCGCTCTCGGAATCCAGCGAGTGGGGGTAGCTCTGCCCGACCCTATCTACGCCCTCCTTTCTGGGATCAACGCTGCAACGGTCGGGATCGTTGCATTGGCGGCTGTACAGCTCTGCAGGAAGGCCATCACGGATAAATTAACCAGGGCCCTCGTCGTGACCAGCGGTTGTGCGGGATTATGTTACAACGCACTTTGGTACCTGCCGCTTTTGATGGTGCTAGGTGGATGTTCGACTGTGACATGGGATTGTTGGATGGGGGCGCAGGTTCGGGAGATCAAAGAGAAATTGTCGAGAAGGAATTTGGCGCCAAGAGAAGTCGAGGAGAACTCCATACCAATGGAACCACCGCAGCGTGCTGAACAGTCTACAGCTCAGCATCGTCGTATTTCCGTACCCTCCACCCATGGCGAGCCCTACCCGCAGGAGAGGCAGGTCGTCCCAGCGTCAGCTTCACTGAAGCACGGTCTTCCTGTGAAGTGGGGGATCTTAACGATCTTCTGTTTCTTTGCCTCATTCATCGCACTCATGGTCCTCCGTGGAGTGCTCAAGAATCCCCCTCGATCCTTTTCCCTCTTCACCAATATGTATCTCGCAGGGACTATCATTTTCGGAGGCGGACCTGTAGTTATCCCCCTCCTCCGCGAATACGTCGTCACGCCGGGTTGGGTATCCCCTCGGGACTTCCTGCTCGGCCTCGCCCTCATCCAGGCCTTCCCTGGGCCCAATTTTAATTTCGCCGTCTACCTGGGCGGTCTCTCCCTCTCGAGATCCTCAACCATCCTCGGTGCGGTGCTCGCCTTTTTTGGCATCTTCTTGCCTGGAATCACCCTCTCGGTCGGCTTCCAGAGCCTGTGGAGCGCCTTGCGCAGGAAACGTTTTGTGGTGAGCGGGCTACGGGGCGTCAATGCCACCGCGGTGGGGCTCGTTTTCACCGCCGTCTACCGCCTGTGGCAGATTGGATATCTGACGCCCACGGAGAGCTCTGGGGTTAGTTTGGCGAATGAACCGTGGTGGTTGGTTATTTCCGTGGTGACGTATGCGAGCGTTGAGTGGTATGGAACTGTGCCGCCTGTTGCGATTATGGCAGGCGGCGTCGCAGGTTTGGGTTGGTGGGGGGCTGTGGGACGACGACGTATTTAGGGTGTTTATCGTTTGTATGCATATGAATCTCTCTGTTTGCTTTCAATATCATCACAAGTTCTGTTTGTTAGAAAGAAAGTCTTGACTGAGTGATTCCTTTACTTAGGACTTGTGAGTAGCCGAAAAGCACGGACTATACAGTATTGATCACAATAAATATCAAAAAAGATCTCATAGCATTCGAGCGTAAGTCGCTAGGCCTTTACGATCGCCCGAAGATACTACATAGCTATTCACGTGTAATTCTATTGAGTTAATGCGGCTCGAGAACTTTACCATGCTGGAGTCGACTAAAGGCTCCCTCGCTCGACCCCATTCCTATTCTAGATCCCCACTCCCTGTGCCGGATGACCCGTTCGCGCATGCGGTCCGTATTAGTTGGCGCGTACATTTTCCTGCTGTTTTCATGCCCACGATATATATTTCACTCGCGCGACTGCTCGCGCAACTGGAATGCCCAATAACTGCAAAATGGCTTACAGTCGCGAGGGGTTGCATATTACGCCGTGTCCGAAATTCTTCTACTACTGAATTTGGTCCGTCTGAGGAAGATCGTCAACTGAAGAACACAAGTCGGGGAGTGTCTTGCCCAATTGAAAGAAGACCATGCAACACATCGACCCGTCCCTCGATATAGAAGCCACTCGTACGGGCGAGGTCCTCGGTGTCAAAAATCAAGAATCAAGATCTCAGCGAGTGGGTGCCATTTTGGGCGCATCCTAGTGGTTGCAGCTCACCCCTAGGAGACCAATATCATGCCTCGTTGGAGCCACGCCGGGGATGAAAGACGCGACACATTCCCCAAGTCCGGACTTGAGCGCTGAAAGATCCCCCCGTCCAGCCGCAGGCGCACCAGTTGTGCATCGGGCGTATCAGAGCTGTGCTTGTCGCGGATTGCGCGCCTGGCTGGCCACAGTGCCGAAAATGTATTGTGTTCCTATGCCTGTTTGCGCACATGCGTGCCCCCACCCCCGCCCCCGCCTTCTGCCGCCTCGAGAGTTGAAAAAGATCCCGTGCACAAGGCCGTCTAAATTGCTATGCTGGACTGCTCGCGCTTTCGCAATAATAGCCGCCGTCATGCAATGAGCCGCCCAAAAATGGAGAAGCCATGGCAA
Source organism: Mycena olivaceomarginata (assembly GCA_029378375.1). Lineage (NCBI taxonomy): Eukaryota > Fungi > Basidiomycota > Agaricomycetes > Agaricales > Mycenaceae > Mycena > Mycena olivaceomarginata. The sequence continues at coordinate 199,194 of JARKIC010000274.1, read as the reverse complement.
GGTTTGGGTGTAGGGGGCGCAGCCTTGGGCGGAGGCGGAAGTTCGGTCGTCGGCGGGGCGGGGCGTGGTGGAGGGAGAAAGAGCTCGGAAGCAAGGTGAAAGCAGAGGAGGAGCGTCTGCACCGCGCTTGCGCAAGTCAGCGGTAATATAGACATGGTCCGGAGCTGCGGATACTCAACAAGATGGAGGGACGCCATGAAGCCCGCACAGTCCCCAGAGGGCGGGCGCTTCAACCCCACCTCCGAGCTCGAGCGCGAGCGCATCATCGTCCGCTCCCCCTCGTCGCGCAGAGTGCGAGCTATGCAGCCCGTTCCCACCCGGGCCCCCACTCCTCATACTCATCACGCTCCTGCTCCGAGCTCAACTCCACATTCTCACCCTCAATAACCCGCAACACCCTCTTCAACGCCTCCCGCTAGGAGGAGGGGAGGGAGGGGAGGGACCCTCCCCTCCCTCCCTCCCCTCCTCCTTTTCTTCCCGCCACCTGCTCCTTGCCTCCCCCAGCTCGCGTTTCACCCACCCCAGCTCGCCCCGCGCCAGTTCAACTCCCCCCTGGCCTGCTCGGCCTACTCTGCAGCGGCGGCGGCGAGCATGCACTCCCCCGCGACCATGCGGTTCTCCCCTTCGAACAGCGCCTGGCTCAGGCTCTCGATCTCGCCCTCCAGCGCAATTTTATTGCGTGCAGCGGCAGCCGCGTCCGCGCGCGACTTGTCCGCCGCCTTGCGCTCACGGAGTGCGAGCTGCCGCTCGCGCTCGGGCCGTCGGCGTCCTGCTGCGCTTGGGCGAGTGTCTGCAGGAGCTGCTGCTGCTCGTCGGCGGAGGGGTGCGCGGTGTGGTGGGAGGGCAGGGAGGGGAAGGCGAAGTGCTGCTGCTGTTGGTGTTGCATCGGCGTCCCGGAGCGCGTCTCGCCCGCGCCGGAAGATGAGGAGCCGTTGAAGGACCTCTTGAAAAACCGGGAGTTACTCGATCCTTCGGTGGGGGACTCGTTCACGCCTGCACTCGTCGGGCCGTGCTGCGAGTCCAAGGAGTAGAAATGTCCTTGGCCTCCCCCACTACGCCTTCCCAAAAAGGAAGGTGCCATCAAACAACGAATGGACGAGCCCTGCGGACTCCTCGGACTGTCTATCAGTATATATGCCCTCTGAGAGGGGATGGAGGATCTCAAATAAATTATTTGATGTTTTGAGTCTGATTTTCCTGTCAATACATGTTCTAGGGCATTTATAACAAAATTACTGGAATAGATGAAGGGAGCTGAATGTTCTGGCACAGAGGTAGTAAACAGTATGTAGCCCAAATTTAGTTTCTATAGGCAGTCGGGGCGGGGAAGAAACGGAAGAAAGTAAGAAAAAAAGGATTGCGCCCCAAAAGAATCGAACACACACAGATCCCAATATCACAATACTAATGATACAATCACGATACCGAGGCGCATTATGCATACATAACAGCGAGACTATAGTAACGGTTTCACAGGGATGAACCAGTATGGCTATCACTGACGGGCGGGGAGTTTTCCTTTTATGGGAATGGCGTAGTGGAGGGGTAGGTCAGCTAAGGAGTAGCTGACCGCCGGACTTGAGCGCCTCCTCGAGCATCTTGTTGTGCGCGATGACGAACTGGAGGTTCGAGCGCGCGACGCGGCCTTGCAGCATAAGTACGTACATTACGATTGCGGGCATCAGATAATTAGCATGCATCATCGGAGCAAAGTGGGACCCGCCTCGGCGGGCATCGTGCAGCTCCTGCTCGATTGTCAGAGCGGGTGCGAGGGCGGTGTCGCGTTCAGGCTGTCCGTTCGCCGCGGCATGCTGCTCGATCCGCCGCCGTTTTTCTACTGCGACAACGCAGAGTAGTTGAGGCTGGAGGCCGGGACCAAAATGACTGCCTGTGAGAATAAGTGAAAAGACAAAGAGAATCCTTATAGGGAATCCTTGCGGATGCATCCGTTTCGTTGTTCATCAGGAAAAGCCTTCCATGGCAATTTCCCGGGATTGCCTCCAATTTGGCCCAAATTGGACGAAATATACTTGATTGCACCGATTTCCTTGCTAGTAACGTTGCTATCTAGTTGCCTCTAATTTGGACAATTTTTAAGTAACAACTTTGAACGCGAGATGATTCGATGGTAGTACAGGGGGGGAGCAAAAGATACAGTAAATGGTATTACAGACTCGGACTCATTGATGCATCTGGTATGTAAAGTGCCGCCTTCGCTCGACTACCACAGCGGCGTGGTGTCGCGGATGAATTCATTCGACGGGCCGGGGTAACTCTTCCGCCGGCACGCGAGCAGGATGCGCTGGTCAGGCGTCGCCGGAGCTGAGACGACTGACGCGGGGATGGGGTGCAGTGTGCGCTGCAGCGTGTTCTCGCGCCCAATTTTGCGCGAGAGACGGTCGATCTCGGCCTGGGCGCGCGCTTCGCTGTGCGTGAGCGGCGACCCTGCGGAGACTGAATCGGGGATGGGGTGAAGGGTGCGCTGCAGGGTATTCTCGCGCCCCATTTTATGTGCGAGGCGGTCGATCTCGGACTGCGGCATCGGGGGGCGAGCCGCGGGTGGGAAGACGATACCCGGGTATAATTCGGATTGGATGATAGCGCGTGCTTCGCTCTCGGTGAGGGAAAACCATTTGGCGGCACAAGGAGTCGGACTTGGGGCGGAGTTGGGCAAAATGTGCTGAGCTCTCGGTCAGCGTCAAGTGCAGGATCGGCAAGTAAAGTAAATTACCTCGACAAATTTCAAGCCAATGGTAGCGAGATGGGTGGGGGCGGGTGCGATGGTAGAGGAAGACATCAGGTTTAACGTTGTGGGGGAGTGGAAGTTAAAGGTGGTAGCTGTTCTCGCTGATGGTGGAGGTGCTGTGTTCTCAGCCAAAACGACGGTGCTTTTTATACTGCAGAAGAGAAAGTCTCACTATCTCCTGAAGGCGATGGTGAATCGTGATCGGGTCTGGACCACTTCTATTCCGCGCGGAAGGATGAAACCTCCGCGCGGAATGTTTCACTTTGAAGATCCTTCCGTTGCCGATCTACACTGGCCTCGTGATAATGCGAGAGTGTCTCCGCTTCACAGTCCACTTTTCTTGACGCTTGGTATGGTCAGGCGGCGTGCGGGAAAAGACGGTTTTTGTTCGTGTATCGGAGGGACGCGAACGTGCAATTCGTCATGGACGACGGCAGCGCTATCTTTCTGAGCCAAGAGGTCATTAATAATTTTCAACCAGCAAGCACAGCCACTCAAGTTGAACAATCAGATCTCATACCCCGAGGGGTACGTGAGTAAGTTGGACCCAAGTTCAGCCGACAATTTTTTTTCCACTTTTGAACCCTTTCTCGACGATACTGAACCCGACATCGGAAATGTTTGAAAAAAAAGAGTTGCCGGCATGGATTGGACCCATGTGCGTACATACTGCACAACACCCACCTCTAAGTAACTTGAACGACGATGTCACGCCTCGCAGAGCTAGTGACTCTGACCATGCCTCTTATTGAATCACTCCGACTTGAAGAGATAGGCATCGCGCTTTCATGCCGTTGGCACTCCTCACTCACCTTCGACAGTATTGCCAAACCGAAGCGGAGCCCTCTCGAATCAACGAAATGTTGAGAAGGCGGGGCCTCCCGATCATCTCAGACGAAGAACTCGACTTCATGCTCACTGGCCTCGGCGTCTCCGTTGAAGATCGTCCCGCAGCGAAGAAACATATCCTGGTTCAGGCGGCCGAGACTGGGGGTTTCACCATTGTCGGGGTGCGTCCCAGTCGTTATCGCGCTGCAAATCCAGGCATCAGTTGCTAACTGGATCGCAGGAAAAACCAGAGGCTATCCTCAGCGAACCCATTTTCATGCTCGACATACCCAATGACCGTCTCAGCATCCGTTTCTTCACGAGGTGTGCGTGCAAACCCCCACATGTGGTTCTTCGGCTTCTATCACCGTGCTCAAGGGTCTGTGTCAACGCGCCGCGCGGATATGCTGTGACCGCTGTCGCGCCCCCCGGGCTCACAGGCCCCCTTCAGTCCGTGGAACAAACCATCGCCGGGGAACCGGCCAGACCAGGGCTCGAGAACTTTACCATCCTGGAGTCGACTAAATGCTCCCTCGCTCGACCCGGACGCATTCCTATTCCAGATCCCCACTAGGCCTGTGCCGGATGACCCGTTCGCGCATGCGGTCCGTATTCGTTGAATACGCGTACATTTTCCTGCTGTTTTCATGCCCATGATATATAGTTCACGAGATGCCCAATAACTGCAAAATGGCTTACAGTCGCGAGGGATTGCGTATTACGCCTTGACCGAAATTCTTCTACTAAGTACTGAATTTAGTCCGTCTGAGGAAGATCATCAACTGAAGAACACAAGTCGGGGAGAGTCTTGCCCAATTGAAAGAAGGATCATGCAACACATCGATCCGGCCCTCGATATAGAAGCCACTTGTACGGGCGAGGTCGTCCTCGGCGTCAAAAATCAAGCATCAAGATCTCAGCGAGTGGGTGCCATTTTGGGCGCATCCTAGTGGTTCCAGCTCATCCCTAGGAGTAGAACCGGCACGACGGGCACGGCGTGCAGCCCTAGGTACCAGGAAATTGAAGGATAAGTATACATAGTATTTTAGAGGATGACGACTTTCTCCCCAATGAGGTAGTTTCCGATATGAAATATTTCCTCCCAGTGATTCGCCTGTTTCCGAACGTATCTCGATAGTTCCTCCCGAACCAAAGATATCGGTGAGAAATTTGCTAATAAACTTCCCTGGACAGCACTTCCGAGCTTGACGGTTCACCAGTCTGGAGATACCACGGGATACGCGCTTTAGCCCCAAATGGTCGCTGTCTGTGCGATAGGTCGCTGAGTTCCACGGTCGGAATTGGGTTGTCGTTGACTTCAGTCGCAAGATTTTTGATGTTCAACAAAATCCTGGCGCCAACCACAGCGTGCAACCTGAATCCAAAAGGTTTAAACTACGAATGGACACGAAGAGCAAGAGCTGCTGACGCGGTTGCGGGTCTGGATATGGATATTTAAGTAAGAATTAGGAAGGGCAGCGACCGATACTTACATGACGGGGACTTGTGCAAGGGTCGGACGACCATTATTCCAGATTACGATTTCCCAAATCGTATTGACTGCACACAAAATTAGACACAATTTGGCACGAAGGTAATTGCTCTCACGCAGGATCGTCAAGAATAAGAATACACCGTCCTTCAGGAACAGCGTGATTATGGGCATCCGATGACCCCGGACGGCGAATAGATGTTCGCTGCACTTGTACAGGGTCATGGAGAACATCAAAATTGCCATCACAAAGTAAGGGACCGCATAGAAAGTGAAATACCGAGGACTTGGCAAGTATGAGTGCTCAGGGGATGGATTCTTCTATAAAGGACCAAAGACGTACTCAAAGAGTAACACCCTTTCAAAATGGGCCTTGGCCAACATCAGACGCAATTAGGATCATCAAAACACACTTACCCAATGTTTAAATATTCTATGCAACTCATCGTTAGCTCTGGAAGAAGGTGAAAGTTCGGCACCAACCTTTCAACGGAATGACGGTGAGCGTGCCAACAGCAAGCCTGTTAATTCGATCAGACTAGATTCCAGGTCGCCAACACTGCGCGATAGATGCCCACAAGATGATAATTTCGACTGAACAGTGCAGTTAGAAGGTTAGAAATGGCGAAAAAGTGAGATCCCCACCAGCCATCAAAGGAATCAAGATATACAACAAGCGTCGCGATTTACCGTATAATATCCAAACCCTAACCGCATGCACGGTGAGCTAGAGGGAACGGTGGGTGGGTGGTTGACACACCGCAAGACGAGCACAAAATCCACGCTGGCGCATACCAGAGTGCAGGTAGACAATTCCGACTATAGTATCAGTTAGTGTACCGTTTATGTACGTTGGGAGATATTGACAGTACCAGAAGGAAATGTTGGCAGCTGATATCAAGCAGAGGTCAAAGAGCGTTGTAGCACCCTGTTCCAATACTCACATCTGCTTGTGAGAAAAGTACAATCGAGTCGGTAAATACCGGTGGCTGAGGAATGTGTGACGCACTTACGCTGGACGACTTCATTTTCGTGAACATAACTGAAACTGTCGTCAATGGACGGCCGGGGGAAGAGAGTCCACATACAGCTAGCATCAATACTGATTCACCACGCAAAACTCGGCAACGGAAAATTGTTCAAAAAATGTTGCGCTCACGCTACCACAATCAGAGTAAAATAGCGGATCTGTGGGTATTCGCTGAGCTGTGCGGGGCAATCTGTACTAGTCGCTGCATACCCAGACCTATAGGACAATCAATACCATCGAAAAATAATGTGGATTCCTTACGTAGAGCACACTCCAGAGACTGAGACGCCTCTTCCATACGAACTTGACCTAGGCAGAGTGAGTTCCGGCTTGCAGCCAGTGAATCGGATGACCTCTTCAGAGAACGTCGAAATGTGTTCAAAACTAGAATCGGCTGTCAGAATGTACGACCCAACCATTGAAGTTAGACTCACACAAGGATGGTGATCCCTGCCACTGTAAGAGAAGCGTCAGTTTCCCTTACCTTCGAAACACTTCCAAGATGAATGAGGAGCTCTCACCGGCCAGGTAGTTGGTTGTCTGTGCGTCGGCAACCAATTGAAGGAGCTCGAGCTCCTCTGCAGGTAAGATGGAAGTCATCAAGAGATTCTTGCATCCAAACGTAGCCTGAAGACTCTTTTAACGTGCCCTCGACGTCTATATATAAGTGCATTATGTATAAGTGGGCAGAAGACCATACTGATAGGATCCGTGCTCAACTGCAGTGCACAGCCAAAATTTTGGGGCTTGAGGACGCTGCCTGGGCTGATACGAGTGCAGACAGTCAAACCTAGATGGATTGAGTTCAAAGCTGCCCGAGCTTCAATGTGCGGCTTAGAGAGGGCAACATGTTTCGTGAGGACCCGTACTGAACCCGTCGCTACCAGTGCGGCAAATGGCAACACATCGAGAGACATCGAGAAGTCGAGATTTCTTGTCATCTCGGACGCCGCCCGGCCGCCGCCACCATGTTAGCAGCCGCGAAATTCTCACATGTGTAAGTTCAGTCGTTAGATGGACGCGCTTCATTCCGCGTCACATGCGTGCCGGGAAGCGGTTCTGGTCTACAGACGATTTGAGTATTGACGCGGTTAAGAAGGGTGGGTTCGGCTTTCAATTTTGAGCCAGCGGTACTGTACGCATCGATGTCAGTCAGGAATCACTGATTTACTCCCGACGGGACTTTTGAGAGGCTTCGATAAGGGGCCATGAGATATGTTTGGTGGATCAAGTAAACCAGGAACCTCTGTTCCGCGCGGAAAGACGAGATCTCCGCGCGGAATGTCTCACTTTGAAGGTCCTTCCGCTCCCCGATCTAAAAAAAAAATGGTGTCGTGAGTGCGGTCCAAGACGGCCCAGTGTAAGCCGACGAAATCCTACACAAGTCGCGTCGTGATAATTCGAGAGCCTGGCTCCGTTTCAGAGTCCACTTTCCTTGACGCTTGGTATGGTCAGGCGGCGCGGTGGAAGACGGTTTTTCTCCGTGGGGAGAGTCTTGCCTAATTTAAAAAAGAATCCAATCCCAAAGTGGACATCGATCCGTCTGTATAAGGCCCTCGATACAGAAGACACTCGTACAAGCGAGTATGGGCGAGGTCGTCCTGGGTATCAGGAATCAAAATCTCAGCGAGTGGGTGCCATTTTGTGCGCATCCAAGTCGTTGCAGCTCACCCCTAGGAGAGACCAATATCATGCCTCGTTAGAGCCAAGCCGGGGATGAAAGACGCGACACATTCCCCAAGTCCGGACTTGAGCGCTGAAAGACCCCCCCCGTCCAGCCGCAGGCGCACCGGGTGTGCATCGGGCGTATCAGAGCCGTGCTTGTCGCGGATTGCGCGCCTCACCACGGTGCCAAAAATGTATCGCGTTCCCTATGCCTGTTTGCGCACATGCGCGCCCCCGCCCCCGCCCCCGCCTTCTGCCGCCTCGAGACTTGAAAAGATCCCGTGCACAAGGCCGTCTAAATTGTTATGCTGGACTGCTCGCGCCTTCGCAATAATAGCCGCCGTCGTGCAATGAGCCGCCCAAAGATGGGGAAGCCAGGGCAAGGTGTGGGTGTAGGGGACGCAGCCTTGGGCAGAGACGGAAGTTCGGTCGTCGGCGGGGCGGGGTGTGGTGGAGGGAGAAAGAGCTCGGAAGCGAGGTGACAGCAGAGGAGGAGCGTCTGCACCGCGCTTGCGCAAGTCAGCGGGAATATAGACATGGACCAGAGCTGCGGATACTCAGCGAGGTGGAGGGACGCCATGAAGCCCTGCGCAGTCCTTGAAGTAAACCCCAAACCCCAAACCGCCCACGCACTCGTCCAACCAGCGAAATCGAATGGAATGATATAGCAGATGTAAAACCGAAAACTAGACGAAAACAGGCAGATGTATGGAGGTAGCATGCACAGGAATAAATATTGTTTGTGTCCATAGCCGATGCAGGGTTGTATGTATGGCGGGCGTGCGGAGATGTGGTGTGTTGCATGTATAGTGGGTGAGGGATGGGTCGCATGTGGAGGTGGAGGTATGGACGCGAGGTGTAAGCCGCCCGATGAGTGAGGGAGGAGGCGAGGGGTCGGGCCCAGGCTGGGGGTGTGGAGAGCGGGACGCGTAGGCGCGGATGGGTAGCCAGAGCCAGATGGCGCCGATAAGAAGCAGATGGGGGCTCTGCGAGGAGATACGGGTGTATGGTGGTGTGGGGGGTGCGGAGGACGCCTGGAGAAGTAGTAGATGGGAGTATGTGGGGGCGTGTAGCTACTAGCCTACCGCACCCCCGCCCTCGGCCCACGCACACAGCCAGCGTAGCCCCGACCCCGCCCCCAGCGCTTGCGCCGGCGGCGCGTTCTAGTTCGCCCCGCTCCCCGCCTCCCCCCCCATCCCCTCCCCAACCCCTCCCTCCCTCTCAAACTCAAACTCAAGCAGACGCCCACGGATCCTCCACCGCCGGCGCTCGCGCCGTCGGCGGCGGCGACACCGAGTTCCACTCCTCCAGCTCGTCCGCGAGCTCCCTGTCCGAGTCCTCCTCTACCTCTATCTCTTGTGCCTCATGTGCCGCCTGTGCTCCGGCCCCGCCCCCCAAGGTCGAAGATGAGTGTGCCGCAGCAGACGCAGACGAGTGTGAAGAAGCCGCCCCCGCCCACTCTGCCCCAGGCAACACCGCCAGCGCCGCCCTCCTCGGCGTGGGCTCCCCTTCGCGGTCCTCCGCCTCGGGGAGTCCCAGACCGGTGGCCGCGAATGTGATGGGCTCTTCGTCGTCCGTGTCCGTTAGGGATGAGGAGGAAGATGAAGCGGGGGGGAGTGCGGAGGGGAGGTATGGTATTTGTGGGGACGCAGAGGGCGGGCTCTTCAGCCCCACCTCAGAGCTCGAGCGCGAGCGCGTCATCGTCCTCTCCCCCTCGCCGAGACTGAGGCTCGAATGCGAGCTATGCAGCCCACCCCCACCCCCACTCCTCATACTCATCACGCTCCCGCTCCTCAACTCCACATTCTCCCCCTCAATAATCCGCAACGCCCTCTTCAACGCCTCCTTCTCCTCCCTTGCCTCTCGCGCCTCCTCCTTTTCCTCGCGCCACCCGCTCCTTGCCTCCCCCAGCTCGCGTTTCACCCGCCCCAGCTCGCCCCGCGCCAGTTCCAACTCCCCCTTGGCCTGCTCGGCCTGCTCTGCAGCAGCGGCGGCGCGCATGCGCTCCCCCGCGACCATGCGGTTCGCCTCCTCGAACAGCGCCTGGCTCAGGCTCTCGATCTCGCCCTCCAGCGCAATTTTATCGCGTGCAGCGGCAGCCGCGTCCGCGCGCGCCTTGTCCGCGGCCTTGCGCTCGCGGAGGGCGAGCTGCCGCTCGCGCTCGGCGTCCTGCCGCGCTTGGGCGAGCGTCTGCAGGAGCTGCTGCTGCTCGTCGGCGGAGGGGTGCGCGGTGTGGAGGGAGGGCAGGGAGGGCGAGGTCAAGTGCTGCTGCTGCTGTTGGTGGGACGGGTGCTGCGTAGGGCGTCCCGGGGCGCGTCCCGCCCGCGCCGGAAGAGGAGGAGGAGGAGGACCCGTTGAAGAAGGTCTTAAAAAACCTGGAGTTGCTCGATCCCTCTGTGGGGGACTCGTTCGCACCCGCACTCGCCGGGCTGTGCTGCGAGTCCTGAATTCGTGGTGTTAGGGGAGTGGGAGGAGGTGGAGGCGCGGCGCCAGCCGACGTCGCGGCCGCCGCCGCCGCCGGACTTGAGCGCCTCCTCGAGCATCTCGTTGTTCGCGATGACGAGCTGGAGGTTCGAGCGTGCGACATTGAGCTGCACCTCGAGCTCGGCCTTGCTCTTGTATGCTTCGCTCAGGAGGGAGGACTGCGTGCGGGGATCACCAAATCAAATCATTAAAATTCCATTAATACATCCCGAAAGACTGTCGGCACTCACGAGCTCGGTAACGCGGTTGATGACCATGTTGAGGGCGGAGCGCAGGTCCTCCTCTTGTCCGTGGGACCCGACGCGGCGGGCATCGTGCAGCTCCTGCTCGATCGTCAGGAAGAGCGGGTGCGAGGGCGTCTTTTGCTGCGTCGCGTTCAGGCTGTCTGTCCGGCGCGGGACGCCGCCCGATCCGCCGCCGTTTTGAAGGGCGGAGGGGAAGTGAAGCATCGTGTGCCGTAGGTGTCGACCGGAGAAACCAGACCGCAAATCTAAAGTGGCGAGATTTTTGATTGAAGATTATGGGGCCGAGTTAGATCGCGGGAGTAAGACTGCTAGCAGAGATGATAGGGGCTCCCAGTCTAGATATCCCTCGCCAGTCTAGTACAATCCACAGGCAGACAGTCAAGGACGAGGAGGAGGAGGACAAGAGAATGTCGGCGCATGTGACCGTGGGACAAGGAATAGAAACTCGCCTTGTGTTTCAAACGACGATGAGCGTGAAAGTACCCGACGAGCAGCGTGGCTATTAGGCTCCGCTCGTTTGAGAACAGGTAAAATTTGAAATTCAAAAATGTGCGTTGTGGAGCGCACCCCGAATTTCACTACCATTATTTATTGGTTTTTTTTTTTTCAAGAAATACTTCCGAGGCGCGATAAATCGGGACTTCACAGGGCTCAGAGTTGACAGCTGCCAGATGTGGATTCGCCTTCCGAGTGGACTATGTATAGCGCTCGACTGTTTATCGACCACCATTTCGACCCAATTCCTTTTGATTTCAACCACCTAGGCAATTCAAAGAACCTTCTCCTCCTCGCGAGTCGACGCTGGACAATAACACGGAAATCCTCCTCATACATATCCCAACTCTGCGCTATCCATCTGTCCATCCTCAGCTCAAAGTCCGCCCTGCCATTCAACGGACATAGGAACGTTGATCGTCCCTCGCACTAAATGCGCTATCAACTTTAAAGCTGGTTAATCACCTTCGAGTCCCTGCCAAGTGTCTCCGTATGTTCATTCTTTCAGCATGCCGAGGCCATTCCGTGGCTGAACTCGTGCTATATTTGTATCGCCCCTGCGAACTTTTTGCCTCATCGGCCCTTTCAGGCCCTCTCGATTCAACAAGCCGTCTGTGAACGTTCGCTCAACAATTCATAGCCCGAATTTCAGTCTCCTTCGGCTCGTCGCGATCTTGTCTGGCTGCTGCTGAATCCTGACTGGTTTCTCACATCGCTCAGAAATTGTTTCCTGACAGACCGTCCTAGAGCCTGCTTTCCCCCGCTTCGAAATTCCCTCAAGAGCGCATGCCTGGATCCTGGCGCAAGGTCTGTGTCGCTCGGGATCACATCTATGTAACCTTGGACCGAGCGGATTCAAACTCGAAATGTCATAGAAACAAACCGGCGAGCCACGCACAGCAAATTCAACTCAAGCGCTAGGCTACTAGCATTGATGACTTATAATGATCGGCTAGGCTTTCATCATCATCATTCATTCGCATTGGCAGACTCGCTTCCGACGGCTGGCGGTTGCGAAATCGATGGGAGCACTAGTTCTCTCCATGCATCCATCAGACAAAGAGCTATTTATTAGCAGTATTTTGGGGCTCGTAGTTGCGTGCGTTGGCCCTTATGTTGTTTTCTGCTGACGTTTTCTTCTCCGGGTTTGGTTTGGAGGGCAAGAGTTTAATCCACCCATTGTTCCTGAGTTGTCTGATCCTCGAAAAACAAACCCCAGGTTGCTTGCTTGACGCGAGGGTCCATGCAAGAGCCTATGATGCCCGCCTCAGTTTCCTCGAACCCACCAATAATCGCAACGTTTCTAAACAGCTTACTCCGCTCGGGCTTTTAAAAACTGGCAGCATACTTTTCGTTCGCTTGATTGAATTGTTCGGTGCTCATGCTGCTTGGCTCGTGCTCTTTGTCGTTCGTATTGGCGCTATTTATGCTCCCACACCGGCTAATTGGTGTTCAAAAACGGTGCGTCTTGATAACTCAGCCGTTAACGTCGGAAGCCTTCCCACCGTCGGTGTTGTCTTAGCTCTGGTTCGCCGTCCTGTCTGTTGTGCGTGCACGCGTACGCGCAGACTGAGGAGCTGACAAAATGGCACCAGTGCTGACTGAATTGAATCCTGCTAACTCCGTTTCCATCAGCGCTAGCATTCTACTCTGCATTTTACAAGTGCCCTGACTGTATCTTAGACAAAACGAGTAATCCAAACGTTTCTTCCCGGTTTCTGTGTAATCCGTCTCCACCTTCCACATATTCCCAACAGCAAGTGGCGACATCTGATTCCCAATCCGAATCGAGCCCACATTCGCGTGCGAGCACATCATACCGGTACAACAACCGGAAGCACATCTTCAGGTATTCGTGCAATTTGTTAAAATCCGCCAGTGGTGGCCCCAAGAGCTGTTGCAGTTCGTGCAGCGGGATGCGCGGGTGGTGCGCGAGCATTAGCAGCTGGTCCAGCTGATTTTCTGCCAGCAGGACTTTTCACCACATCGGCCAAGTCACCCTGGCCGGTGTTGTACGACGGTGTCGGCCCGGCACGCTCTATCCAGTGCTCGATCAACTGGCTTTTGGGCGTGACGGAGGAGGCGGGGATCCTCGAATATCGTTCGAGGATAGAGTCGGGGAAGAGTTTCCCTTGCAGAGGGGCGTCGAATCTTGTGGGATACTTGGCGCGCTCGGTATCTGAGGACGTGCGGATGGTCGTTGCCACGGTCCTCGCAAAATGATTGAGAGAGTTGGCCTGCGATGGCAGACCGCGAGGGAAGAAATCCGTTCGCCGGGGTGTGACGACAGGGTTTTCGGTGATGAAGGTGAGATTCGAGGTGAGCGAGTCCCAGGCGATGTTGTGCGACTGATGCATTGATGGGACGAGCAACTTGATATCTTTGACTGCCGGTCCCTCGAGTTCATGAAGCAGAATTTGAGTAACGCTGACTCGCTCGGTGCGCGATGATCGATGAGAACGACAAGTTGCGACAAGCTGTCTTTCGGAGGTACGACAAGCTGTCCAAACATTAGAGAGGCTTTGCCCAAGCGGCATGCCGCTTTTTGATTGTGCAAAAAAGCGGGATGCTGCTTTTTTTTCTTTTCTTTTTTCTAGAGGCCATTACAACCGTGTAGTAGTATCGAGGTGTCAGAATTTGACTACCAGTCATAATTCATAAAAAGCAGCATGCTGCTTTTGCACAAAAGCGGCATACCGCATGGGCACAACCTATCTATTGATCGGAATGGTCCGCCATCACAAAATGTCGCTTTGACCGCCGCCTGCTAGGGCTCCAGTGCTTGTGCTATACCACTTTCGGAAGTAATTGTAAGCCCATAGAACTATTTATGCCAACGCAAGATAATGCAATCGATTTCTGGCGCGCAGAGACCTCGTCGCCGGGGTTCGCCTACTTGACGAGGTGTTTTGAATTCGGGCCCGCGAAAGGTGACCATGCCGCAGCCGATGTGGTGGTAAACGGCAATTTCAAGGCGTCCCGAGGAGATGCTGGGAGATGACAACCGGGGGCAAAAGCCGACGCACCTGGAAACCAGGTGCCTCTGAGGCATGTGCCCTGCAGGCTGTGATACACCAGACAAACAACCCACAAAGGCCATTGAACGGACAAAGATGAGATAAAGGTGCCACAAAGGACAGGCAGGATTTCACTGCCCAGGCAAATTCTGCCTGGCCTTTGTCCCTCCTTTGTCAATTCTTTGTCTGACAAACAACTATTGTAGGTTTTCTGTTACCTGCCTTCCCACCTGCGGGGCACATGCCTCAGAGGCACCTGGAAACCAGGTGCGTCGGCTTTTGCCCCCGGTGTGATGAGGCTCCGCAGGGCGTCTTTCTGGCAAGGCTTGGTGAAGGCGAAGCCGACAGAGTAAAAAAAAACATACGCTGTGCACGGGACCGTCTTTGGCCCGTGCGCAAGCGACGCATCGTTTGTTTCTTCTTCTCTTTCTCCTAGATTGGCAGCGGAAGGGACTCAGTTCAAAGTGAGACCTCATCTATTCCGCGCGGGTCTCATACTTCCGCGCGCATAGACCCCGATCGCGATTCACCATCGCCTCCAGGAGACAGTGAGACATTCTCCCTTGCAGTATAAAACACCACTGTTTTGGCTGGGAAGTAACACAACAACACCTCTATCACCCACGAACACAACTACGACCGTTAACTTCCTGCCACCCACCCACTACGCTGATGTCTTCCTCTACCATCTCACCTGCCCCCACCTATCTCACCGCCGTCAGTTTGGAATTCGTTCAGGTGATTTGCTTTACTTGCCAATCCTGCGCTTGACGCTGACCGAGAACCCAGCACATGTTGCCCACCTCCGCCCCTACCCCGGCTCTACCCCCCACCGCCAAGTGGTCCCCCCTCACTGCGAGCGAAGCGCACCTTATCATCCAATCGGAACTATATCCCGGCATCGTGTTCCCCCCCTGCCGCGCGCCCCCCGATGCCGCAGTCCGAGATCGACCGCCTCGCGCGCAAGATGGGGCGTGAGAACACGCTAAAGCGCAGCCTGCACCCCATCCCCGACTCGGTGTCTGCGGGCTCGCCCCTCACGCAGAGTGAAGCACGTGCCCAGGACCGCCTCGCGCATAAAATGGGGCGCGAGAACACGCTGCAGCGCACACTTCACCCCATCCCCGCCTCGGTCGTGTCAGTCCCCGGCGACGCCCGACCAGCGCATCCTGCTCGCGTGCCGGCGGAAGAGCTACCCCGGCCCGTCGGAGGGGTTCGTGCGCGATACGACGCCGCTGTGGTAGTCGGGCGAAGTGTGGCCATAGCATTTTACATACCTTGAAACCACTTTGTAATACCACCCACCTGCTGTACCTTTTGTGCTACCAGAAGCATGCTTGCGTTCAAAATTGTCACTCAGAGGTTGGAACTGCCGATCACAAGTTGCGCCGCACCCACGACGAAATCACCCGTACCTTCTTGTGTATCCTCCATGCGCCGAAAAAATTCAAGACATTTCATCCCTCGGTCGGACAGAGTATTTACGTGTCTTGTTGGTTTCGTCCATTGTTCCGGTATGTTTTCAGCCGGGTTCGGCTATCTCGGGGATGTTCGATTCAGCCTCAACTCGTTGGAAAAACGCCGTGTGCGATGGAAAAAGGTTTCCTGTCCCCAACCACCACCACTATATCCGAGATTTATTAAAACTGTCGTGGTACAACAACCCAGTGATGCCCAGTAGCCCTCGTAAACTCACTGCGGATCAGTCCCACTGTTTGCTATCTGCGCCGTACGTGTACAGTGTTGACATTTCTGGTGCAGGGTTGATGTAAGAATATATGTTGGCGTGGACATGCGGATTCTTCATATTCTCAGACAGCTAATTCAACAACAACTTGGAAATTGAACTTCGCTTTAACTTGGAGATGATATTCATGCTTGCCTACTCTCCGGCGGTTGAGTCAGCTGAGAATGTTTTTATGGCTCAACTCATGCGAGCCTACGGTCTTTATTTTTCAGATCTGGGAACTTTACAATAGGTGTCTAGAACTCTTATTGTCCTTTGTTGTCATTCGCTAATTGAGCGCGATCTGCCCACGTGCCTCAGTTGGTTCAACTTCCGTGGCTGTGCCTCTCGATTGAAACTGCCATTTTCTGGTTCAAAAGTTCGCCGGACCGACAAAGACACGGAAGTATCGCGGGTGTCTCACTTATTCGACGGATGCCTCCGCATGAGGAATTGCCGAGGGAGAAGTCAGACACTCCTATCGAACCTTGTCTGAGTCTCTCGCGGAAGGCGCTTTACATCCGAGACATTGGTAGGTATAAAGGGCCGTCGAATTTTGGCTCCTATCTTCAACCTTTGGACTCAGCCCCATTCACCCATCCATTATCCGCTTTACATCCCCAACCAACTCACTTTCGAGATGGCAACCTTCCGCACCACCTCCATTCACCGCCGACAAGTGTGCCGCGCCCTCCAAGGCTCAATCCATAGCCTCATCCATCTACAGCTTCAGCAGCTCCAGCAGCATTAGCATTAGTAGCAGCAGGCGGGACAGCATCGACACCTATACCTACAGCCCATGCACCGGCAGCCGGAGACCCATCTTCGTCACCACCGCCGTCTGTACCACAACTGTCACCTACCCCATGACGGTTCCCCCGCCCTTTCACTGCGTCGCTGGGTTCGGACGAGCGGCTCCCTCGTCCGCGCCGCGGAGCGCCGGATGTCCCGAGCGCCGCCTGAGTTTAAGCTGCGAAAGCAGAGGGAAGAGGAGAAGCATAGAAAGCATTGTGGACGGGTGTTAGGATACTTTGCGTCGCGTTGTTGGACTAAAGCGCACTCGTTTGGATCCCGCGCTATGCGAGGGGTTGGTGGTGCGTAACCGTTTTCTGTTTCCCTGAATGTTGGTGCTAACTGCAAACACAGAGCCTCGCTCGCAATTCCCATCATTGTAAATGCGGTATCCCTCCATGAGCGACATTTGAGCTCTGCCATGCTCACAAGCTGTTCCAAATGCTTTGTAGTTATCCGTCGCATTTGTTTTCGCACGTCCACATATTATCCCGAAGAACCCTTTCGCATGCTTTCATAGTTATCCGTCGACTTTTGTTTTCGCACGTCGGTGAACAATATTTGTATTTATGAGCGGGATGCCTCGAAACCACTGAACTAGAGTTGGCCTTCAGCTAAACGAATAAACCTGAGTGCTCTTCGTGAGTAGATCGCATCATTAGAATTTCATAAACGCTAGCTAGGCGTCTGTATAATACACTCTTGATAATTCCCCGGCGGCTAACTCCACCTTGTAGTTTGCCACGAACCATTTTGTTCCTCAAAATCCAACCTTTGTTCCCGCGGTTCGTCACTCGGACGGTGATTCCCTTTCCCTCCGTAAACCATTCGTTGTGAAGGCTCTTGTGCTGAACAAAATGCAAAAACTATCCATCAACCGCTCTTGTTCTCGGAAGATTAACCTTGCATACCTCTTGTCATTCTTCAGGCTTCCGCATCAAATGTTCTGCTTTTGATCGGCTGTTCGTCGACCGTGGACCCACAGAGCGATGGAAATCGCTTGTCCTCTCTTTGTTCTTTGACTGCAGATTTCTACGCATTGTAGCGTAGCAAGCATTACACATGAGCATGATACCCTTGTCTCAGAACTGATCCGTTCACAACCGCCGCCACGAACTGACTGGCAGGCCGGAATTAAAACATCATGTTTTTATGTGCCTACCATTGCCAAACTTATCGTGTGCAACGTCGGGGGTGAAAAACGGAATGCAAAGCTGATTGGGATGACGACGTCTAAGGCAACGTCAGCGTCGTAATGGATGGTCGAAGGATCCTATGCGTCGACGATGCTAGACAACCTGTTTCACCGTCACCACTGGCAGTCGCTCTGCAGAGAGGTGGCTTCAGCGCAACGAGGAGCCACGGGCTTCGCCACGGAGGTTTGATACCCACTCCAGTTTGGCCGAGTCGGGGTTGATTGAGGCCGGGAACTCCCGAGTGATGGCAGGAGTTCGTCATGTTAAGACGCGTTCTTGCGCGTTGAACCTCAAGGTTAAGAAATGGGTCCAACGGTGGAAACTTCAAGTCGGAATGCACTGTAAGAAAGCCAAGCTAATCTTTATATAAATACTGTGGAGTATGGACTCCCGAGTCAAAGCTGGGCGATTCAACCTCGACTAGCCTCTCAACCCAACCTTCCAAACTCCTCCATCACCCCAACCTCATTCAAAATATCAGTCTGAGCCCGCCTCTCTGTGTCCACGATTAGCCCAACGCTTCCATCAAACAGCCGCATCACGAATTTCAACGCCTCAGTATACTTCGGCCAGAAGGCTCCGGGGTTGAGATCGTTGACGAAAGAGATGTAGAAATCTTGCATCTGCGACTTGAGTTTTTGGGAAAACCCGGGAGTCGGGGAGAATCCAATGTCGAGGTAGTATAGGTCGGCGGTGTGGAACGCTGTTCAGAAATTTAGCGGGGCGGAATGAGCATAAATGTAACAAGAGGGAAGGGTCCGGTCCAGAATTGAACACTCACCGCCGAGGAACTCCGGTACCCTGGGAAGATGTTGCTGGAACGAATAAACCCATACATCTTGTTTCCCGGACGCACTCTTCAGGAAAAGCCGTTCCGGAGCCAAGGAATGCATAATCCGTTGCGATTTCCGCTGCGCGGTTGTACAGCGTGCTGTTCGACAGGCTCTGGGTTGGGTGTCCGTAGAGGGCGAGGAGTTTGGAGATGGTGGTGTTAGATACGGTCTTGAAGTTGCTCGCTTGTCCCGAGATGAAGGTGCTCAGAATGGAGTTCTCGCGGTTGAGGGCAGGCTGGGGCGTTATATCGAGGAATGTGGTGCCGATGAGGCTGGGAAATCGCCGAGGAATTGGAGGTAATTCAGCTGGAAGAGTGCTGCAAGACCCAAGACGGTACAGGATGACTTACAAGTTGCCTTCATTCTGGTTCGTTCCGGTAATAATGGGAAGGTTGAGAAAATCGCCGTTGATGACTTTCTTGGCGGGGTATTCGTCTATCACGGAGCCCCGAGGACCTTTGCAAGTGGTCCATGGCGGAAAACCACCGGAGGTCTTATAGGTGGTCAATGCCAGTGGCCAGAATGTCTGAAAGGATTTAGTTTTGAATTATGACAACTGCCAGAAATTTCGCAGTCGTCAGTTCACTTACATCGAACGGAAGATTTTGCAAGCACTCGAACGATCCTGCTCCCGTTCCACAATCTGTAGCGTTCACCAGAATATTGTAGGCACCGCCCGGGCGGTCATGCCACTCGCACGCAGGGGTGGGTGAAGCGAGGGATGTACCAGAGCTGGATATTCCCGCCCTGAAGGTGCGCTTGGAATCCGGGTACAGGTAATGCATGTGGACACTACTTCCACCTGAAAGACAAGATATAATTCGTGAAGCGGACGGAGGCGCCAGAAAACATACCGGCAGATTCACCAGAGATAGTGATGCGGGAACCATTGCCTCCAAATGCCTCGGCATTGTCCTGAATCCACCGAAGGGCGTCCCGTTGGTCCTGAATTCCGATATTTAGAGCAGAAGGTGGTGCTTGTACGCTCCCAATCTGGATAATAAATCAGGCATTGTTCGAGGATCAAGTACCAATCGGTACTGCACTCACAAATCCGAGGACGCCAAGGCGGTAATTGAATGTGACGAAAAATAATGGCTTGCGCGTCGCGATACTTCGGTGCACGAGACTCGTGCCGTTCCACTCAGAGCCAGAGCCTGAATAGTATCCGCCGCCCTGAAACCCAATCACCCAAGATCGTTGGGTGTAGGAGGGAGAAACTTACGTGGATGTAGACCAGGATGGGTAGCTTCTCTTTCAACGTTGCTGCAGGACGCCATTTCTGAAGCAACAAATTGAGAAGAGTAGTTTGCAAGACTGGATAGATTTTGAACTGACGTTCACAAAGAGACAATCTTCGCTTTGATTGGCCCCTCTCAGTGGAGGGCCAGACGAAATCCCAGCAGTTGCTTGTAGCGCCGGCTGGGGGCAGTCGTCGCCAAACGCGAGAGCGGTTTTGCGAACCCCCCGTCGTATTTAGTATAACAGGTGTAGTGGGTGTGAAGCGCGCAGGCGGGGATGCGTAGCGGATCCCCTTGAATACGTCGATATTGTTGTGCACGTCGTGGACTCCCACGTAGGGGCCAGAGGTTTGTATTGATGACTGGCGCGGTGGATCCAACCGCAGCGGAGAATGGGGGCAGGGCAAGCGTGAGAAGGAAAGAAAAATGGATAAGCATCTTGAATGGGGGGGAGGATTTTCACCGAGAAGATTTTGTATCCGTATTTATATTCATCTTCTATCCGTCGCGCCGAAAAATCAGCGTCAGAATATGTCCTAGCCCACAGCTACGTTTCCGTTGCGGCGCGCCATCGATCCTTACCGAATTATTTTTCACAAGCGTTTGTGTTCGCCCAAATGGAAGGAGCTGACGTCGTCGGTAGACGGGTCCGAACCGAAAGGCGCAGGAGTGGCCCGCTTGCTCAACATCCTCGCAACTTGCTCGCAACGGCATGATGCGATGAGTATGGCCTTTGATGACGCCGGCTCTGCTGCATGATGGGAAGGACACAGTTGAAAGTGGCCGACTGACTGGGCTCCCGAGAGTTCACCTCTCGGCAGTCCTTTCATACTTTGTTAAAACTAAGAGTAAAAGTCATCCCCAATAGGGTGTTTGCCACTTGCTCTTTTGGGGTCAGTTTTGTACTACATCAAGACATGAAGTATATCCTTATTTTTTCGTCTACTGAAACAACTAATATTGGTTACCCTTTTGACCTAGGTCAAAAGTTTCCTTTGTAAAATTACAGCTAAGGATCTAGAGGGAAGACCGAGTGTGAGCCAGAAGAATGTTGCCTGAAGGGTTAAAGCCCAGAAGCTAGGTAGATTCTTGCACCACCAGGATAGAACAATGATCACATTGAGGTGTCTAGCAGTAGCAGCACTTTACTGAATAAAGCAGATAAGGCCGACGAGCGGCACGGCCCGCTACCTTGGATTTTTTGACCGTATTAATAGAATGAACCAGTAGATGACTCCTGCAGACTGACACTTCTGTAGCATTTCCTTGGGACAAATATTCGGAGCATTGTCTAAAGGATTCAAGTTCCCCAGCTTTTGACCATGAGTTCCAACTTTCCAAAGGTAAGATGAGTTTTCAGCTGAGTTTTGCAATGTAGCCTGTAATATAATGTGATATGTGATATACCCCCGGCCGAGGCGCCGGATCCGATGAATTTTATATCCATATTGCAGCGACGAGAACTGTCGCATCGAAGTTGTTTACTAGACCGACGCGTCGCAGTTGGGGTTCTCCGGTTTCGGGATCAAAGGAGCTGGAGATCAAAACGACAGGTCTTCGGTTTGGGAGGGCCATACCAGTATTTTAAATCTTTGAATGTTCGTGTTGTTAGCATTTTGCGGCCAGATTATGAATGTCATTTCGATGCTTCGTTGCGTTCTCTTTACTATCATCAATCGTGACACATCGTACCGAGCATGATGCTGGCTGGCAGAGACGCACATATCGGGTATGGATGGCATTGGAAATTGTGTTCTCCAGGACAGCCCAAAGATGATTTCAAAATTCAACATCCGCTTTTCAGCTGTACTCAAGGCGCTTTTCTTTATCTTATTGGGATTGAGGGCCGCCATCGACCAAGACAAGTATATGGCAATTAAGTGTCCCGCATGCCTGGGCCTCAAAATGGCCATAGTCCATAGTACCTTGACTAAACCCTCAAAAGTCAGAGACCAGATATATATGCTTTCATGTGCAGGTAAAAAAATCAGGCAGTGACGATTGGTCGGTCCCAGTAATTAGGTACATCAGATCGACGTGGATGCCCGAGCTAGCGAGACATTTGACCAATGTATATGTCTGCGAGATTAATTGTGATGCAAAAACTGGGAAGATTCAATCATCGGACCACGGATTTCATTTCGCATCGCAACTGTACTGAGGAAGCAACAGCATTCACCTGTTTCAATAATGTCACAGATTCTCCGTGGTAATTTTTGGTAGTTGGAACTAAGGATTACATTAAGAACGGCCATAGACATGCATGCAGCAGACTCAAAAATCCTTGGCTGACCGATTAAGTTGTGGAGTCAAGTCGACATCTGCCCGATGAGCTGCGCAAGCACCCATAACAAGGTGATGAAAGAGAGCCTGTCGGCATTGAATTAGATCCATATTATGGTGGAGCCCCCTGCATAATGCAAGAACATTGGATTGCTTTTAATTCAAAATGGAAAATGGAATACGGAAGCATGGCATGGGTGCACGCGAAACCCCTTGGCAAAACCCAATATTGCGGACAACAGCATAAAACGAGCATTCGGAAGGGAATCACGACAGAACAGGTGCCAGTAACGACCCAGAACAAGTCAAAAGGTGCACTTCATAACATTAATTATAAACACAAGTGACAAGACACCAGACACGACAGAACCAAAGACATTGAGGCTGGAGGCTAACACCCAGTCGAAAGATAAAAAAGCTGTTTCAAGGTCAGGGCTAAAGATAGTGGAGAGAAGATTGCAGGAGGTTACAGAGGGACGGTTTGAGGAGAGGGGGAGATCAAAGAAGGTAGCGGAGGGAGGCATGGGGGAAGGCGACGACGAGACGCCACGTCACTCGGGAATAAAGGCCGAGTCCGAAAAGCCGAGGTCTGGACTCAAAAGTAGTGCTTACGCAAATAATGCTGACGAAAATGTGATGCTCACCAGGCGGTAAATAGGGCGCCCTAAAACCCTTACCTAAAGGTAGCGGGAATATTGATCCAGCATTGAGAGAAAAGCATGCCCTTGAAAGTTGAGTGATGTCCACACAGAAAGAGCAACACAGTGAGCAATCGAAAACTGTGACCGACAATTGCAGAGCAGGATTTGTGGTGGCAGGAAAGAGGAGAAGAAAGGAAGGCATGGGAGAGACAACAACATCGGGTTTTATATGCAAAAAAGAGACATGGCCGCAGTCAGACAAACATGTCATTCTGTGATGCGGTGAGAGTTCTATGCATGCATAAGGGGCTTTTTTAAATGCTGTGGACTCACAGGACTCGTCAGTTTACCCCTACCATCCCAATTCGCGTTGAAATCGACAGCTCGCAGTTCTTGCGCAGTTTCACAGCATCAGAGGTCGAGGGACACAATGAGAATGATTGTATCATATGGGGATGCAGGTCGAGTCTCAACAGGCTGTGCATGTTAGCGCCTAACTTTGGGTCAGGCCACATGCGGCAATGAAAGAGGACGAGAAGAGAGAAAACAGAAAGGGGATAAGCTCGATGGGGACGAACCAAAGACATGCAAATGAAACCTCGACATTTCGTTAAAGAAACAGTAGATTAGCAGCCCTCGAAATTCAAGTTGGAAGTTAAAAGTAGTGAATTCTGCTGATTTCCTGGTTCAGTTGAGTAACTTTACTCGTATTATCTCTGAAATTGACTGACAGCGCAAAAAGTGGTTGGAGAAGAAACTGCGTGTCGCCAACTTGGACGATGGTCACGGTCACTCTTGACTCTGCCGTGTCGCCCCCGGCCGCTGGACCATGTCACGGTCATCAAGCGGTCGCCACGCTACAGGCCAGTACAGTATTGACTCATGAGGCGGCCATCAAGCAGCTCGGATGCAAGCGGAGTTGAATACATTGATTGCTTTCTGCATGCCGGTTGGATGGGCTTGTCTGCCGTGCTGCGCAATATAGCCATATGGGGATCCAGCTTCGAACGGACAGAAGGCTTAATTTTATAAAAGGGTGATATTGTAGAGGGCTCATGTGAATTTGACCATTACATATTGGCTCAGATCTCACAATTTAGCCTGTGGAGATTCCGATAGGCCTAAAGTTTTGTTTGTCACAAAGTACGACTCAACCAGACAATATATGACCCCGATTATACCGAAAAGACTCACCTCAGCGGGAAATTTTCGGGAGAGCCGGCTATGGCCGTCAAACGGAGAAGATGGACAGTTGCGGGCGGTTGACGGGTCACCCGTAATCGTCCCATAAAAAGACCAATCCAATCTTCGTGACTGGGGAGGGACAGCCACCCACAAACGGCATCCGTCACACCTGCGTCCTCATCTCCTCCCCCCCGCTCAGGTCGATTCGCCTACCGTACATAGTATGGAGCAAGATATTCCTACTGTACCGTATGGCGAACGCTCCCTCGTCCCTTCAAGGTTCGCAGTCGGGGCCACAAATGGTGTTCAGATTCAGAAGCTGATTCTCTTCTCAGTGCTTCTACCATGTTTTCGAATGCCACTGGCTTTGGTATTCGAGAATCCCATTTCACCAGCGTGCAAGGCGATATGATCGTATACCCGACGGAACCACGCCAGGGACAGGTACCCCAGATGGTATATACATCTATGGCTACGATTTTCTCTGCCTCTTACCAGGATCTCATTCACCAGCATGCAAGGCGATCTGATCGTATATCTAGCAGAAGCATGCTAGGGACACACCCCAAATGGTTTGTACAACTATGGCTCAGATCTTCTCTACCTCTTGACAAGATCCCACTTCAGGCCCTAGATCACTCGGAGAGCGCGAATTATTCCAATCAACTGCTTTTCTGTGGGCGGGGCTTCCCGCTGTACGTCCCCGCGCCCCAGATTGCATTGCCAGAGGAATACAGAAGGTCTGGGGTTGCTATCGGTGATGTCGGTACCGTCACCGCAAACGGTGCCTTCGACTTCTTCTTCAACATTTACCTCCCTGGTGGGCCACCAATCAACACAAATGTTCCCGACGATTTTCGTCCCATTACCAGCATACGCTCTGATGGACGTAGAGCACCACAGCTTTGACCCCGGAAACTATGTCTCTGGTCCTACTATTCATGAGATAAGGGGTGATTTCTCATCGTGGGTCCTGTCACTGACGACGAGATGAATAAAACTCAAATTTTTCGCGTGCAGGGCCAGTGCTGGTGGGGAATTCGTTTTCACTTGCCGAGCGCCAAACGGAGCTGTCTTGGCTCTACCGCATGGCGCACACCTTAAAAAGCTTCGCAATCTCGAACGCGTACGACGGTATGCTGCGAAACATGCCGAGAGTTGGTATAAATACGCCAATGAAGTCAGAGGTCGCGGGCTGGTGAACGGTAGTCTCCTACCTAGTGACAGGATGGGAGAAAACGAAATCGTGGGGCATGGCCTCCTTCCACGATGTTTCTCTGGAAAATGAGTTTCAGCTCGCGTTTACGCCGACAACGGACAGCAGATAGTGGCCACAGATACCGCTGGCAAGCTCCATATTGTCACTACAAGCACGCTGATTCGCCTCTAGTTGACGGAGTCCCCCCCAATCAGACCACCTTCATCTACGCATTCACGATTTCACTCTGTGAAGGGATCTGGGGAACGCTTTTTGGGGGTGTCGAAATTTCGCAGCTCGCGGATTCTTCAACCTCGGCGGGAAAGTCTGGCGGTTCTATACCATTTGTGTCTGGAAGTTCTTCACTCATATGGTCTCTCTTCGGAAGAGGCGGAGAAAACGGTGGTGGAAACCAGAGCACCGGGCGAGCCCTTGAAACTGGTATCATATCCGATGCCGCTCCCATCCCAGGTACGTCAATAACTTCACCGGCATCATATTGAACTCTATCTATCCTTCAAGGTCTTCCATCCTTCTCAATTGATCCACAAACGTATCCTCCACGAGGCGTGTATTTTTCTGTACACTACCTCCGGGCACTAACCCAACAGCTAGTCACCACAAGCAAAGGTTGTGATAACACACGACGATGACTGGTGTGATATCTTCAGAGACGTATGTTGGAAAGTATTTTCTCTTGTTCGTTTCACTTATGTAAATGTTAGAAGGATGGCATGGGAACGACTGGCCCAAATTTCTCGGAATTGCAGCAAGCAATATTCGATCGCTTTGCGCTTATGGAAGTGGATGGTAAGTCCTCCAATCAGTTGATAGAAAATTGATACCTCATATATCTGACTCGACGTCTCAGGTGTTGCATTTCTGCGGCCCAGTTCCGACAAAGGGAAAGAAATTAGAAATAAAATGATCCAGGAAAGCTCGTGAGGCGTTTTCTGAACCCAATACTATCATTTGATTTGATATAGTGTCATCACGGCGAGTCTTCAGTCTCTCGGCACGGTATTGCCAGGCGAGAGTTTGACTTCATCGTTGAGTGGAATTTTGTGTTTAAATGTTAATTCTGATGTGATGCAGTGACTGCACTTCTCCTGGGAAGCAGCACCGTTTCTCTGGTAGCAGCGATGCAACGACCGTTGCCAGTTCCTTCCTCCTAAATTTGTGGAATAGAGCAGCGAAGTTCTTAACTGTCACTACAAGCAGTTACCCAGAAATAATGCCCATCGCCAAAATGACCGAGATTCTCCGTAAGTCACTCATTTACAAGGGTAGGATTCGAATCCTGAACCACCCCAGGCGGGCAGCCGAATTTTTTCCTGGAACGGCGCCGGACAAATAGAGTATGGCACGGTACAAAAGGTGGTGAGGGCCCCAGATGTGCGTGATCTGAACGGGAGAGCCGCTGCGCTGTACCGACAGTGATGAATTTTCTAGGGAACTAGGATCCTCAGTATTGAGCTTGATAGTGGGAAATTCAATCTCCCTACCGTGAGTGCATCCCTCACCCAATATTATCTATGGGAGCTGACGCTGAAGGACAGGGAGACCAGTGTAAACAATGCTTCTGCCTCCACATAATCCAGGACTGGACCGGGAGACCTATGGACTTGTAGTTTGCACGTTGTTCAATGAAAGGCTCTCCCAAGGGGGAACCGGCACTAAAATTTCGGATATGGGGTGGGAGGCCGGGTGGGGGGAGGGTCCGGGTTGGGCTGAAAAAATATTTCTATTCAATGTTATAAACTAGCTTCCAAACTCCTCAAAACCTTGTTTAAACGATGTGGGATGAGTCCTAGATGTGTTTCCATAGCCCAGTGCTTGCCCAGAGACAAATTCCCGATTTGGGATGGCAGATCACGGGCCGACTACCAAGCGACAGCTATGAAAAATTTCATTCTTCCTCAGAATTTTGCATCGAACAAACAGAAAAACGAAAAGGTCGACCACTCGCAGGCTTGAACCAGGATTCGGCTTTTTCGGCTGATGACATTAGCGGATGACGTTTGTGGCCGACGGTGACATACCGCCATGTCTCCTGCACTCGCCACCATGGCATCCAACGCCATGAACCGAGTTCCCGACGAAATTGTCTCCGAAATCTTGACTCCTCTGCTTAACCACTCCGACGAGATGTTCTGCGACCAATCCGAGAAGCCACTTCTCGATCCCGACCACTCCGCATCGAGGTACCTCCTCGTTTCCAAATCTTGGCTTCGTGTGTCGACACCGTCGCTGTACAATGTGGTAATCCTTCGTACCACCGCACAGGCCAAAGCTCTCCAGGCGGCTCTCAAAAGCACCAAAGACCTCGGGCTATTCATCAAAAAGCTGCGCGTCGAGGGTGGCTTTGGCAATGCCATGCACACCATTCTCCAATGCGCCCCAAATCTCTCCGATCTGTACCTCACACTTTACATTGGGGGGCTAGACAACGTCAAAGGTCTCTGTGGCGGCCTTTCATTGATCAATCCTCGGCGCGTCATTGTCGTTGACTGCCCCGAGGCAGTGCCGAAGAAAAACAAAAAGGTTACCGAATTGCTCGAGACGCTGTTGCACCTTATTACAAAATGGGATAAAATGGTGCGCTCTCTTTGAACCGTTCTGCTGAGGCTAAGCCACCGTACTGCACTGCAGCAAACTTTCCAGTTTCCATATGTCGCTTTCTTCGTAAGTCAGAGTAGGGCCTCGGTGGTCGAACCACGGGCAGCGGCCCTGGTTTCAGCTTTAGCCAAGTCTCGAAGCCTCAAAACGCTAATCGTCCCTATTGGGATCGGCTTTCCCTCATACCTTCGCCCCCTAGTCAATTCTCCCTCACTCAAGTCTATCCATTTCAGATATTTCAACCATTTGAAATATATTCATGGTCCCTGGTGGCTCCGAAGTATTCGCGAGGCCGTCGATCAGGAACCTCAGCTTAAAGCGCTTGTCACGTATAGCGAGTTCGAGTAAGTTCACTCCTTCAGCACTGCTGTGGGTGCGGTACTGATGAGTAAACAGCGGGCAACGGCAACACCGATACAAACGACGTCTCGGGTAGCTTACCCCATTCCCCTACGCGATGGGATCGCGAAAGAGCGTTCTACTACCGTGGAAAACGAACGAAGCTTGAGCTGCACGAAAATGGGGATTTTTTTTTCCTCGGAAACGTCTCATGCCTACGCCGATAGTCTCACGGCCCTAAAACGACTGGGTGAGACCATTGGAGGCACTCTCAAGAGTCTCACAGTATCTCTAAATGCGAAGGCTGGCACCATTGACCCTACTCTTCTCACCCCTTTCACTTCCTTGACCTTTCTCAACTGGCTGGTGGCGAAGGAACTGTCGTTCTCTACCCCCGGTTCTGGATTTTCCGCTCTACCCCTCTTAGAGGAGTTGACTGTCAGAGGCGAAAGCAAGACCCCATCCCTGCTTGATATCATGCAGGAACTACCGTGCGCTCCAAAATATTCTGCGAATGTCCGGCTGACTTCTCGTACGCCTATAGCTTGGATTCCCTGCGAGCAGTTGAGTTTATGGGACATATCCCAGCTGCTGTCGCCTTCCTCAGATGTCATGGTGCCAAACTTTCAAGAACTTTGGCCCCGTTTGATTTCTCGTCAGGCCGACACACTCAACTTGTGCACGGCCCTCAATACTGTGAAGGTACCGCCGGTCAGGCAACGACTCTCAGGTCGGTTGTCTTCCATCCACATTCTTGATCTGTGTTGATTTTCTGTGTCGCGCATGCCGCCCCGTTCGCAGGGTCTTTCCGAGAACTTTATATCCTGTTCTACCCCCCATGGTTCGCTGGCCAAGATTCATTTCGAGGACGGCGTTCTGTGAGTCCCTAGGTATTTTTATACGATTTCTTTTCATTGCTTTTCACAGAGGGGATACTCCTGTACTTGCCGTCAGGTCCATCTTTGAACGGTTGAACTCGGAGACTTTCCCCTACCTGAAAGAAATTCAAATCGACGATATCAAATGGCCGACGTCCGAGTACGTTGTTCTATGCCACGGTTACCACAATAGTGCTCAACCTCTTTCAGGCAGGAAGCTCGGAAAAACGAATGGATCTCCCTGTCGGAACTTTTACCACAGCAAGTCTGGAATCAAGCTTACAGACGGTAGTGGGGGTCAGTGGTTCGACTGGACTGCGAAGGAAAGGGAAAGGGTCGTCTCGTCAGCATGGTTGTTGTTGAAAAACATATCCATCCTCGTTTCTTGGTTATTCACAATTTTGTACAAACTCCCTGGACTCTTGCAAAGTTCGGAAAATCTGAGCCAGATACTCTGCCTTCGTTACCGTGTCGGGGTTCCGTTCTGTGGCTTGTCCTCATTATGACGTCCATTCCTCAGCAATGACTTGCATATCAAAGATTAGGCTATTCGAAGGCAGGCAGGTCAATAGTATTACACGGCAACCTTGGACGTTGTCTGAGCCCGCGATAAAAAGGGTGAGATAAAGGCCTGTCAGGTTTAGGGTGCATTTGAGAACGGTGTGCATTGACCAAGGATCCAGAAGTGTCTCTCATAGCTGAGTACAAAACAGGAAAGGGAGGTTATACATAATTTTGGAGAGTGAGTGATGTGGGATAGAACAGGCAAAAAAGCGCTCAGGAAGAAGCTGCGTATGATGGGACGTAGACGTTAACAGGGATTAAGGAGTGAATACAACGCCAACCGAAGTGTCCTCAGCGGACCAGCTGGCCAGTACCTTCAAGGTGTGCAGGCTCGTGCACACGTTGAATACGTCGGCCGCAATGACGATGTCTGCCGTGGTGATAAGTTTTTGGAGTTTGGCTCCATAGCGTTGGAGGAAGGTGGCAGCGGCCGAAACGTCTTCGAAAAGGTCGACCACTCGCAGACAGTTTAAACTACGAAAGGACCAGCAGTAAATTGGTGGATCTACCCTCGTAATTTCGGAATGTACGGTAGGTCCCGCACAATGTCAAGAAAAGATGGGGTCACGGTGTCGCCTTGTACGATCAACTCCGCTATTAGGAGGGGCAGAGCAGGAAATCCGGCACCCGGGGACAAGAAAGAGACTCTTCCTCCCTACTTTCTATTCAACCCGCACCGGAAAAGGAGGAAGGGAAAAGTCACCTACTTGAGCTCGCCATACGTGACGAGTGATTCAAGTCGCAGATCTTAGTTGACGACGTCGCGGATGTGTTACAACATTCCAACAAATGCTTGAATTGCGTAAAGTGGATAGACTTGAGAGAGGGTACATTGACTATTTTACGAAGGTACTCCGGAAAACTGTTTCTAAATGGGAGGATTAGTGTTTCGAGGCTCCGGAGGCCAACGCTCCTGCGCGCGGGTCAGAATGTCCAGTGATCCCTGGGCAATTAGTCGCATACGGAAACTGGAAGGTTTGCTGCAATGGTGTCATTCAGTTTTTGGCGAAACCGTTTTGAAAAGAGCGTACCAGTTTATCCCACTTTGGAATAAGGCGCCAAAGCGTCTCTAGTAATTCCGTAACCTTTTGATTTTTCCTCGGCAGTATCTTGCTGCCGTAGCTAACATCGACGACAATGACACGGCGGGGATTGAGCAATGGAAGGCCGCCGCAGAGGCCTTTGACATTGTCCGATCCCGCGATGAAGAGCGATGAAGAGCGTGAGATAAAGGTCTGTCAGGTTTGGGGCGCATTTAAGAATGGTGTGCATGGTACCGAGTGCGCGTGAGGCGGGGATGGAGCGCGGGAGCGGCGGGCAACGGGCGCACGGGCAGAGAGATCGAGTGCACAGGCGACGGCTATCGGGCGCACATGGTGCAGGTATCGAGGGCCTAGGCGGGGGCGGAGGCGGCGAGCAACGAGCGCGCATGGGGGCGAAAACCGAGCGCGGGAGCGGCGGGCAAGCGAACCATCAAGCGCGCAATGGGGCAGGTATCGAGGGTGCGGGCAGTGGGTAACGAGCGCGCGGGCGGCGGCAGTGTCCCAGAAGGGGCCGGGTGTCGCGAACGCAAGGGTGAAGTGAAGGGCGGTATCGGGGGCGATATCCGGTATGCAGGGTGGGCGCGCATGCGGGGGAACAAACAAGTGCGGAGGTAACGCGGGGGGGGCTGAGGCAGGCAGATACTGGGCAGACCATTAATAACAGCCTTGCGATCCGATGCGACGAATCCAGGCCCCAAGGAAGCCTGCAGAGGCCGGTACAGGTGTGGGACCTACAGTGGCCAATTACGGGGCCCTCGGGGAAATGGAAGGGCTGAAAAGCGTGGAGGTTGAATGAAGGATATGGCGGACAATTGAGGCGCAGAATCAAAGCAGCCCGAGCCAAGGATCCGTTTTTATTCGCAATGTGGTACGGCGGAGGAGTGCCAGCGCAGCGTCAATGCCGCGGTATCGGGAGTCAATTGAGACCGGAAACTCGAGATAGTGGTGGAAACGGGGAAGAGGAACATGCTAGCGAAGCTGCAGGGGGATGAGGAGAGCCAGAGGCGAAGAGGAGCCCGTGCGGTGGAGGAAACAAGGCACGGATACGGTGATGGGAACGAAATGATCGCCCCGTTTGTGGGTAAGGAAATGCCTGAGTCGACGGACGGAACGGAAACCGTTTCGACGGTCCGTCGACCGTCTCAGACAGGAACGGGTCGGAGCCCTATTGCCATACTTAGTCGCCATAGTGCTAGAGTGCCACAGCGGCGGCGAGTGCGCCCAAGGATCATGTGGATAGTCTGGGGGAGGGAACGGGGGAACACCACCGGCCAAGAGGCGCTCGATCTCTGGATCGTGGAATAGTTCCCACGACCCCACCCCCCCCCAGAAAAGGCAGGTATGTGTCAGCGGCGCTGGGCCGGCCATCAAGGTACCAAACACTTCCAATTAACCACCGCGTACACGCCAGCGAAGCGAGCATCGACACCGCGCCCACCTGATTCTCGCGTTCATAACGCGTCAAACTGCAACCACGATGGAGAGCCCATAACCCTGTGAATAATGTACATTCTCCCCTGTCCAATATCAGTGAAAATACATCTTGGCAAACAACATCGACATTCCGTGTACATTGTCTCCTCTCTCGTCCTCCGGTTGATAGCGAAAATCTACGACCTCTTCTTGAAGTCCGCCACTCATTCTGTTGACGACTCCGACTCCGACTTTGTACCATAACATTTGTACCGAATAACTTTGCTGATTTTTCCACCAACGGGGGCTATTATCAATTTATTGTTAATGTTCCTCATAATTATTGTTGAACAGGCATAGACTTGGGATTTATAACTAAGAACGAACGTCGACACTGGAAAAAACTAATGCGGCAGAAATGATTGCCTTGATCACGGCGTTTGATGCCGACGTCGTTCCGATGTCCATCAGTGGCGCTCACAGCCACCTCGCGTGGCCAGATCAAATTCCACGATCCACGCCTCTTGCCACCGGCTGGACCATCTTCTCTAGAGCAGCTAGTGATGCCAAAGCCAGCCAAACACCAACCAAAAATCTTATGCAAGCGGTTCACGACAGTTCACGGGTTAGTTCACGGACTCCACGTAAGTAGTCCACATCAGCAATCCCAGGTTTTTGCCGTATTTGCCGTATTTGCTGTATTTCCCAGGCTGTCTACGTAGATCTACGTATTTGCCCATATTTCAGGCCATCCTACGTATTTGTCTGTATTACAGGCCATCCTATGTAGTAGCCTGTATTCCGGGCCATCCTACATAGTAGCCTGTATTACAGGCCATCCTATGTAGTTGCCTGTACTCCAGGCCATCCTATGTAGCTGCCTGTATTCCAGGCCATCCTACGTAGTTGCCTGTATTTCAGGCTCCCTTGGTAGTTCTCCGTATTTTGAAGCACTGCTTATGCGAAAAAGAATGACCAAATGTGATCACCGGTTCTTACTTGGTCAAAATCACTCCAGGTGCAGCGCGATGAACTCCTTCACGTTCGCCCACAGCATCGGGATCGTCGAATCCCATTCGTAGAAGGAGATTGTGAAGCCTGGGTGGCGTCAGCGTCGGCACTAGTGTCGATATTATTGTAAATATCAAGTAAGCAGCATGCGTATGGAGGCGGGCACGTCGAGCGCAGAGGAACGCGGGCCGCAGCTCGTATGCATGAGCCGCGCGGGCGACGGAGAAGGCGCCGTCCTCATACGAGGGGAAAGTTCGGCGCAGGACGTGCCGTCCTCCTCGAGGCCACAGCTCGAACGGGCGCCGTCCCCGTCGAGG
This sequence comes from Mycena olivaceomarginata, assembly GCA_029378375.1. NCBI lineage: Eukaryota > Fungi > Basidiomycota > Agaricomycetes > Agaricales > Mycenaceae > Mycena > Mycena olivaceomarginata. The sequence goes on along the minus strand of JARKIC010000274.1, from coordinate 165,913 downwards.
CAACAGCTCACTCAAAAGTGCGATGCTCTTCGCCGTCGGGGTGACGCTCTCGTAGCGGTGCCTCCTCCCCCTCGGCCTCCTCGTCAGTCGCCCCCATCCTCCTCGAGGCGCCAGCTCCATCCTCGTTGTCGTGCCAGCTCTCGCGATTGGGCCCTCCCAACGCAGACCGCCGTCCTCCTCGAGCCGGCGCCTCTCACCCTCTGTCGCGGGGCACACCCACCCCATTTCTTTTTTAAAAAAACCAAAGAAGGACACACACCATATATCTTATCCTCCTGCTGCATAAAATGGAACGGGTCATACAGCATGTCGCAGAAGTACTCCACATCGGGTCTGCGGGGGGTGTGTTAGCTCAACTCGTTCTCGTTCACCCCATACGGCGAATGGAATGGAAGGGAAGGGCATTTTCCGCACGCATAATCGCGAGCCGTATACAAGCGGAAGGAGCGGTGTACGGCGAAACACGTCCGACGGGGAAGAAGCGCGCTTCCTCATTCCTCAATCTGCACGGTGTTCCTTTCCATACACGTTTCTCCCATGTCTAAAGGAGAAAAACACGTACTCAACGCGCCAATAATACCGGTACGGCTGCAGCAGGGGGTGCTGGAAGAAGAACTGCGGGGGCACGGCGGGTTAGTATGTGTTTGTGGTAGGGGTATCAATCGGCCCGGGAAGGTGAGAAGATGCAGAGGCAGTGGGAGGAAGGAAGGGAAGGGAGGAGGGAAGCAAGGACGCGAGAGAGCGCGAGGAAAGCGCGCGAAGGGAGGTGGGGAGGTGAAGGAAGTGGAGGGAGTGAAGCGAAGGAAGAGCAAGAAGGGAAGGAGGGAAGGAGGGAAGGAGGGAAGGAGGGAAGGAGGGAAGGAGGGAAGGAGGGAAGGAGGGAAGGGCGACTCACGCCAGAATTGAAGCGGCACATGTTGCGGTACCTGCGGGCGGACGAATACAGTCAGAATACGAATACAGATACGGACGAGAACAAATACGAATATGGATAATGAGATAAGACGGGGTTGTCCGCGAATAAAATGGTGATAACGCGGGAAGGGAAAGAATAGTGAAGAAACACGAATGATCGAATAACGGGGAAGAAACCCTGAATCGTGAAGGAAACAGATCTAGAAACAGAAACAGAGAAGCAAAAGAAAATACACACACAGCACGCTCCCCGCATAGATGATATCCTGCGCAACCATCTTGTTCCTGCCCATGTGGGCCTTGTCCTCGTCAATCCACTTGGGCTGGAACCAGTGCTCCTTCGGGACCAGCCCGAAGGACACACCCGCCGTCGCGTTGCCGATGAGCTTCGTCATTTCGCTGTAAGTAAATACACGCATTAGATTAGATGGGATAAATAAATAAATCAACAGCAGAGAAGGAGGACGCACCGCTGCCGTCGAAGCGACGCTCTTCGAAGCGACACTTTCGCATCGTCCATTTCGGAAAAGTGACGGTGGTGACAGCCAGCCAGCAGCATACAAGTCGCTCAGTGGCGGTACACGAAAAGCAGATGTTTGGTCAGCATATGGGCATGCCTCACACGTGCATAAAGACGAACCATGGCCAAATATTTGGCCCACCTCTCTTTCGTCCTTCTACATCACCGCTCATCCACGCCCCCCACCCTCGGTCCCATCACCTCCAGCCTCGGGCCCACCCTCAAGCATGTCGCCGACACCGTCATCCTTGTTCCCAAGCCGGGATTAACAAAACTAGATGGTGCACGCAGTAGCGAGCCACCTGTCCACCGGTGGTTGTGTCATCCCCTCTATCAAGGCTGTAATTGAATCGCTCCCGCCGCTATTTGACCTTAACATCAAGTTAGCACTTGGGGAGGTTGGATGCGTCCATCCGGTTTCCGGAGGAACAAGCTCGGGCGGAGGTTCGTTGCGTTGCCCTACTCCCCAACAACGAACTGACTGACTTACGCTTGTAACAATAACACAGAATGTTGCAGATGGGTTCAGCAACACACTCTGCATCGTTGGCCCCGTAGCCAACCGATACGTCTCCCGTATGTCCTTCCCCTCGAAGCTTCCCCTTCTCTCAATGCTGACTGGGACCACAGTTGCCGACGTCCTCACGCTGGCCACCATCGCCGCTATCGAAAACTGGTTTGTCTCCCCCTCCCTTCCCCACCTCCTTTCATCTTATTCGACACACCTCCTTTCGTCCTCCATGAATTGACTCATTCACACCGATACTGACACCCACTTCTCCAGCAGCAGCCCCTCTATCCCCTTCTGCAGCGGGCGCATTGACGTCGTGGCCCCCAACGTGCCGGGTGTCCCGCAGCCACAGGAGGACCTGGCCACGCACACGGCCACGTTCAAGCGGCAGGGGTTCAGCAAGACGAAGATGATTGGGTTGCTGGTGTGTGGGTGCGTGTTCCGCTTGTTTTTTGTTTCGAGGTGTTGGCGGAGAGGTGTGGTTCGGAGGGTTCATTCATTTCCGTTGTGGTTCAATTTCATTTCCATGTTGACGCGAGGCTGGCGGGCTTCTTTGCATTTTACACCTCATGTCTTCTTCCGCCTTTCCCTCTCCACACCACCTCGTTTTCTCATATATTTCCGCCTTTTCTCGTAATTCACTGAGTCCTTTATTTTACGTTTTTCCAGACACACATTTGGCGGCGTCGCGCACCCGCCCTTCCCCGACGTCATGCCCGACCTGAACGATACCTCCAACACGCAGTCGGTGGCGCACTTCAATGGGACGTCGGTGGGCTTTGATAATTCTGTGTGAGTGGTTTATTCCTCATTCTCTTCTCAAGTGGAATCATGTAACGCTCGCGCCACTTACCCGCGGAGAGGGTACATGCACATGCATCCTCCCATCCATCCGCACCCTCCTCTTCCGCCTTTCCATCACACCATTAACTAACTTGCCCACCTCAGCGCATCCCAATATATTTCCAACACAACGCCCAACCCTTGAGTTGTCGGCACGAACACGACGACCAACTCGGATGCGCGGATCTTTGGGAGCGATGGGGGGAAGGTTATGCGGGGGTAAGTTGCTTCCATGTTTCTTCGAGTTCTGTTGGTGATCTGTGGTTTTTGTGCGGTCTGTTTGCGCTTAAAAGGGCTGGTTGCCTCGCATAGCCTCGACCCGCACCCTGCGGCCAACCGATGGCCTCTTCTCGCTAGCACCCCATACTAACCCCTACGCAGATTCGCATCCTCCCTCACCTTCTTCGCCTCCACCTGCGCCTCACTCTTTGCGCACATGCTTGACCGAGCGGGGTAGTCCTCAGCGAGGTGTTCATGCCACTGCCTGCGAAGCCGGATGCGCTGCAGCTGACGCTAGACGGAGACAAGCTCTTATTTGCGGGAGAAGTTCGAGTACGAGAGTGGCTCTCGATGTCAGGTTAGTATTTCCGCTCTGGACCGAATCTCGAACCACCTCAGACTCGTGTTTGATCTAGGGTTTCTCAGCCGGTGCTTTCATGTGCAGTATGTTTTACAATTTTTTCATGAGTTTCATCAATGAAGTATTTTTCCACCAGGCACTGTTATTCCATGCCTTCTAGATGGTGTGTTCTATGGCTTCTCATTACGAACTTTGACTGATTATTGGTGCAGAAACCTTTTGAATACCGGCACCTCATGACTTTGACATAGTCATCCAGGTATGTGTAGTGCCCTTCATCTCTGTTCCTAGGCTGACGGTGTCGTGTTGCGTGTAGACTTGGCTTGTTTCATGATTTCAAACCAGGTGTGCACATTCTTTCAGGTCGGCTTCCTGTTTTGTTAGGTAGTCGAGCCCCTGTTGCAGTAGTAGCTTCAATATCATGGTTTTCAAATTCTACAGTGCCGTGTTGATTTTGTGGTTATTAGCCACTTTGCGTTGCAGCCATTGGAGCCATACCATGGCAAAATGACGTTGCGATGCTCGATGGCTCCACCCGCCAAAATTAGCCACTGGTGGCTGCCACAGCCATCTGACGTCATTTTTGGCAGGCGGAGCCACCAGACAACGCAACGTCATTCAGCCATTGGATGGCTCCAATGGCTGCACCGCAAACTGTCTATTTTGGGATACTGGAAGCATTTTGCAAGCGATTGTGAGGTCTACATGAAATACAGGCAAATACAGCAAATACGGGCTCAAATACGGTGAAATACAGGGCTATACGTAGACCAGGCCGAAATACGTGTGAATACGTAGACCGGGCCGAAATACGTGTGAATACGTACAGTGGCCATCAAATACGTACGTCTACGCAAGGGGGGACCTTTATACGGCAAATACGGGCCCTACAGAAATACGTAGGACTACGTAGAGGTACGTAGCTGACCCAGGTATTGCTGACTGACCTTCACCGCTGACTGATCTTCACCTGCTGACTGAGCGTGGAAACTTACTCATCGCGGGGCGTCCCGCGTCTTCCTTTGGCAAGAGCGGTATTCCGTAATTTTTGGGTTAGTAGTATAAGTATCCACCTGTCGTCCTGAAGTCAGCCGATTCATCGCAGAGGATTCTCACCACTCCGAATCAACGAAAACGCAATGGCACACCCAAACTTTCTCTTGAACAGTCATACCCTTGTTATCGGTGGTTCCGATGGGATTGGCTTTGCGGTCGCCTCTGGCGCGCTTTCCAGCGGATCCAGAGTTCACATCACCTCTGCAACACCCGAAAAGCTCGCCACCAAAATTCAGTTGCTCCAATCCCTCTACCCCGGCCTTGCGCACGTCAGCGGCAGCGTCGTCGACCTCTCCAACACAGAGACGTTGGAAGCGAACCTTCAGGCTGTTTTGGACAACGCAATTAAAGATACCGGTGGTCCGCTGGACCATATTGTCTACACAGCGGGCGGCAACCTCCACTTGACCGCATTAGCGGAAACAACCGCCTCGACGGCGCTCAGTTCCTTCACCGTGCGCTACCTCGGCCCATTGTTGGTCGGGAAGCTCGTCGCGGCGCACCCCGGGCGCTATTTGACGAGCGCCGTGGGGTCCTCGATCACGCTCACCTCGGGCATGGGGGCCCATCGCCCAGTGAAGGGCATGAACGTGGCGATGGTGGGCGCGACCGAGGTGCTCGCCCGCAACCTTGCCGTCGAGCTCGCGCCGATCCGAGCTAATGTGATCGTGGCCGGCCCGGTGCAATCGGCTCTCCTGGAGAAACTCGTGGGTGGGAAGGAGGGGGTTCTCAAGGTCGCGGCGGGGACCTTGACGAAACAAGTCGGTCTGCCCGAGGGCATAGCCGAGGCATATTTGTTTTGCATGCGTTCCTCGCTTGCGACCGGGCAAGGCTTCATCGTGGACAACGGGGTGTCGCTCGCATAGGTGGTTGAGCAATGGAAGGTCAATAATAATAATGAGCGATGATCTTTCCGTAGTGTAAGATGGAACCATTGAAAGCACAGCCCGAGTCAAAGAGACCGCAGATATCATCGAACGAATTAGGGCAGTTGATTCACCTTTTTCCCTCTTCCATGGGAGCCAGCCCATCGTCCCCGCCGCGCGGTTTTTCCGGCGTCACCGCAAGTCGCGTGCTCGTCACTGTTCAAGGCGGCGATCATCTTGGTCTTACATCTGACCCTGGGAGTCAATTTTCTTGATTTCCTTATGTTGTTATTGCTAATATCGATTATATAGCTCTTCTATCGCTTCTTCATCGTCGTCAACCGTTAGCGCCGAGATTTCATTGCATTCCGCCTGGACTCTGTCATGGTGGAGCGCTCAGCGCTCAGGGAGACGATCGTTTGACAATCGGCTCACTTGTGTTTTTCGTGATCCAGGATTGGAGCTCGGCTCGCAAGTTCAAACAGTAGAGAGCCATAGTACACATTTTCCACCCCAGTTCAAAGCTAAATACACTGAGGGGGTCTAGAAAACCAAAAATCCCAAGAGCGCGAAGTCCAAGCGAAGTCTGTAAAGAACGTAGCGAGCCACTCGTAGACTGTAGTCACCGTCGACCGATTACCCCCAGTGGTAAAAATTCCTTGATTTCGTACCACTTGTGTGTGCGCGGACGGGTTCGCCATCGACAGAGTGGCCTCGAGTCAACCTCGAGTCCTTGGCGAGTCCATAACGAGTGAGAGCGGGATCTTTTGCCGTCATCAATGATCCAGTGACACTCAGTGACGCCACCTTCCTCTCACCATCAACAACCCTCACTCGCTCGCTCCGCCATTATTTTGCCGGGACGCCGGAATCTTCTGTTTGGCGGCGTCTGTGTATGAAGCTTGTCTCGGTTCTCAGCACAGCAAATACCGCTCCCTCACTCCGCCATTATTTCGCCGGGACGCCTGAATCTTCTCTTTGGCGGCGTCTGTGTATCAAGCTTGTCTTGGTTCTCAGCACAGAAAATACACCTGGATCTCTCTGTTTTGAGATCCTTCAATCTCGGTACTGACCAATTTGTTACTATTCAATCAATTCCGTCCCTTACTCCCATGCCGTTTCAGCCCCATCTACCCAAAATTTCCGCTCGGCCAAACCACAGTTGACCTGTTCCACCCCTGCGGTATGCCAAGTCCCTACGGTACCTCCAGTAATATTTGCATTACCCTTCTATTCAATGTCTCTTGCTGTCGCTGATCGAGATTTTACCTGCTCCGCCCATCGACCCCCGCCCTTCATTTTCTGGAATAATTGCAGCGTATATGAGCTCGTGCCGCCCCTTTAACTCGACCTCCCCAGCCCGAAATACGCCTCTCTCCGCACTCTGGCCATGCTTTCGCCGCGCCAAGCCGGGTGCGGGCGGTACGCATTGAGTATCCTATCGTCGATCTCTTGCTAACTGCATTCTTCAGCCTCCATCCTCCCGCTTCCCGTTACAGCCCCGAACCTTTGTGTACCCTTCGGAGCGCGATGATTATCACTCCTTGAGTAGGTGAGATCTCTCTGCCGTCTATTAATCCCTCTGACCTCAATTCTTACGCCGAGACTATTACCCATTGACAACCTCTCACTCTGGGCCGCGGATGACCGGTACGTACCATAATATCCTCTTGGTCAACTCTTGCTGGCTGCTTTCGTTCTCCTCCCGCTCGTTGACAGCCCTCACCTGGTGCAACCTTCGGGACACTGTGATTGTCACGGACAGGTGTTCACTCCCATGTCAGACCTTCGGGAACGTGTGCAAGTACATCCTCACCCCTAACCGCTACTAAGTATGACTTGAATCCTTAAGCCAAAACCATGCCCGAATCTCTCCCATGATTCTGACTCCCCGAGGTGCGCAGGCACGGTGCGCATCCAGTGCCAGCACTATTCTGTCAAGGACATATTCCTACTCGCCTTCTTCCGGCACTCTCACTCTCCCAATTGGCACATTTATCGCACCTTCGAGAACACCGTAATAATCACGGTATCGACAGCCAGGTCCTCTCCGCTCTAGAATATGCTCAAGCCAGAAGCATCAACAGTCAAATAGTTGCAACTGTTTCTCCTCACCAAAATCCCTACACCCATGCAATATCACTTCTCAACATTGTAGATATTGATATAATATGTGGAGATGTGATGGATGTGTATCACAAGTTGAACCAAGCAAAAGAAATTTTCAGCCAGTTTGAGAACCCATCAGAAATTATATACTGCAACGTGACTGAGGCTGATATTGAACTTAGAGAGAAGAAATTTGACTTAGCAAAGATCAGATTCCGGGAATGTCTTCATTCCACCTGGGGGACAGACAATGAGGTTGAATCATTCTGCTTTGAAAGACTTGCTGATATTACAGCTTGGCCAACTTCGGAATGGGAATCCAGATGGCCAGTGACTTACTTGGGGGGAGGCCGATGCTGCGCACGGCATAACTCATACTTTACCCTTTTTTTTTTGTTCTTCAGCATCACAGTCAGTCCACTCCTCCTTATGGCATGCACCATTTATTCGAATTAATGTTATCGTTGCAGCCCGAATACTCTGCGGTTATATTATAAGTTTACAAGACGAGCCGCCGCTTCGCTCCGGCAATAGGAAAGATCACAAGGAATGATTCACGGAAATAAAATACATTGTTAACATACAATACAATCAGAAATGAAAAAGGACAGCCAAAGTTGCTCCCCCGGGGGGCGAACGATACTAGGAATCAAAATAATTAACTCATGGGAAGTTTGAAGAAATATCAAGGGGAAGACAGCGAGAGAGGAGCCATGTAGTCAATCAAGAATATCCAGAAATTAACCGATAAGGTAGCAAAGCCAAAGAACCAATAGAGAGACCAGATAATCGAGGACAAATTGAGCTGAATGCTTTGATTAAAAAAGGAGACTCGGAATGTTAAATCCTTGCATTTGATTCATCTGAGAAGTTGCACCAGGAAATTTGCACCAGGCAGAAACGGCGGAAGGATTCAGGCAGGATATGAAGGTTTGAATTTGATCCATAAATTATTCACAGCCAAGGTGAGCAACCGAACGTGAGCAAACCACAAATCCTGACGTAAATAAGCGGGAAAGGCAGAGTCGCAGGGTAGAGGTTGCAGGGTACTTAGAGTGAGTGGAAGCAACATGGTATGCGTTGAGGAGTTTCAGGGCCGAGATGAAGAGCAAGCAGTGGCCAGAAACCAGCAGAGACGACACAGCCGGCGCGAGATTCGAGATTGAGAGCACAGCAGTTGCAGACCAATAGATTTTGAGGTTGGTCGTGCGGATGCCCAGAAATAGCAGTTTTTTGAGTTGAACCCAAGTGGAGGAATATCCCTCGCAGCACCGGTAATCAAGTGTCCAGATATCAGACCAAAATTAAAGACTTCAAGGAAGAGCGAACTGGGCGAAATATTTCCATTCATACCGCATTTATATGTCAAGAATTTGCCGGGAGGACTAAGCGGCCTCACGGCCGGGTGATTAAGTTCATGCTGCGCCGCAGACAGCAACAGCTGCGATCTGCTGCATCCTGTCAAAACAGACTAAGCGCAGGTCAGCTGTTGTACCAAAAATGAAACCGCCCGTGTCGAGAAGCACAGACAGTAAGCTATATGGAGAAAGGAAGCAACAGGTACAAATTGATGAGTACCGCCAAACGAGAAAAATCTTAAAGAACGGTTAATCAATCGGACATGTACATTGTGGCTATGCTTGTCCTGCGTACGCGAGACTTCGGATAATACCGAGGATTTGATGTTAGGCTTGATCGCCGGTCAACCGTAGAAACAGAGAGGGGAGGCCATTTGCACATCTGCTGAACTGTGTTGCAATGAATGCGACAATAGTCCGTGACTTGCCCCCGGATACTGAAGCCAGTACTACTAGTTTATGACACAGATTCTGCGCAGTTGAAGACGATGAAGATGTATGTTTTGAATTAGAATAGAGCTTTCCCTACACATCAGAAAGATAATTTAGTACTCCACACGGTTCCATGTTGCCTACCTCCAAATTCAACACGTAGGTGCTGATTTTTACCTCAGAATCTGGCCTTTCCTCAGAGAGAACGAAAATGTCTTGAAATGCGGTGCCGAACTGCACCCATAGTACATTTCTACCACATACGGTCAGACTTCAGTCGATGATAGCCTCCACAGATATTGCAGTTTGTGACTAAATCACAGCGAAGGTCCTAGGTTGTGGTTGATTTTCTTCTGCAGTTCTGCTGCAGCACTTCATCCCGCGGCCAGACCCGTTGGCCCTGTGTGCATAATACTGATCCTGGATTCAACAAGCCGTAATTCGGCTCATATTCTACCCACTGGTTGACTTTCTCCCGCTGGAGGTGATCCGGGACATCTGCGCCACAAACCCAACCTAATTAGCCTTCAAAAATTGAGCGAATGCCATCGCATGCGGGTCGATCTGGACCGAATGAACGGCTTTCATTTGAATAAATGATTAACAGTATATTTGACCTGGATGGATATGCCTCAGGCTGAAGACACCTCAACCGAGCCCTTCGACGTCACCGGTGTCTAGGTGTCTAGTAGTAGTGCAAGGAGACTCATCAAGGACACTGGCTGGCTCATTCCTAGAACCCGAAAGCTTTGCCTACGCATCCGAAAGACAAATAATCAACACGGCTTCCGTGCTACTTGCAACTTCATGATCAGCATCTTCATGTCGAGTAAAAATCTTGCCTTTCCTTGCCTTGGAGAGAAGTGGGTTTAGAATGTGGCGCCGGATTCTATGTACCGGATCCATGCCAGTGCGTATTTACCACATATGTATGGTCGCTCCCGTACGTAGATGTGAACAACAACAAGGATCGGGTGTTGGTTCAATTTCTTGAGCAGGTCTGTGGCACTTCCACTTCTGTTCATACTGGACCTGGTGCACCTGGTGCTGGTTATCTATGTTGGACATTCCGCTGGTTGGCTTTCTCCCGAGTCCCAATGGAGGTGATCTGGGGCATCTCAGCCTGCGCCACAAACCCAACCTAATTAGCTTCCAAATTCTCGGAACAAATTGAGCGAACGCCTTCGCGTTCGGGTCAATCTGGACTGTATGAACGGATTTCATTTGAATAAATGATGAGTGGTATATTTGACCTGGATGGATACACCCCCACCGAGCTCTCCAACGTCACCGGTGTCCTCTAAGTAGTGCGAGGTGACTGGCTGCTCATCAGGACGCAAATTCCTAGAACCCGAAAGCTTGAGGACGCGGCGAGTTCGGTGATGTGTTGTTGAGTGGTTCAAATCAATCGGATTAACTTTGTTGAGGGTGCCATGGCATCTTGGCAAAGGTAATCGCGACTTTGCGTCGTCATTTGAAGCAGTGTATATTCAGTCCACCATCACCTGTATGATAATTCAACGAACAGCCGACTGGGAAGCCAAAAACGGGTATGTGTGTATGGGCACACCGTGTTTGTCGCAGTGGGAGTTCAATCCGATCATATGTGGATTAACAATTCATTCCTGGGTGGGGTTAAATGAATAGAAAATCCCCTGCGTGGCGCAGCTCCGAGTTCGCATTGTGAATGTTGCCAAGGGTACATACCCAGGAACTCGAATTGGGCACACACAAGATCCACGCCACCCAACCTGCCTCGGGCAGATTGTGACAAGTGCCGAAAATAGCATAGCGTAGCGAGGACGCGATCCTCGTCACCCAGACATTGATGTTGGGGATCAATCTTTGTAAGCTTGGCTACTTCCCGCGAATGAATAGGCTTTCCGTGGGTCTGTAGCCGAGTCGGTGGATATGTGAATTAATTTATAGATTTTTCATCCGGGCCCAGTCAGCCTGCGGCACAAGAGATATATTTGACCCAGCAAAACAAAGCAAGGGTTTCCCCAGACCTGAGGCGGGTGCAAAGAAACAGAGCAAATTTGCATCGAATTGTGGACAGAAAAAGGCGAAGACAGCTGCGTCCAAGCCACGGGAGCTTTTGAAGGCCAAATTGAGGATTGGGTTTCGCGCGGGGTGGTGCAGCCTTCAATTTCAAGGAGAGTATTTTACAGGGATACGCTGTACCTGGCATTCCCATTTTCCTCGAGTTGCCTGGCAGCAGGAGTCTCTGGAGTAATGAAAAATACCGTTCAACGTGCAATAATCTATAAATCGGCAGAATACCCACTCCGACTGTCTGGACCCTCGAATTTGGAGAAGGGGGCCACTGTGGCTGAGAGACATGTCACACCTTGGGAAGAAGCCTTGCAGGATGCAATTTTATGATGCACCGATAAAACACTAACCTATAAGACTTGTTGTTCTTGGCCTGCCAACAAAATTTATATGGGAAGGGAGTTGGACCGGGTCAAATGAGAGTTAAATGTCGCCTGATCGAGCAGTTGCCGGATTCAAACGCGAGGAAACAAAGCCACAACCGCTGGAGGGGGAAATAGTGTCGGTCGAAATGGACAATCAACATGTCCGGGAATAACCGAAGTACTCTGTACAAAAGCTTAAGACAGAGCAAAGGAAAGACAGAACTTAATTGATATAAACACCATAGCTGAGTAGGTGTCATAGCAGTCTACTGTGAAATGTCGACTCATGGGCAGGATCGGTTAGTGAAACACCTTGCACTAGAATCCTGAATTGAACAACACAAGAGAAATATACATGCTTATCGAGCCACTGCCGGGCGAAAAATACGAAGAAGGAAAATATAATAAAATAAAAAACGGATCGAACCGGCAGATTCGAACCAGCCCCGTCCGCCTCGTTTACGTCACCACTAAATTCATTAGATCGAGCTCTTAAAAAGACTTCAAAAAGCTAATTAACACAGCCACTATTTCTTTACATCGTCAAAACGCACTGATAAAGTTTCGCGAACTCAAAAACCTGGTCTCGATTATGAAAAGAACAATCACTTTACTCGGCATTACCAAAAGTAACCGAGCACTTTGTTTTGCACCAATTTTGGACGAGTGCGGATGAACTGCTGGGAGGGCTGGTGCCTCAAAACTCCCATAGGTATCCTCTACTCATACACAAGAGAAAGAACCCGAGATTACCCTTTGTCCCCATTAAAATCAGCAAACAATTCATTTTTTCCCTTTGAGGTGTAACTTCCATTGGGATTAATTTCCATCTATGGATCAATGGATTAGGCCCTATTTGCTGAGGTTTTGTGTATGTGTTCTGGCATAGGTAACACCATTTTGGAGGTTTAAAGACCGGGCAAAATGTCATCTGAAAAGACGTAAATGCGGAAATACTCGGATTTTCGAAATTCAATATTCTGCTATGTACAGGGTTCGTCAACTTACAGCTAATGTCGGAACCTAAGGCGCGAACGAAAAATTTCCATTTTGGGAACTTTTTCGTCGCACCGACCGATTCCCTCATATCTCTCTAAGTTTTGGTCAGATTACCTTGAAACCTATACCATTCTTTCAGAATAATTCATGCGTAATGAGTGATGTCGAGGAAATTGCGAAAATGTATTTTATCTTGCCATTTAGCACCTGAGGCATTGTTTCTATTGAACACCACCTTGGAGGGTGGGCACTTGTTCAAACACGCTAAATTTTTGGGACGAAAGACTTACATGCATTATAAAGAGGGTGATGTCGCCAGAATTATAATTTATTTCTCCATTGAGGCACTATTGACTCGGAAGTAATTGTTTGATCAAAATTGTTGAACTTCACATAACTTCCACCTCAGAGGGTGGGCACTTGTTCAAACACGCTAAATTTTTGGGACGGAAGACTTACATGCATTATAAAGAGGGTGATGTCTCCAGAATTATAATTTTCTTCTCCATTGAGGCACTATTGACTCGGAAGTAATTGTTCAATCACAATTGTTCAACTTCACATAACTTCTTCAATCATCCACCAAATTGGGACTTGAAACAACACAGGACATCGCATTGAGCGTCTCCTCGAAGCCACATCCTTGAAATGTCCAAAAACACGCATAGTCAAACTTCAATTAGAGTGTGTCGCGTCGCGCACCCATCATTGGTTGTCACTTCGGTCACATCATTCGCCAGTCACTTGGCCGCGTGTCATTCCTTCGTGCAGCGCGATGTCCTGTGTTGTTCCAAGTTCCAATTTGGGGGATGATTGAAGAAGTTTCTGAAGTTCAACAATTTTGATTGAACGATTACTTCTGAGTCAATAGTGCCTCAATGGAGAAGAAAATTATAATTCTGGAGACATCACCCTCTTTATAATGCATGTGAGTCTTCCGTCCCAAAAATTTAGCGTGTTTGAACAAGTGCCCACCCTCTGAGGTGGAAGTTATGTGAAGTTCAACAATTTTGATTGAACGATTACTTCTGAGTCAATAGTGCCTCAATGGAGAAATAAATTATAGTTCTGGCGACATCACCCTCTTTATAATGCATGTAAGTCTTCCGTCCCAAAAATTTAGCGTGTTTGAACCAGTGCCCACCCTCCGAGGTGGTGTTCAATAGAAACAATGCCTCAGGTGCTAAATGGCAAGATAAAATACATTTTCGCGATTTCCTCGACATCACTAATTGTGCATGAATATTCTGAAAGAATGGTATAGGTTTCGAGGTAACTCTGACCAAAACTCAGAGAGATTATGAGGGGGAATCGGTCGGGGCGAACGAAAAAGTTCCCAAAATGTAAATTTTTGTTCGCGCCTAGGTTCCGACATAGCTGTCAAGTTGGGCTGGTGAAATCTACGCTAAATTACCCGTAGATTCATAATCTTTCCATAAGAATTAGCAATAGTTGGGTTATCTGGCAATAACAAGCCAATGCTCGGTTACTTTGGTAATACCTAGTACTACGTAAAGTACTCGTAACTTGGGTTATGCCTACAAAATAAAAGATAATTGGCACTTCACAAAGCACTTCTCTATCTGGGAGATGGGTTCATTATCAACAAAGATGGAAAAACTGCAGAAAATCTGTACATGCTGGCACTGGAAGGATTCACACAGATGGACATCCATCGCAGCCGAGCACAATGCATGATCCGTCTAGGAAATCTTGCAAATGAACAAGGACATACCTCAAAGGGAATTTCCTTGTGGCAGACAGCTTGGCCACTGTTTGAGCGGCTGTGTCAATTCCTCGAAGTTTTGTGAAAATCCTGGCTGGTAATCGTTTGTTTATTGTTTAAGCCATTTTGTGGTTGCTTCTTCTCATCTCTAGGGCGATCATAGGTTGGCACAGTCCAGGCCTTCCCCGTATTCGGATCCGTAAGTGTGAGTAGTTGATTCCCATCTTCGTGGTCCGTCCGACTCTTCGTTAATACGTCGAAAGGTCGTCCCAGTAGTACTTTGTACGCCGGGTTGCGAATTACGTGGACTTGGAGATAAATCTTCAACTCTCCCCACCGAAATGGTACGTTCCTCGCCAATTCCATCGACTTCTCCAGCTGCCCATTCGCACTCTGCATGAAGATATTAATTGTTGGGTCCCAGATCAACCCGCACGTTTGCGCTTGTGCCAATGACATCAATACGATTTGCGAGCCAGTGTCCAACACACTCTCAACCGGTCCTTGGCTGTTGATGTACGGGAACGTCACCCGCAATGGTACGGAGTCGCGTGCAACATATATTTGTTTCGGTTCCTCCCCATCGCTCAACCCTTCCAGGTATTGCAAGTACGGGTCTTGGGCAATGACCGAACCAACCGGCATGCCTTCTGCCCCAAGCGTTGTAATAAATACGCCTTGTACTTCCGGCAAGTCCCCCATTTCCAGCGCGTTACACATTAACTGACTATCTTGTTCGGCTAATGTTGCAACCGCCTGAGCTTCTACCGCCTTTGGAACATTTTTCGAAGGAGCTAAGTCCTGCTCTTTCTCTTGTTCTTTCAACGACTGACGTATCCTTGTCAATCGTAATTTTTCCCCTTCCCGTAAGTCCTTGCTTATCCCAAACAAGTCCTTCAACTTCACGGTAACTTCCGTGTTGTCAATCCGTTCCAGCATATCTTCTGTCAAACCATCACGTTGAATCGGAGCCTTCAACTCGTACGATTTCCCACCATCATCAAGATACCGCCGTTCCGCTCTACTCTCGGATGCTGGCAGAGTTCGGGCCCCAGATCCAATAGCTTTGACGAATCGGTAAGGTAATTCTTGTTGCTTGTTCCTTGTTTCGTTATCATGACTTCCAGGCTTATTCCCCTCCAGAGGCGTTGAATTCCTTGGCTTCGCCCGCGCCTCTATCCCTGGGGTCCTCAAAAATCCTGCTCCGGTGGGTCCGCAAACGCTACGTTTCGCGTCTTGCTCCGGGTCTGAATATTTTGATTTTGAACAGAATTTCCCGCATTCATCAAGTTGAACACAGTCCGTCCCAATTCCTCCATATTAACTGGTGCGACAGGTGCTGCCTGATTTGCGTACGAATGAGCTTGGGCCTGCATCTGCATCACAGGCGCTGGGGTCGACTGTCCATTCGCAACTTGGTTCAGCTTTACCCGTAAGGTGCGTACTTCATCGCGTAGTATGTCAAACTCATCCTCCACCGCCCCATTGTAGAACACCTCATTCAGGTGCTGCCCGGCAGCGCCTTTCCTTTGCCAATACTCTTCTACGCGCGCCGTAGTTGATCCTTTCCCTCTAGGAATATAATTCCCATCCGCCAATTTCTGTTGTCCATCCTCAACAATAATCCAGCCTTTGTGGATATGGGACGACTTGACGGTACATTCCTTTGAAAAGTGATCCTGGCCTTCGCAATAGTAGCAACCTCCTCTCTGCGTCGTTCCACCATACCCTCGGTTGTACTGCCTATCCGGGCCGTACGAGGTAGGCCCATTACTGCGTGCCCCCGTGTCGCGTTGCTCATTATCATCTCGAGATGGACCTGAGTTTCTTGTGTTTTGGAATGCCTTTAGCAATTCCTCGTGAGCCACCTTTGCTTGTTTCTGGGAGACCGCAAACGCATCACGGAGACCTGATAGTTCACCTCCCAACTCCTCCAGCCGCGCGTCTCTACGCTCGACCTTGACTGTCGGGAACCGGTCCGAACGTTTAACCTCGGGGCTGTCCTCATCGCCCCAAGTAACCTCGGTGCTCCCTTTATTTGCCAATCGCTCCGCCATCTTGATCAACTCGTCCAAGATGATCGGATCCTCCTTTCTGTGGTCCAACGTGTTCTGTGCCGCTGCTGGTTGAATTCCAGCTTGCACCAAGTCGTCCTTGATCAGATTTCGAGTATTGATCGCCATCCTCAAGTTCTCAGCGAATCCACGCTCGAGCGCATCAAGGTATCGGCGACAAGCCTCCTTGTTAAGGATTATTGCAGGTGCCTGGCTAAGTTTCTTCACCAGGGTTCTGAAGCGCATCCCGAAACGCTTAAGACGTCCTTCCTCGGCGCGTTTGATATTTCTATTCTCTGCACATAATTTCTCTAACTCCTCGAGGGTCCCATCCAGGTCCTCCTTCATTTCTGGGTACGCATCCAACACCGCCTTCTTGAAGTTGGCGTAAGTCGTTCCAGCTGCGTACTCCGATAATGCCCTCCAAACTTCCCGCTTCTTCGCCGGAAGATAACCCGTGAGTAACTTCTTCTTTTCGTCATCGTCGGTGATTTGCGCCAGCGCAATAATATCATCAACTTGCTCGATGAAGTCCCGCAGATCATCTTTGTCCTCGGTGGTGAACTTGGGAACATTGGATTCCCAAGCTCGCGGTACTTTAAAACTTGCAACGCCGTTCCCAGCCGGTGGTGCATTTACTCCCGCCATCGTTGTTGAATCTGGTGTAATTGGTCGAAGTGAAAAGGTATAGTCCGCAGTTTCGTCCCAATCCAATGATAGATCAATGTCGAGTAAAGATCCTATTTCTTGGTCAAAAGTTAACCCGTCCAGCGAATTATCTTCCGTATTGACTTCCTCGGCGTCGCCTGCGATGCCTAGATCGTCTCTTTCCCCTGCTCTCCTCTTCGAATACGCTACGGCCTGCGCGCGTACTTGTTCCCTAACCTCGTCCCTTGCTGTGTCTGCAGGCGTCCGCCTACGACCGTCTCCCGAAATATTGAAAGTTTGTGTAAAAGTTTGTGTAGAAGACCGCGACCAGCGCAATCAAAAGTTGTTTATCTGAATGAACCCCCTCGCGGTGGGCTCCAGATGAAACGAACGGAACGTGCCGACTTGTGAAAAGCGTGAAGGCGGGAAGAACCAACCAACAACCTAAACAACCCAAAAACCCAAACAACGTGTTCCAACAAAAGCAAGCGACGTAGTTCGTGCGAATTCGGGGGATCCAACCAATGTATATGGCTGTTGCAATTCAGATAAGTAAGTTTTGATAACTCTGGTGTAGTTGTTCCGCAGATAAACAAAGTTCCAAGTTCCGTATTTCCGTATGTTCCGCGCGAGTTCCAAAAATCCAACGATGTTCCGTAACCGTTCCAAAGTCGTTCCAGAGTGCGTGAGAAAAGGGTGTATTGCCCGGGGGCGTAAGTTACTCTATTACAATTTTTACAGGCCCTTTTATACCTTTCCTCTATTTACACTGTACAAATAATACCGCAACCTTGGTTCCCATTGTTATGTGCCTGAACGTTTCAAACTCCCCAGAACGCGTTTCTGAAGAGTTGGTGAAACGTGTTTGGCTTATTTCTTCAACACGAGACGCGTTTTAATCCCAAGAATGTGCCCCATCAAATGGTCACATGACCGTATTCTCCCGTTGTCCTCGCCCATTGTCCTTTCGCCCGTTTCACTTGTTGTCTCAGAAGGTACGTCGCTTTTTGATAACTCGTTTCATCCTTCTGATTATCTAACCACCTGTTGATCCTTCCTGTTTCAACCGACGCTCTCGTCGTTAAACCCCGCCGAACTCCCCGGCATCGCCTTAATCCAAAGACGGTAGGGTTTTCTTTATGTTCTTTGCCCATATTTCCAAGCGCAAAATCATCCTGCGCCTTTCACTAAATTCCTTCCCCATATGCCTGTTGTATTTATGTCCAGATTGTATTTATTTATTTCACCCCACTGTTGTCCGGTAAGGCCATTGTTCCCTGAATGGTCAGTTTGTGAATGGTTTTTTATATTTGGTGAGAACCATCAAGTCAGATCCAACAGAAAATGAATGATGGCTGTTGATTGGGTGCCCGTAGCTCAGTGATCAGACCCTTCTCAAATCAACACATCAGCACAACTTACCTTTGCCCAAGCTTCAATATTGGCCCAACAAAGTGTGCCCAGACAAACTTGCATAGCAAGATATCAACATGAGGAGGACTTTTTAGAATGGAGATAAGGGTCAGGGTCTACTAGAACCGTGAATGAACGAAGAAGCAGAAGGCTACAGCCCAGTTCTCCAATGTGTCTCTCACCAATGTGTCTGCCTCCCCCCCAATAACATTGGTGAAGAGTCAATAAGCATCAAATGCCATAGATATAGAAGACATTAACTTGGCGGGTTTGGATGTTTCCAGTGCGCCCATTGCATCCCAAGTTGGGGGATCTTACGAGGTTGTTGAACTTTTGAAGTCTTAGAGTCATGGAAATAATGATAGAATGAGCAACATCAATGGTATTCAAATCAGCATAATAACAGGCTATTTACACGAACTGTGCAAAAGAAATGTCACATGTGTTCTGAGCCATTTCTGAGTGGAATCACTCCAAATAAAGTGTAGACATGTATTTCAAGCAATTCTAAGATGGTGTGCACCGTTTAACCGATGATTTTCCTACTTCATTCCCCCAGAAAATCTTGTTTTGATGGATTTGGAAAAGTAGAGTCTGTGGAATCATTTTTTAGGCTTGAATTCATCGTGTTTTGAGCTCACAATGCCTGTTGCAAGTTTACCATTTGGGGCATTTTTGACGCGAAATTCGTGGTCCTCATTCATGCAATACCACCCTGTTTTTCATAGTAAAAGTTGATTAATTTCATGGAAGTTGAGTTAAATTCCTGTGAACCAAATGCCATGAATTTCTAGGAGAAAAAGTAAGTTTCCACTGAAACACTGACTATGGGGCTGGCAGCGAAATAACCACAAACCAAACCTTGTAAATGAATACGCACGGTTCGATAATGCAACTACAACAACTCAAACACTATAGTCCTCATGCAAGTTCAGGGTTCCAATCCAGTATAGATTGTGGCAATTTGAACTTTAGTTCTCTTTGGGAAGCAAGACTTTACAGATCTACAAGTCGTATAGATAAACTGCTCGAATCCGTTCTAGGTGCAATCGCGGATAGACAGACGAGATTTTATGTTCAACAGTTTTGTATGATGTGGGTCTAGGTTTGGAGATAGTACTCCAATGCGTAGCACAAGTGATTCTTTATGAATCCCAATTTCAATAGTATCCGCGATTGCTAATCCTTGCGAGATTACAACCAATTGTCAAGTCTGATCTGTTTCCTTATATTCCACGTGTCCGTTCCGTTTATCCAATATGTCCACGCGCTGTTTATAAAGATCCAAATCCAACACAGATAATATTCAAACAGGGAAAACAAATGAAACTTGGTATAGCTTCTGGGTGTCTCCTGAATGAATGCCTACTCAAACCGGTTAAGCGTGAAGTCTAGTAACTTCGCGTCCAACAGGTGGGGTGAGATTCACTGGTGTTCCTCCCATAACCATCCACTTAAATACTTTACAGGATTCTAAATATAAATGAGACAGATACAAACATACAAACGTGCAGTAGGGTTCAGGGTATATGACTAGTGGTATGGCAGCTAGCTGATGAACTCCTGTCAGATATCAAGCGATTAGTAAAATTGAGAGAGATTTATAAGAAACATCAATGAGCCGAGCTTAACAATGAGTCAAGATCTACATCGCTTAATACGATTGTGATGGGATATTGTTGATATGTCAACTTTTAGCTGACCTCCTTGTCAGTGCTCCATTACCCTCCTTGGTAACCATCCGCTCAAATGGTTCCGCCTTGAACCGCTTAAGTGATTTGTCTGAAAATCGTGATAGCCGTCACTTCCCAGTACCCGAGTATGGTTTCTTAGCCAATTAGTAGATCGACCAAGTCCAACCTTTACATATGTTCATGTGTGTGGTGCTATGCAGGTTCGCCCGCGCAGCGCTGACAGACCTGGTATTGGGGCACCCGGGCATTTATTCAAATCTGCTCGAGTTGCAACATACTATAATGTACTTCACTACATTACTGAATTCATCTCACAAGGGCTAATGCTGGCCTGAGCAGTTAGCTAAAAGGGATATAATGTGTCTCGAACCATTAGAAGGGCGCTGGACAACAATCCTGGTAAAGGGTTGAAGTGAGAAGTCGCTAATGGAGCAATTGCGGAAAGTGCCTTACCATCCTGGAAACGGATTGGGGCTACTGCACATCCCTGACTAAGGGCATATTACGAGGGAACATCCTTCTGAACCAGAGGGATCACTGTTGGGCATCATCTGACGTCTCCAGAACTGCCAAGAGAGGGCTGGACTTGGTCAATCTAACAAATGACTAAGAAACCATACTCGGGTACTGGGAAGCGGCGGCTATCACGATTTTCAGACAAATCACTTAAGCGGTTCAAGGCGGAACCATTTGAGCGGATGGTTACCAAGGAGGGTAACGGAGTGCTGACGAGGAAGTCGGCTAAAAGTTGACATATCAACAATATCCCATCACGATCGTTCTAAGCGATGTAGATCTTGACTCATCGTTAAGCTCGGCTCGTTGATGTTTCTTATAAATCTCTCTCAATTTTACTAATCACTTGATATCTGACAGGAGTTCATCAGGCTAGCGGCCATACCACTAGTCATATACCCTGAACCCTATTGCTCGTTTGTATCAGTCTCGTTTATATTTAGAATCCTGTAACGTATTTAAGTGGATGGTTATGGGAGGAACACCAGTGAATCTCACCCCACCTGTTGGACGCGAAGTTACTAGACTTCACGCTTAACCGGTAGAGTAGTCATTCATTCGGAGACACCCAGAAGCTATACCAAGTTTCGTTTGTTTTCCCTGTTTGAATATTATCTGTGTTGGATTTGGATCTTTATAAACGACGCGTGGACATATTGGATAAACGGAACGGACACGTGGAATATAAGGAAACGGATTGGACTTGACAATTGGTTGTAATCTCGCAAGGATTAGCAATCGCGGATACTATTTGGAATCGGGATTCATAAGAATCACTTGCTTTATGCATCGGAGTACTACCTCCAAACCTAGACCCACATCATACAAAACCGTTGAACATAAAATCTCGTCTGTCTATCGTGATTGCGCCTAGAACGGATTCGAGCAAGTTTTATCTATACGACTTGTAGACCTGTAAAGTCTTGCTTCCCAAAGAGAACTAAAGTTCAAATTGCCACAATCTATACTGGATTGGAACCCCGAACTTGCACGAGGACTATAGTGTTTGAGTTGTTGTAGTCGCATTATCGAACCGCGTATTCATTTACAAGGTTTGTGTTGTGGTTACTTCGCCGCCAGCCCCATAGTCAGCGTTTCAGCGCTACATAGTGTGTCTACTTAAGCTGCCCGCAGTGCTGCTGAGCCAGTGGGTAGACTGCACCGTCGCCAAGTGGAGGGTGAGCTGCATGAGACAGGGCAGGTGGGGGCGGGGTGTGCGGGTGGGCCTGCAGACGTGGTGTTTGCGGGGGATTTTTCCCCGTCGAAGGCAGGGAGGGAGGACAAAGAGAGGTATGAGAAGGCAGTTGTTGGATGCACCATTGGATTCTGGGTGCCATTGCGCGCCTATGTGCGTGCAGCCAGGACAGTGGGTGGTGCGAAATGAAGGTGATGGCCCCCAACAGATCGTTGCTGTGGCTCCAAACTGTGGACCCGGCGCATATGGTGAGTATGTAAATTCAGAATATTAATTATTTTCTATCCCTTCTGCGTAAGATGTGTACATAATACATTCACTCCATATCAAATGCATGTCCCCCTCAATTTTCAGCGCAATTGAGCCAGAAATGTGCCGGGCGTCGCACTGCACCTTCCTGCCACATCTTCCCTCATTGGGATATTTGTCATCCCACCCCCTGAAGATTTTGTCAAATAGTGCGAGACACGCTGGACGTCGATGACAACGGCGAGGTCAAGAAAAGCCGTGATATTGATTGCAACCGGCTGGCACTACCCCAAAGGTTTGCGTCTCTCAGGTGATACATCAGACAGATCTACCAATGTGAGCAATAGATATATCAGCACCGATCTACCAGGAGAGCCATTGATATATCACCCTGCCACCTAGTGGTGGAAAACAATGTGTCGTTGGTGTCTTCCCCAACAAGCAACACATCCCCGAGCGGTGATTCAACTGTAATGGGTCATCATTTAGTCTTATAGCAATCAGGCCCCTCTCAGGAAGACACCGACTGATTACGCAATATGGTGGGTATGCTGCTAGCCGTTCCTTCCTTCATACCACAGCCAGTAGGAACTGAATAAATCAGAAAATATTTACACGTATATAGAAGCTCCATATAATCATTTTGTGCTGCGAAAGTCAAGCCATTCACACAGCCGATATCTCAATATGAGATCAGCCTGAAATTTGATTAAAAATTTTGCCTCAACAAGTTGATCACATATCATTGTGGGAACTGGACGGGCTGCTTGGCCGTAAGGGAGAGCTCCCACTCTTTCCGAGTTTTCTATGCCCTCAAATATTTTTGGATTTATTGTTGAGCTGTATGCGCCGCAACACGGTGTTCAAAAATCAGTCCATGTCTTCCTGATGGGGTCATGATTCCTAACAGACCATATACGGATACATCTTGATCGTAATCCGTTTCTGGTCTGTAACAGAGACTAGTCATCATTTGTGGAATATTGCACGTCTGACACATTCGGAGATCGAGAAACTCCTTCCATAAATGGAAGGAGAGGGGTGGAGGGGGGTCCACTAAGGGTTGAAAACAAAATTCGACCCTACCTCCTTTTTCGAAAGTTGAACCCCCCTTGAGTCCCACTGTGACAATGGGCAGGAGTGGGACTGTGCAAGTCCCACTCCTCTAAGATCATATATACTGTATCATTTTGACCAAATGTTCACTGGGTGTCATCTGTCACCACAAATGTTCACTGGACTCAGTGTTCATTTCTCGGCAATCATGATAAAATTACCATAAATGGAAGTCTGGCATTTGCCGGAGTCAAAATTTTTGTGTTTTTTTTACCTATTTTGAGCCCTAAAATCACGCGTTCACCGTCACCGAGGTCAAATTTGTTCAGTTCACAACCCTCTCACCCGTCACTTGAACATTTGGTCAAAATGATACAGTACTCTTGTCCACGTGTGTCACGGCCATCATTCGGCTTCTGATGAATCACGTTCTAATTTCGAACTCATCCCGCGCGCTCTATCCCTAGGTACCGACTTGTATAGTCTGCTGTCCCAACCAGGTTAATGGTATTATACGCAGAAGCAACACATTTGCATGCTACGATGGCTCGATATGCACCCAATGCGCACCCGACATTGCGCCATTTTCTCAAGAGATGGTGAACTTGGTTCCCTTTATATATATAAATGCTTCTTTATCTCGAATCAAACTCGCGCGCTCCCACTGCACACACCACCTTCCCATGGCACAATTCAAGCCAGACAACGAGCCCGACTCGAAAGTCGACGCCTGGACCAACACGGAAACAGCCACGCAAACGGTCGGCAATGAGCCCCCTACCTATGTTAAGGACTTGGTCTACTCCGTGGAAGAGGAAGCGCAGGTCGTGCGAATCCTGGATACGCGCCTATTCCCGTGGATTCTTCTGACAACGTTTGTCCTGAACATGGACCGGACGAACCACTCGAATGCCATCTCGGACAACCTGCCGGCGAACTTGGGCTTTACCATCAACACTGTGAACACGGGTACCGCGATCTACGCCGTCGTGTTCTCAATATTTTGTTTGTAAGAACGCCTCTCGTCCAAATCCCATCCGCTCCTTGACGGAAACAAATCAGCTCGGGAGCGGTGATGGCAAAGATCGTCGGTCCAGCCAGATGTGGGTGTAACTGTGAAAATTTGGAAAAATTACGCATTTCTTCCTCAGGGATTCCCATCCTCATGTTCGCATGGGGTCTGGTCACTATGTCCCACGCATTAATCAAGGACAAAGCCGGATATCTAACCGTTCGAGTCTGTAAGCCGGCCATCTTGCAGTCGTCAATGTTCGAGCTGATTTTGTCATCAGTCATCGCTGTCACTGAAGGCGGCGTCATACCCGCCACTTTGATCTATCTTGGGGGATTCTATAAGAGCACTGAGCTTTCGACGAGACTAGGGTGGTTCTGGGGAGTTCAGGTGCGTGTTCTTCTCACCCATGAACTTACCTTTTAATTCATGTATGTAGGCGATTGCAAGTGCGGTCAGTGGACTCATGGCAAGTGGACTACTCCAATTGGGCGGAAGGTCGGGTTTGGAAGGATGGAAATGGTTGTTCCTTGTAGTGCGCCTGATTTTTGCAAAGTAAAGTCATCGGATGTACTGACACTGATAACCAGGACGGAATCATTACAGTCTTGGTCTCTGTGATCATTTGGTAATTATCCCAGTGCACACCTCCTGGTCGAGGCCGTGTTAACCTTCCTGCAGGTTTTATCTCCCAAGAAACGTCGCCAGCACCCAAGGCGGGCTGAGGGGATTCAAACCCTGGTTCACGCCTCTCCAAGTTCAGATCGCTGTTACGCGTGTAATCCAAGACGACCAGTCGAAACGCGAATACGAGTAAGTGATTTAAACTTGACACTGACACCCTTTAAATAATGATTGCGTGCAGGAAACGAGTTACGCGCGCGGATTTCAAAGACGCAGCAACCGACCTTGGGCTATGGGGCCATCTGCTGTTGGCAAACCTCACTCTAACGCCAACGAGCCCACTGGGAACCTGTAAGTTAACTAAAGGAAAAGATTGATGTCCATACGACTCATGGCACCTAGATCTTCCGACTGTCATCAAGTCCTTCCACTTCAACGTCTTTGTGTCAAATGCATTGACCGCCCCGCCATACGTTCTCCAATGTATAATCATGGTCATTGTCATCTGGCACTTCCGATAAAGTGCGAGAGCGTGGTTTCCACGGCGCATTCGGCTGTAAGCCTTCGCTTCAATTCATTATTTTGTGTTCAACACCCGAATAAATACAACAGCGGCATGGCAGCTCGTCGGCTGGATCATTCTTCGTGCCATGCCCGACAAGGCCAGCCGTGGCGTAAAGTAAGCCTCTTCACTCGCTCCAGTGCGCCTCGAATTGGTCTCTTAACTGTATCAGATATTTCGGGGCAGTAATCGTGGCTTCCTGGCCGTCCAATCACCCTCTGAATATTGGATGGATGTCGGAGAACACTGCCAGCGTCGGCAAACGCACCGTGGCTTCTGGCGCAATAATATTCGCGGCGAATATCTATGCAGTCTGTGAGCACACATCATTGCTACCTTATTAAACAGGTTCAATTCGCTTCTCGTATCGCAGGGGCATCGCAAATATACCAGGCAGACGACGCGCCATGTATTTGATCACCATCCCGTCTACCACCTGCTTCTGCTAATAAATATTGTGCACAGATTTCAAACGTGGAAACTCAATAAACATCGCGTTCGCGATCTTTGCCATACTCATGTGGTAAGCGCATCGCTCGCGGTTGTTCAAGTTGAGTGTTCAAGTTTGACTGACGATGATCACTGCAATTGCAATTAGGGTGGTTCAGAAGTACTATTACCGACACTTGAACAAGAAGCATGAGCGTGCATACGCAGCTTCGAACCAGCAAGAAAGGCTCGAAGAGGATAGTCAAGCGGAGAAGAAGGGAAATAGGAGTCTGACGTTCAGGCACACGACCTGAGATGACACGAATATTTATAAAATCTATTTTATACTCTCTCAAGCCGCATCGTAGCTCAGGTCGGAGTTTCCCAGTGACTCTCCGGTTTCAAGCCCCAACCTTCCAGCCAAGGTTGGAATTTTTCTGTGATATTTTGATGGCCAGGGATGTTTGGGTGTTGGTTTTAACTTTCTGGAAGACAATTTGATTTTCTTTTCGGTGAAATGAGGGTCCACTCACTTTGGGAAGACATCAGCGAAAGTCACCCATCCGGTAAGAGGGCATTGCCAAAACCGCCCTCGACGCGCAGCTTCTGGATGAATAGCTCGAATTCTTTGTTGGTTTTCAGGACTGACTGGAGTGCCTCTGCCTGCGCGGTGGTGCGGAGGATTACAACACTATACAAGAGCGGCGTCGACACGCGGAGGCCATGATTTGCAGACGAGGAGGTATCTCGATGCAGAGTGGTCGGGGTCGAGAAGAGGTTTTTTCCGACTGATCACAGAATACCTCGTCAGAGTGTTTGAGTAGAGGACTAAGAATTTCAGAAACAATCTCGTCGGGAACTCGTCAGAGCTCATATGGGCGTAGCGAAAGGAGGTCGTGTGAAAGATCAGTGATTGGCAGTTGCCAGCTGACAAACCAGGCTTCTTTCGAAACGTTCATGACACCGTGACTGTGCTCGTTTGACCTTCAAGTTGTTGCACCATGACACCACATCCGTTGGCCCAGGCTCTTTCGCAGCAGGAGACTCTCGATATCAGACGAACCTCTGGAAAGGTGTGTTTAATGATCCATCGATGACGCTGAGCATTTGATCGCGGATTCTCCAGGCCCCTTGCGCAGAATGCAAAAGGTAGAGCGGCTTAGCGATCCATCTCTAATCGTTCTTAAATCTCGACTAGATTGAAGCTCAAATGTGACAAAATGATACCTTGCGCGTCGTGCGGTAATATTATCCACACTCTGTATTTTCCCTTTTCATACTTACCTTTTCTAGTTCGACGGGGTTGCGGGGACACCTGCCCCAATGGTAGGTTCGACGTCTATAGGTAGAATACTGATTCAGTTCTTCTTATTCGAACTAGGCACCTACCTCCCCCACTGGCCGCGGAAGAAGGTACATTGGCATCGACGCGACTGTACTTTTTTTGACTCAGAAAGCACCCAGAACTGTACCAACGGAGACATCACGTTTGAGACGCATGTTCTCCGATATGGAGGCGCGCATGAAGGAACTGGAGACCGCCATCACACGCGCCAGCAATTATCATCTGGACGTCTGCCCCTATCTCGGTGTATCACCTGCGGACAAAGATCCTGCTGCCGAGCAACTTGCCGACAGCCTCGGTGCGCTCAGCATTAATGATACAGGCGATGCCCAGTACTACGGCCCCTCGGCCGGAACAGAGGTGTGTAACCGGCTTTGGTTCAATGCTCCGCTCTCATATCCTTCAGGCGCTCCTCTCGGTCAGTAGAGTCTGTGGGTTTGTTTCTGTGTACTCATCCGCGAGTAGGCCGAAGTTTCTAATGATCCTGATGTTGAAGAGGTTCTTCCCACTTTCACGGCCATGACCCACTCCTTTCCACTCGGTTTCCGCGATACAACTGCATGGGATCCGGACCACGCTGTCGTAGAGCTCCTGGCACACCTTCCAGAAAAATCGCGCGCATGGGCACTGGTTGATCTGTATTTCGAAAACGGGTGCTGGAGTGGGACACCTATCATGCGCGATGAGCTCTTGGAGCTCCTATACTTGGTGTATGGGACCAGCCCCAACGGTAGTAGTGCTGCGCTTCCACGGACGTATTCCGTTCACCAGCTTGCTGTCATCTATGGTGTCTTCGCTCTCGGCGCTCTCGTCGACCTCAGCCTGCCTCCGTACAACGCCGAATCTGGACACTATTTCGACTTCTGTCGGGCAGCGCTGTCCGTGCTCTCCGTATTCGAGAATCCCTCCACGTCTACGGTGCAGGCATTAGTGCTGGTCTCTATTTTCTACTCGCACGGCGGGCCCAGGTTCTCTATGGCTGGCGCCTGGTCTGTCATCTCTCTTGCTTCGAACCTCTGCAAAACCGTACGTTGATCTGCACCTGAGATAAGCCCGGTCCTTAAATACATATACAGATGGGCCTACGTATGTTTTTCTCCACTTGACGAGCAGGACGTCCTCAACATACCTAATAGACACTGGACGGGGCCCAACCGGGAGTGACTTCGAAACAAATTCAGCGGCATCGCGTGCGATGGCTTCTTCTGCGCTCGACCATCTGTCCTTATTTTTTCATGCAGGCTCTATTCTGGGAGACCTATGCGATCGAGACTCTACAAAGTCTTGCGGTAGGACGCCCCACCGGCACGTACCTCACGACTATCAGTTGTCCATTCCCACTCGACGAAGAGCAATCTATGGATGACGCAGGGGGTATCCTACCTGGATGTATGTGCTATCCCTTCCTTCCTATCTTCCGACTGAACATATTCTAGTTTACCACCGCCGCTGGCAGTTCATCAAACAGGTGGGTCGTAGCAGGTCTATATTCATCCGCCGTGTCGACGTGTTGCGAAGATTGCAGCCCCAATATTGGAAACGTACTTGTCGGTGCAAGCTCCCAGCTATGACGTGATCATCGAGCTGGACCAGAGAATCCGCAAGTTCATGCATTCTGCTATGTGCACAAATCCAACCCCGGAGGACAACCGGAGCTCTCCCGCCATATACTTCCAGCGCCGGGCGATTCGCGAAACCTGCATGATCAGTTGCGTCCGCCGTCCGCCGCAGCTGAGTTACGACGTGTGCTGCCGACTAATGCATCTTTCTCTGCTCTAGTGCTGGTTTACATCCACAACCATGCTTTTGTCAGCGCCATGTGCGAGAATCCGGAGGACCCATATTACACATCGCGCGCAACGTCCTATCTTTCGGCATACCGCTATGCTTCAGAAATCATCCGCGAGAATATCGACAATTTTAGACGCCACTCGCAGCTGTTTTCGCGCTGGTGGCCGACCTGGAAGACCCGTATGTCACCCATTATATCCTGGTCAGCTCCATACTCCGTACTGAACTTGCACCCACCCCACAGTGTTCAACGCCGCAGTCAGTAGTGCCGCTCTCCCCTGCTTGATCTTCCACGAGCTGACATACTGCAACCATCGAAAATCACACAGATGATCGTCGGCGCGATTGCAGCGAAAGCCCCACAGGGCCATTACGCACCCCGAGCGCTCCTCGAGCTCTTTGTCGCCATCGACTCTTCGAAGGCGGCGCCGCGACGTCCTACCCGCGCCCGTGGGGCCTTGGTATGTGCTCTCTTGTCCTGGCCTCCGCCTTCCGGTGCCGGACTCGGACGATTGATTGCTGATCAGCATATTATACCTTTTTGCACCTTCAAAGAAAGTCCTCCATAAACTGCGCGCCAAAGCCATGGCGGCGTACACAAAGCATTCGCATTCCGCCGGGCCCGGTGGGCTTGATCCCGCTGATGCAGACACAGACGCAACGCTGGACGTGCTCGCGGGGCGCACGCGCATCGTCGCGCAGACTATCCTCGCGCGCGACCGCTGTGTTCCATTGGTGCCGAATATATACCCAGCCGCCGTACTCCCAGGACCGGACGCAACTTTGATGGAGAGTAGGTTAGATGAGGGTAACGGCCTGAGGCACGGGCATGGGACTCTCAGCCCCACGCTCGTCGAGTACTTTTCCTCCGCCTCGGCGCGGCTGGATTTCGAAACGGGCGAGGGCGGTTACGGCTGGCAAGCACCGTCGGAGCATGTGCCTATCGAGCTTGCGGGAGTGTCGCTCTTCGAGCTCGGCGCACGTCCGCCTGCGGTTCTTGATCCTCGTTCTTGGGCTTCGGTTCCTGGCAGCGTCACGGAATCGGACAGCCTCAACCCATTTTCACTAGACACATCGCACGATTCGCAGTGGATGGATTTTTTACAAGATTTATAGATGCCTTATATCGGCACAATTCCTTTTGTGTACTTCTCCGCTTAGCTCCCGCCTCAATGGTGTCTACGATTGTCTCCGTCGCAGACCACATGAAAATTCCCCTCCCCGATCTTGTCAGGGTCTCCGACAGAGAGCATATCGGTGTCGACCCTCCCACCGTACCTGAGGCTATCGACATTGTAACTTCGTACACTTTGAAGAAGGCACTGCACATCTTGAAGGATACAGAGCGGCTTTTGACTTGCAGTGGCGACGTCACCAACACAGCTCCTCTTGAATACAAACATGCCCAGTAAGTCTCGGCTTCAGTAAATCTCGGCTTGCAGCGGGCATGTATGGCTTGGCTCATCTCTATGTGTTACAAGTCATTGGACCAAATCGTCGACCTTAACAAAATTTTGGTCGCTTCCAGCGATAACGCTGAACTTCGTTCCTGCTTCCCTTCTGGGGAGAACCATAACCTCCGCGATGTCGTTAAACACGTTATTCTCCGCTCCCACCTATGATGGTACGCAAACAAGTACGAAAATATCGTGGTCTCTACATGCGTGTAGTCGACATTCGAAACTCGGTTACCGAGTATCTCCAGGTGTGTTTGGTAATTCTTCAGCCTCGTACCGCGCACTGGGATCATTTAGGCACATAGAATCGAGTTGTTCCATATACCACGAAGGTACGCAACCCCGTCTTTGTCCCCCTCGAATACCTGTTTACGATTGGAACCAGTATGATGAAGTCCTGTCGAACAGAGAACTCACTGCCGGCATTCCCGTGGCCCCTGCGGCAGCCCCACCTCTCTACGACGAACTCGAGACAGTCAGTTTAACTTTGGGTCCACTGGTGTGGGGCGAGGACACCGCGGGCCAGGTCCGGGCACTCTTCGACTTGATGCCGCGGCAGTACACCGGCGACCGCTATGTTGCTGCGAGAATGTCAGATCAGCCACACATCGCGCTTGTTCAGTTCCCCGCCACCGAGGATGCCCTCTTTTTTCAAAACAACTGGAATGGCGATCCCCCGGTGGGATTTGAAAGCGTGAAGGCTCTGCTGGCACCCGACTCTACTTCGGAGGATGAACATCCGGAGGGAGCATGTTTGTCTCCTTGGTTGATACTTTATATTCTGTACTCTTGTTCTGTAATCTGGCCTCGTAATTTTTTATTGAAAGCATGTTTTCGGCGGAGCTTGATGTCGCGAGCTCATAAGTCTCGAAGCTCATCTACGTGCTCTATGCGCGCGATATTGGGTCTCAGCCAGCGCAAGTTTGTGGAGTAGATTGATTGGTACATGTGTGTAGTGATACGTATTCAGAAATATTGCGACGTTTTTCACGACGTATGGATACGACCAAGTATACCGTACGCTCAATACGCGCTGACCTGCGCAGGAACGCCGTTGGGGAACACCTGCTTGAAGAGCGCGGGGTAGTGCCGCTCGGCGACGTCCGGGTGACTTCTAGAGTACATGGGGTGGGAGATGTTGGCATAGGATCGCACAGTCGCGCATTGTGATGCGCGCAAAGAAAAGTAAAGTAAAAAGACGCACTTGACCCGCCCGATGAGATTGACGCGGCCCGACGGCTCGCGGTCGAATTCCGTGAAGTTGACCGCTAGATAGACGGACGCATTCAGTCAGAAGTTGGGCTCAAGGAAGTAAGAAGAGGGGAAGTGCTCACAGTCCGTAGCGCCGACGGTGCCGCGCGCATCCCGGAGTTTGAGGATCTCTGGCGGGACTGGGGGGGTTGGTTAGCCTAGTCAAATTCTTCACGGAAGTTGGAGAGAGACATACAATTGAGAACGTGTTCGGTGAGCTTCACGTCAAGACCGATGTTCTGGAAGAAGGGGACAGAGTAGCGGGGGCCACCGCCGCCCGTCGGCGAGAGGACGCGGTGTGACGTTGCGCGGGCGAGGCCCTGTGTCGCGAATTCCAAAGCTGAAAATTGATAAGAAAACGCGGCAGAATATATATATACGCATATATGTACGGACCGCGGCCGATGTTCACGACGAAGGTGCCGGGGATGGGCGGGACGTCGATCCAATCTCCAGAGAGATTCTGGACCTGCAGACCCTTGTGGTCCGAAGCTTGGAGGAGCTGAGGAAGTATCGTTCAGCCCGGGGAAACAAATTCACCGATATGTGGGAGGGGAAGACGCACGAAGGTAAGGAAGCCCGCGTCGTAGTGCGGGCCGACGCCCTGGCTTTCACTTTCCGTCTGCGGATACTGCACGATCTTGCCCCGGTGCTGCATGAGCTCGGCGGTATCGTAGAACTGCTTCAAGGTATCGGCGGGTAGACCAAACGCCTCAGCGAGAAGGCCGATGAACTCATAGCTGACTTCCTGCACTTCTAAGAGGTACTTCTCCATGGTGGGCTTGAATCCAGGCAGGAGGGCCTCGTCGGGCCACTGGGATGGGGTTAGAGCGGGATCGTCGCAGACTGCAAAGATGGATCTACCTGCGAGGGACCCCACAGACTCCAGTAGTCCGGGTCCCCGCGCCCCTCGACCGCGCGACACACATGCGGGGTGGCGATATCGAACTGCTCGCGCCAGTCCGTCTGCCCTTTGGTGAACTCGGCTCCGAGTTTGCTGTATCCCAGGAAATGCTTGCTGTTGACCATACTGATCTTGTCCTTGGACTCCTGGGGTAACGCGAAGAGACGCGGGATGTATTCCACGAGGCGGTCTGTCTCGATGGGCACATTTGAAAGGTAGAGGAAACCGACGTTGATCAGGGCATGCTGCAGCTCCTGGATGAACTGAGGCTTCAGCGCCTCCGAGCGCGTCTGGGAGTAGTCGAGGACGGGGACGGACGAGAAGTTGGGCGAGGACATCGTTGAGAATCGGTGGATGAGGGCGCTTACACTGCCTTACAGAGAATAATGACCGATCGCGTGATATCACGCGAGCTTCTGGTCAACAAGCGGCAGAACCTTGAGCTCACCGAGGCAGGGACACCCGTGAAATACAGGTTGTTTGTTGTGAGACACAGAGACCAACTCATCCAGCCCAAAGAATGAAAACAAGCTGTAGAAGATGGTGGTACGAGGTAGGAGGAGTGGATATTTGGGTTTGTTTACCTCCGGAACTTGCCGGATATCGCTTCATTACAACCACCATGCTAGACATCCTTCACGCGCTCTACTGACGATGCGCCTCCAAAGGCTTATCTTCAGCAGCTCCACAATACCCAATCACCGATTCAGAACGATATCTGAATCTGATATGATGGATGCAAGGCTTATTCAAGTATCAACGTCCATGTGCTGAATTCCGTCGGAAGCGAGGCGTTATTCCGAGCCATCCAGCACAAATATGAGGACTGGATCACTGGTCCTCGCGAACGAAACATACCCCGGCGTTTGGCTGCCCGCAATTTGCATCAAGTCGAACGATTCAACACTTATGACGCGAAGTGCAAATAGCAAGCAAATAGTTCCGTCGGCGCTGCGATTGGCTAGGGAACCACATGTCTATACCGTCTCCCATCATGGACGCACAACTGGGTACACCTAGGAGTACTGAGCAACCTTGATCTGGGCCGGCTTCCGAAGCTCGAATCTTTGATCTTCGAAATGTCGCTATGCTTCTCTCCCTCCAAGTCGCAATAGATCGCAATAGACTCAATTCTTTGCCATGTCGGCTGCCCTCAACCATCGTGGACACTTGGCGACTCTGTGCGTTCTCGGTTGATGCGCGGTAAAAATAGACCGCAACCACGAGCTGTAACGATTTCAGACTCAGGAGGAAAGTACTATAAAGCCTTCCATCGAAATACTCAACGGTACGGGTTCACTCCAGTTTACCTCTCACCAACTCTTCACCATGGTCCAGCTCTCTTTCACCCTGCTCCCTGCCATCCTGCTTGCGCTCCGCGTCGCTGCGGGACCCGTCCTCGTCGATGAGAGCGTCATCACCCTCGACATCTCCCGTCGTTTCAACTTCACTGGGGGCTCCGTCGTGCAGAGCGACCTGGCGCGCATCAACTCGGTCAAGAACCGCAACGCTGCCAAGAGCGGGCGTGACGCCCGGGCCGTCATCTCGGAGCCTGTGGACAACCAGGTTCAGTCTCTCTTGACAGCCGCGATAGTATCGATTCTGACTCGTGCCTCGTTCGATTAAACCAGGTTGTGACATACATTGTTCGTAGCTTTTACCACCCAACAATTTTGATCGCTGACATTCGACACAAGGCTAGCGTCGGTGTCGGCAGCCCCGCGACGACTTACGACCTCATTGTCGACACGGTAATTCTCTCTCTCTTTCCTGCGATTGATTTCAACCCTGCTGACTGGGACGCACAGGGTTCGTCCAACACCTGGGTCGGAGCCACCAAGAAGTATGTGGTGACCTCTACTTCGACCAAGACGACCGCACGTGTCGTAAGTTGTCTGCTTGATGTCGAAAATACTGTTGAATAACTTTTCTTCTTCAGTCCGTCAGCTACGGTTCTGGTTCCTTCTCGGGCACCGAGTTCACCGACCAGGTCACCCTCGCACCTGGACTCGTCATCCCCAAGCAATCCATCGGTGTCGCTTCCACCTCGAGCGGCTTCTCCGGAACTGACGGAATCCTCGGGTGAGATTGTCGCTTGTCACAAATCCCGATTCCGTCTGACACAATTCAACAGAATTGGC
Source organism: Mycena olivaceomarginata (assembly GCA_029378375.1). Classification (NCBI taxonomy): domain Eukaryota; kingdom Fungi; phylum Basidiomycota; class Agaricomycetes; order Agaricales; family Mycenaceae; genus Mycena; species Mycena olivaceomarginata. Next base: position 131,237 of record JARKIC010000274.1, on the reverse strand, counting down.
CCCGTCGATCTCACCTCGGGCACCCTCTCGACCGGCCAGCTCGTCCCCACCGTCACGGACAACCTTTTCAGCCAGGGCACGATCACCGGCAACGTCGTCGGCATCTCCTTCGAGCCCACCACCACTGAGGACGACGTCAACGGCTCGCTCGCGTTCGGTGGAACTGACAGCACCAAGTTCACCGGATCGATTGCGTTCACCGCCGTCACCTCGACCTCTCCTGCGTCGGAGTACTGGGGCATCAACCAGTCGGTGACCTGTACGTTCAATAGTTTTTGGGAGGTGCTTGTTCGACATGACGCATTTAATTTAAATCGCGATAGACGGCTCAACCAGCATTCTCACCTCGACCGCCGGTATTGTCGACACCGGCACCACCCTCATCTACCTCGCCACCAACGGGTTCACCAAGTACAAGAGCGCTACCGGCGGTGTCGCCGACGCTAACACCGGCCTGCTCCGCATCACCGCCACCCAGTTCGCTGCCCTGCAGAACCTCAACTTCGTCATCGGCGGTGTCACCTACGCCCTGACCCCCAACGCACAGATCTGGCCGCGTTCCTTGAACACCGCCATTGGCGGGTCCGCGAGCAGCATCTACCTTGTCGTCGCCGACTGGGGCTCCAACTCGGGCCAGGGCCTCGACTTCATCAACGGATACGCGTTCCTCGAGCGGTTCTACTCGGTCTTCGACACGGGCAACAAGCGCATCGGGTTTGCCACCACCCCGTTCACCACCGCCACCACCAACTAGAGTGCGGCACGGGGTCGGTGTTCTGCGGCATGCTGAGCCCACGGAATATATACCTAACTTTTGTTGTACTTCTTTGGGAAGATGTACAAGTTGTGCATCGCATCGCAATTCAAATTAATGTTCATCGTATTATTCATGTTTTGAACGGCCTTCACCAGAATATAGTCGAGAACTTTTCAAGTTTAGCTTGAACTTGAAGTTCAACGCCGATCCGGATCCAACCCATATGCATCGAGTAAATCCAAAGCGACAAACACAACGTGGGTCCAACGTTAGCGAAAGCACCACGTTGCCTCAGGGTCATAGAAACAGCTTCTAATGGTAGCTTAAAAGAAGACAGGGTCACCCTTTTCATTACACAACCAATCTCAAAATACACATCTAACTCTTGGAAGTCGAGGAACTCAGCTATCAATTCATCGGACTACTCGCCGAGGCGTTTGGCTTTCCCGCCGATACCCTGAAGCCGTTCTACGACACCGTCGCGCGCATGCAGCACTCGAGTAAGATGGTGCAGTGTCCGCAGACGGACAGCAGCTGTGCTCCTGAATGGCAGAGAAGCGAGTTAGATCGCCCGGCCGAATTACGCGCGAAGAGAAGATGGAACTGATCTGCACAATCCATCCCAAGTGAAATTGTGCATCTTCTTTAGTTCCATAAAAACGGGCGGCTTTTCATAAAAAATTCCAAGTGTTCGTTTTTCAACACTTGGAATGTTAAAAAATGAACACTTGGAACGCAGTGAAGTGCCGGATCCTGATTTGAACGCTTGTAAAAATGGACACGCTATGCTTCTCTCGCTCCAAGTTGCAATGGATCGCAACAGACTCAATTTTTGTTGCAATCGGCTTCCCTGGGGCCTGAACCAATATGGACACTTGGCGATAGATCTGTGCGTTCTCGGTTGATGACGACAGACCCGGGAGAAAATTACTAACTATAAAGTCTTTCATCGAAATACTCGACGGAACCGATTCACCCCAGTTTCCCTCTCACACTGTCTTTAGCATGGTCCAACTCTCGTTCACCTTGCTCCCTGCCATCCTGCTCGCGCTCCGCGTCGCTGCGGGACCCGTCCTCGTCAATGAGAACCCCATCACCCTCGACATCTCCCGTCGATTCAACTTCGCCGGATGCTCTGTCGTGCAGAGCGACTTGGCTCGTATCAACGCCTTCAAGAACCGCAGCACCGTGAAGAACGGCCTCAACGCCCGGAACGTCATCTCGGAAACTGTGTTCAATCGGGCTTTCAACTACATTGTTCGTGACTTCTACCCAACAATTCCAACAGCTCTGACAGGACGCCCACACAAAGGCCACCGTTGGCGTGGGCAGCCCCGCGACGTTCTACGACCTTGTCGTCGACACGGTAAATCTCTTTCTCTCTCTCCTGCGATCTATTTCAGTACTGACTCGGACGTGCAGGGTTCATCCAACACATGGATCGGAGCCGGCAACAATTATGTGGTGACCTCGACATCAACCCAGACGAGCTCCAGTGTCGTAAGTATGCTTGACGTCAAAAATGCTGTCGAATAACTCTTCTTCTTTAGTCTGCCTCGTACGGTTCTGGGAACTTCTCAGGTACGTTCACATTTGGGAGTTTATCTATTCCTCGCTGATTGTCCATTCTTAGGCACCGAGTACACCGACCAGGTCACTCTCGCCCCCGGCCTCGTCATCTCCAAGCAATCCATCGGTGTCGCTTCAAGCTCGAGCGGCTTCGATGAAGGGATTGACGGAATCTTGGGGTGCGCTTGCCCTTGCCACAAATCCCGACTCCGTCTGACGCAGTTCAATTAGACTGGGCCCTGTCGGTCTTACTGCGGGGACCCTCTCCCCCGACTCGGAATCGCTCATTCCCACCGTTATGGACAACCTCGTCAGCCAGGGCACGATCACCAACAACCTTTTCGGCATTTCCTTCCTGCCCGCCACCATTGAAGATGACACCAACGGCTCGATCGCATTCGGTGGAATTGACAGAACCAGGTTCACCGGTGAGATTGCTTACACCCCAGTCACCTCGACCTCGCCCGCGTCAGGGTACTGGGGGCATCGACCAGGAGGTGACCTGTACGTTTACTTTTTGAGGCGCATGTTCTTCGTGTCTAATTTCAATCGCCATAGACGGCACTACCAGCATTCTCGCCTCGACCGCCGGCATTGTCGACACTGGCAGCACCCTCATCCACCTCGCCACCGATGGTACATTGCTTTCTGCTGCCATCAGTTTTGCTGACTCTGGCTCGCAGGGTTCAACAGGTACAAGAGCGCCACCGGAGGTGTCCTCGACGCTACCACCGGCCTGCTCACGATAACGGCGACCCAGTACGCCGCGCTTCAGAACCTCAACTTTATCATCGGCGCGTCCTTGCATTCTCCGTTGACCTTCTAAATACTAACTGGTTGAATGCAGACGGTGTCACCTACGCCCTGACCCCCAACGCGCAGATCTGGCCGCGGTCTCTGAACACAGCCATCAACGGCACCGCGAGCAGCATCTACCTCGTCGTCATCGACTCGGGTTCCCCCTCGGGTAAGGGGCTTGACTTCGTCAACGGCTACGCGTTCCTCGAGCGGTTCTACTCGGTCCACGACACGGACAACAACCGTATCGGGTTTGCCACGACCCCGTTCACCAGGGCTCACACCAACTAGAGTGCTGTGCGGCACGGGCGGGAGGTGCTGGGCGGGATGCTGAGCTTGCAGAACATACTATACCTTTCTGTACTTCTTTGGGACAGGTGTATATCGCATTATTTGTTGTCTGTATAAATTGACCTCAAGAATTATCTGTCTTTCTTCCAATTCAAATGAATGTTCATCGCATTATTTGTGGTCTATATAAATTGACCTTGAGAATTTTATCTGTTTTTCTTCAGTCGCGAACTTTTCACAAACAGAACTTGTTCTGATTCACAAACAGGATTTATCCTGTATGTGCCTATTTGAGGGGTTTCAAAGGGAGGACCAAAAATGTCGCTTTTCGTCACATGACTTGCATTTATTACCATTTGGAGCTACAAACCAAATAAGGTACAGCAAAGTAACACTGCTTCAGCTCCAACCGTGCCACGGCTGTTTGAAGCTTCATATCCACATCCTCTAAAATCATGAAAATAATACACACTCTGCCAAATCGGTTGTATTGGCGGGCCTCAAGATCTTCCTGATATCTCATGTTCCAGCCACAATATAAGAGCTACCAAGACTGGGGGAATCGGCTGTAGTTTTAGAGCAACTGAAACTGGAAGTATCAGCTGCCCACCCGATACTTTGCAATTCAGAGCGACTGATACTGCTGCTGATATTGCCGGATCACCCGGGCCGGATCGGGCCACTCCGGACCGGCAACTGATACGCTGTCTGATACCTTGCATATCAGTCTCGGAATTACGGAGTCGGATACTCGCCGTTTCAGTGAGGTAGAGACTAACCCTGAAATGTCTAGTTTACGCAGTGTTTATTCTGTTGCTGAAATTTAAGATCTCAGTAACATTTCCAGCAACTCTGAAACAACAAAATTTCCGGAGTGACAAGGGATGTAAGAAAGAATATGGAAGCTTTCTATGTACTCAGAATTTCAAAACAAGCTCAGTACTTCTCGGGACTCAGATAACACGGTGTGGTCTGCCATCCACCACCAAGTCGGCATTGTTCAGCTTGTCTATGACACTCCTGCCCCTCAACTTCTGTGCTTGGACTCCTGGAGTACTCACGGCACCTTTCCCGCTCTTCTGTGCTTTCAGCGATGGGATTCAGGGGAAACTGACCAGCAGACCAATTGGGAACCCTTGTCAGCAACGGCCTCTGGGTCGGCTAAACAGCGAGTAACCCGATGAGAACCCCAACCAGGATAAACCCGATAGACACTAATAACTTGTGTGTTCCCCGAAGCAGTAGGACCAGTCGTACGGCATCCTCCCTAGGAGGCCGTATGTCGTAGGTTGGGATGCGAGGTGGAACCCAGAACGAGTCGAAGAGGGTGTGATATCCACTCAGGTATACAACCCGGGGCGTGGATACAACCCGTAGTACGATGTGGAGGAAGCGGGGCAGGGTGGAGACAATGCCTATGTCAAGCCAAGGTAGAAGCCTGAGATTAGACGAGGTAGAATCTACTGTACATGGAGATTCTACCATGCTTATATAGGCTTCTAATAAATTAAAGCAATCACAGTCAATTGTGATCAGTTCCTGTACCGTAGCATTAAGGAGCATTAATGCTGATGCTCCTGGACTCCTCTGTGTCAGTTTCCGTGGTGTTGGTGGACCTAGGAGACCCAACATTTTGGTTCCCTAGTCCTGAGTGTCATTGTATCCCATGGCGCAGACTCCCCGAGTCTGCAGCTTTAGAATCTGAGGCCGGGTTTCAACCGTGAGAAGGTCACGTGGTGGCGTCATGAGAGTCCCGTGCCGCTAAGACGTGTCTGTATCCATACGGACACATCACGCGAAAAAAGTAGAACCCGGGCGATTCATGACAACCCTCTGCCCAAAATTGTTGTGGGCAGACCAAAATTGGGCTCCAATGTACACTTTTGACTACCCTCCTCAGATGCCATCGCTAACTACTTATGCAAAACTGGCCATCCTCAGCTCAGATATAGTGAATTTCTCCGCTTTTCCCTGGTTCTTGACTTGACCGCTAGCTGGAGTGGTGATGTGTGACTTTGTGAGCTGGAACAAGGCTGGAAAGATAATCCTGGGTTGGTATGTGCATATGTCATCTTTTACACGACTCAGGTAGCTAACTTGGCCATATTTATCATCTTCCTTCCACAACCTCTGTACTCAATCACTTTTACTCCCATAACTTGTGTCAACGAGTCCTGGAACTGAACATTAACCTCCACAGTTGCAACAGTGGGTCAAATGGTCAGTGGGACAGCACCATATGCATACAACAATCCTGTTTTCGACGTGTATACATTGACACATGGGCAACATGATGTGGCCTCAGATTTGGGTTGCTTGCCTCAACAGCTTTATGCCTATGCTTACGATGCATTCCAATGATCCTTGGCACAATGGCAAGCTTTTTTTGCACCTGCATTCACTTGCTCACATGCCTCAATATCCATATCACTAGGTGGCACTCTCGCATGCATCCCCAAATCACCCCAGGCACCTATATTAAGCTTATATAAGGCCCTCTTAGGTAAGTTATCTTATAGTAGCATAACATACCTAAGAGGGGCCTGCTCTGTGAAGGCTTCACAGCTTCTATTAGTCAAGGGAATGGCCTTTCCAAATCAGGAAAGGCTCATGACTTCCTCCTTCCTTCTGTCAATGCACCTGCAGTCTGTACACACTAACCCAAGGGGTTGGCAAAAAAAAAAATTAAGCATATCATGCCAAATTTTGTATTTAAGCTTTGGCCAGGGGGACTGACCGACCACGGCAATCACCGGGTGATGGCATCATTCTATCTAAGGCTATTTCTCACGTGGTTCAATTGGCATACAGAGCACAAATTCCATTGCTTTTGTGTGATTTACTTAGCTCAAGTCCAAATATATGAGCTTTGAGCTACTATAATGTTTCTCAGACTGGTGGGACAGCTTGGACATATCAGACATTGTTTGCGGGATGTTTGGTGTAGATAACTAGAGAAGATGTTAGCATTATGAGCTTGAAATCCCACACAGAATCTTTTATGAATGTGTATTCATTACATGTAGTTTCAGTCTACAGTTTATGGCTCACTGTACTCAACTCATTGCCAAACACACCAGACTTTTGGTTCAAATGGTTGCTTTGCCTGTCGAGCTGAGCACTGCCATCTGTCAATCATTTCCTTTTCGGGACTATACTCTCAACAGAGGCCGCGCGAGGTCAAAAACTTGCAAGCAAGTGATTCTGGAGGCTTCTTGAGGTCCTAGGAGGTCCTTCAAACTTTCTTCCCAAATTTTTTTTAAGGGTCTCTCGGGGGGACCGACCGACCGGCATGATACCATCAATTTCTCACGTGCCAACCCCTTGCACTAACCAGCTCTTTGTGCACTTGGGATTCGGTACCCACCTCAAGAGTACCATTCAGGCATGGGATACACACAAGAAAAACATGTCTCAAGGGCTATGACACCTGCAGACTATGGCCGCCACATTCCAGCATCGACACTCTCTGACATAGTGAGCTGGCTAGAAGTGCTCAGGCCACCACACATCCCTTCCCTGGCGATACAGTGACCAGTTTTGATGCTGCTGTGATAGATTGAGTTGACTTGAAGCCGACCTTCTGTGGCGTCACCACCTTTGTGGCCACCTTCGCAGGCCCAGCAACCCACTGGGGGCAGCACTGGGGACAGTGTCAAACAGCTTAATGGTGCGCATACATTGAATAACTTTTATCTTGTCCAGAGATTGCAGCTTGGAGGGGACCCTCTGCAGCTTTGCTACCTTTTCCACTTGTTTGCCACCAAAAAGAAGGCCTTTGTTTTTAGTCTAGAAGAGAAGAAAAAGGGTTAGAATGCTTGTAGAAAAGGATGTGCACTGCTCTCAGGGAATAAAATAGCATAAAAAGAGGAGATAGTGTCTTTAGGGCAAATGGTAGAGTTGGAGAAAATGAGACTGTGGTTTGGCTGAAAATGAAACACATGATTTTGTTTTTTTGACATTGGATCATTTCGCCGAAAGAGCGTTTGAGATCAGATCATTTTTCTGACAGCCTTCGTCGCGAAGGTTGTGAAGGCCTCTGTCACCACCACCACCACCTGCTGACAGCCTTCATCACAAAGGTTGCGAAGGCCTCTGTCACCACTGCTGCCACCCGTCACCGCCTCTGTTGGACTTAGTACATGTAAAAGCCGGATTCTAAAGCCTCGGGTTATGTCATCTCAGCAGCCAATAGGATTCATTATAACTGTCAACCAGCCTGTTTTTTTTTTTTTTTTCATATGCAGACTTATCCACAGATTTGTGTGTTTCAACATCAGAAATTCTATTGCTGGATTGCCAGAAGGCCTCTGATTAGTTCTGATTTTTCTGGGATAATGCAAAACCGATGCACAACAGGAACTGAAAGGCCAGCAAGTTCTCATAGTTCAACTTGAGTGACAACAAGAAATTTCATGTTCAGTCTTATTGAGATTTTTCCTTAGCCTGTATCAGTTACCTATTTGTTCAAATGACTCTTAGAGAGCATATAGATGCAATTCTAGCTCAAAAAAAGGCCATGAAGAGTCAAAAGTAACATAATGAGATACAAAGAAATTTCATGTTCAGTCTTGTTTGAGATTTTTCCTTAGCCTGTATTGGTTACCTATCTGTTCAAATGATTCTTAGAGAGCATATAGATGCAATTCTAGCTCAAAAAGAGGCCATGAGGAGTCAAAAGCAACACAATGAAATACCCTCTTTTTTTGTTTTTATGCGCAGGCAGGTAGAGAAGAAGCTTCACTTGTTCTGGCCGACCATCTACGGCATCTGGTTCAGTCAGTTCCCCGAGCAGGCGGCGCTTTCTCTCCCGCTTCCCTCCGACCCGGAACCGCGCGCTTTGACTCCCAACGAGAAACAAAAGCTGGGAAATGCCATTGAGAACCGGAAGAATGTAAGAGAATTCCTGTTCTTGGTGCGACGATTCGACGCTGAAAAAAATGTGAATAGCAAATCCAGACTTGGTACCGCAACCAGAGGTTCAAGATCGGGAAGGCCGATACCCAGGGCAAGCACCGTGCCGGCCCGCTGGACACTGTGCTTGCCGCGTTGTTGGACAGCCAGCAGCCCCAGGCCCACAAACGCGCGCGCCATGCCATCCAGGTGTTCCAGACATGTAACCGCGAAGTTATCAGAGCTGCCTTGATGAGGGAGGGCTATGACCAGCTACCCGAACACGACGACGAGCCTGATGACTGGACTGACGAGGCGGACGGCAGCCATAGGGCCCGACTCAAGGCAAAAGCGAGCGAATCACATGCGCATGCGCACCCGTGTTGTCACTGCCCTCTAGGTGGAAGCGTCCGAGGAGGAAAAGGCCGCCGTCGCGGCCCAGGTAATTGCCGAGAACGAGGAGATGCGCGAGCAGGAGTCGAGGGGTGAGCCAGAGGCTGCTCCGGAGGAACGCAACCTAGCTCAGCTGCAAGAGTGAGACATTTGTTTGTGATTTGTCGACCCACTGTGTTAACATCTCACAGTGGCATTGACGCACTCGACAATGTGTTTACGAAGGTTCATAAAGCAGCACACCAGGCGACGAAATGGGTGGGGATGACCGTGGTTGGAGGGCCAAATCCTAGATTGGGCGGCGAGTTGAGCATGAAGATGTAAAGTGCTTCCTTTTTTGGATTTGATTCAGCTGAGTAATTTGCATCACCTTTCCTTTCAGCATTTGCCACGGAGAAACACTCGAAGGCAACGACTTCGAGGACTCGTGCGTCAACTTCGACAAGCATATCGTGGAGGCTTTCGAGGGGTTTCTGCGTCAAGTCTTCAGTAGGTTCTTCCTCAGCCTTCTGATCTGCCTTTCGCTGATCGTGACCTGTAGGTGTTAGCGAATGTTGTACTGCTGCTCTCGACACGACGACCCCGGCTGGAGACGATGATAAGGAGCAGCGCCCTGTTACGCTAATACCCCCGCCTGTTCCTGAACCTGTTGCTGAGCCCACGCCACCCAAGAAGAAGTCCAAAAGCAAGAAGAAAAAAGACGCCGTCTCAAAACACCGTGGTCGTTGCGTCTCCTACCACGCTCGCCGCTGCTCGTACCTCCGCATCCGATATGTAAGTAGGCTCTGATTTCATTCTGAAAGCAATTACTGACCGGTAACCACCAGAGACTTGCGTCCTGTCCCACCATCACCGCCCTCGCCATCTGTGGAGTTGGAAGCCTTTGATAGAGTGTCACCAGAGCCCCACAACGACTCGTTATTTAACAAGTCTGCCCTGCTTTCAATTATATGTTGTTTCTATTGACCAACTAGTCTTATCAGTGCCCCTTCGCCGAGTCAGCACCCTCCGTGGAATGTGGTGATAGACCCCGCGCTTGATCTCGACATTCCCTCCACCCCGGTGTTTGCTCCTACCCTATCGAGTCCCCCCCCTCCGTTGAATCTTTGGCCCGCAGGGATGGGCCCACCTCTGAGCCCCACTGCGGCGGGAGTATCGGCGATGCAGGAACGGGGCCTCAACCCCGCTGGACCCACGACTGGACCCACCATGGCATTAGACCCTGCGCTTGATCTCGACATTTCCTCCGCCCCAGCGTTTGCTCCTACCCCATCGCCTCTGTTTGCAGTGCAGGAACGGGGAGCTAGCATGGCCGAACCCACCATGGCGAAGGCGATAGACTCCGAGCTTGACCTCGACGTTCCCTTCCACCCAGCGAAAACCCTCCTCTTTGAAGCATTCCGCCAGCCTGCGCCTCCCGTCTTCAGCTTGCCCCGCCTTCCCTCTTTCACGCCTGCGAGGCCGACACCTCGACCTCTTCGTCGGCCCGGCTCTGCAGCGCAGACCCTGACGCAGATGATTGCCAATGGGAAAGTGCCCCACGTCTCCGTCGATCCTAAGCCAATCGCAAACCCCGCGCCCGTCGTCACCGCGCCGTGCGCATCCGTTGCTCCTGTCGTCCCTGCGCCCCACGTCCCAGTCGATCCTCAGCCGATCGCAAACCCCGAGCCCGTCAACCCCGCGCCTGCGAGGCGGAGAGGCCGTCCGGCCAAGGCCGCCCCTGTCGCGCTGGCAGACGCCACCAGCATACAGGGGGGAGAGTCAGAGGACTAGGGGGTCGTCGTCTATTGCCACGGCGTTGGGAATAATCGTAAAGCTGCGAGAGCCGCCGCTGCGGAAGTGAAAGCGGCAGAGCGCAAGGCAGCGGCGGAAACACTGGCAGCCCAGCGTGCGAAGGGGTGGATCCACGGCCCTGACGGTAGTGTTGTCCTGCTTCGCACGCGCAAGCCGGCGCGTAACCCCGACGGCTCAGTGCGTGACTGCAAGGGCATGCCGCGCGCACCGCAGCTGGATGAGACGGAGAAGGCGATGCTTGAGCGTGCAGACATTGTGCGAGCTGAAAACGAGAGCCTGAAGAAGAAGGGCAAGCGCAAAGCCCCCGCCTCCTCGGCTGCTCCTACTGTCGTGAAAAGGTAACAAAGTTACTTCTCGGTGTGTGCCCCTGACTGACCTCTTTCTCAGACGCCGCACCACGGCGTAGAGGTCTATAATCGCCTGCCGCTGCTCAACCAGCTAGCGTTGCTGCTCAACCAGCTACAGCTTACTTGGCGCTGCTCAACCAGCCCCGCGAAGGGTCTGTCTCCTCCGTAGAATTATATTCCTCATGTGATTTTTTCATGCGCCCAATATATCTATGTTGTATGCTTCTACACCGTGTGATTGCGAAGTACAGACTTGAAGATGGTTAATTGTGCATATCAAGATCAAGGGAGTACTGAATGAGGCGTATAAAAAAATGGAAGACATTAGCAAAAAGAGCAGCACCCTAATGCGGTCCGAACTTGTCGGACCAGTGCGATTACCAGCGCACCAACCGGCTGCGCCATGGTGCTGCTTGAAGAGCTGGATATCGGGGTGGTCCATACGCACTTGATCGGCGCTTAATTCAATTGGGCGCCAAGCATCAACAAACCATCACGTGTGGCAATCGACTTGCAGAACTTGCTTTCATCGAGGCCAACCGCGGGCGTCGCTAACCCTCACCATGGGGCAGGCGTACACTATGGTTGGTCTCGATTTGTCGTCTCACGTCTCGTCTCTTTCGCGTTTTTCTCCTACCGGGATGTGATCAATGACATCTATCTACCATGTGCTGCATCACCGACGGTCGTCAACTCTCTCTGAGTTCCTCCAACTTAACTCCAACATCCTTCGCTGTGGTCTCAATGAGCCGACATGTCAACAAGCGGAAATCTGCCAAAAACACGAGCACATACCATTTTGTTGGATCCTCTGCGGAAGCTGGCCCCTCTGCCAGTTCCAAATCCCGTGTACTGCGGGAGAAAACGCGTATCCGCCAGTCGGATGGACACGTGTCGCAAGCGAGGACTCTGGTCGACATTGCTGCTCCACCGAGGGAGGCCCCTGTGCGGGTGCATCCTGATGTTCGTCGAGACCGACCCATATACGATTGGTACAGCGGTGGGGACATCGATGTCGATAGGGTCGATGAGGTTTTGGAAGAGGAAGAGGAGGGTGGCGGCCGCCAGGCGCGGAATTCCGTACGTTCTAAGCCTCCTCGTTACCCCAGCCGTAATCATTGATTTTTGGCGCGTTTTTCAGGACCACCCGTTGCGGCAATGGGCAGAGGACCATCTCACCAATTACGTGGAGGAGTGCCTCCACCTCGAAGGACGCGGTGAACACTGCAGCTATTCGACTTGCCGTCTGTGTAGCAAGGGACGAGCGGATTACCGCTGCGCGCACTGTGTGAGTGGAGGGGAGCTCCTGTGTCGTGCATGCATTGTCGCCGCTCATTCAAAATTACTGTTCCATGTTATTGAGGTGTGCATACCCATGGCTCAGTGTGGTCGGTTCTGACTTTCATACTACAATAGTATTGGACGGGCAAGATGTTCGAGCGGCAGCTGCTGAAGCATCTCGGGCTTCGAATACAGCTAGGGCATTGGCAGGCAACCGCATCTGCCCTGTACCGATGGCTGCCGCCAACGACGATTTTGTGATCGTCGACATCCACGGCGTCCACGAGGTCGGGCTCGACTACTGCGGATGCGGGCAAGGGGGGCACCCCACGATCCAGCTACTTCGCGCCCAGCTTTGGCCGGCAACGACTACCAGCCCGAAGACGGCCGCAACATTCGCAGTGCTGCGCCAATATCATCTCCTTTCCTTCGAATCCAAATGCTCAGCGCTGGAATTTTACCAAAGCCTGGCGCGGCAATCGGACAACCTGAGCTTAAAAAAGCGGTGGAAATCCAAACAGGTACGCAAGCAAGTTATAGGATTGACCAACCACTTACCTCGCCGTCTTGGTAGGATCGGGCGAACACGGCAGAGCAGCACAAGGTAAGCGGTGGCAAAGCAGCGGCAAGTTACGCTGACATTCCGATAGGATCGTTATCACGCATTCCTGCGTATGACGAGGGAGTGGCACCACGTTCGGATGCTGAAGCGGGCAGGGCAGGGCCATGATCCCGATGGCATCGCAAATACCAAGCCCGGGGAATGTGCCCTGCTTTGCCCTGCCTGTCCGCAATCCGGGAAAAACATGAGGCCTGATTGGGAGAACGCGCCTGAGGATCAGCAGTAAGTACGGTATCCTCATTGAGGTGCTTGGTATTGATACCACTTTAGATTTCTAGACGCCATGTTTCTCGCGATTGACGCCAATTTCCGCCTGATCCGCAAGGATGTGTCTACAGAGGAACGGGACCCCGGCCTAGGAAAAGGTTATGCCTTTTATGGGGACGTCGACGCGTATATGAGCCATGTGAAGCGGCACTGGAATCAGAAACAGGAGGTATGTACGGCGGAGCGGGTGTCCAATTACATCTTGCTAACAGATAGGACAGAGGAGTCACTGCGTCGCGTACGACGCAGTTGATAAGCCGGACAGGGAGGCGCGGGGGACCGCATCGTCGGGGATCGGTGCCGTGGATTGTGCTCGTCACAACATGAAGCGGCCGCTGGCGGTAGGCGATCTGCAGCTCGGGGAGCGGTAAGCCAAATCTTGTCGGAGTCGATCATCGCTGAGGAATCACAGGTATCTAAATATGGATTACATGTTCTTTCGTAGCATCGCAGGCTCCCCCCTACTCCGGTTTTTCGTCTCATACGACATCGCATGCCAGTGGTACATTAACATCTGATGACGATTGGCGGCGTATCAAGACCCGGCCATCACTACCGACCGCCCGAAGGAGGCTTTCAGATTCCTCGTCCCGAAATTTCACCTGCCGGCTCATATCGAGGCCTGTAATCTGAAATTTTCGTTTCACCTCACTCGCTACGTGGGACAGACGGACGGCGAGGCGCCAGAAACGGGGATGGGCGAACGCCAATCCTCTGGCGAGGAGCACCAGAGAGATGGGACCAGGCTCGCGTCGCGACACCCTGGATGATCACTTCAACGATTGGAATCACAAAAAGATTATTGCCCTCGGTAAGTCGAGAGGGCACGTACTGCTGCTAGAGACTTATCAGTTCGCTAGGAATTACATTGGCTAAGAAGGTCGAGATCGCAGTAGCGGAGATGGTGAGGACGAGGGCAGCTTTGGGGGACTTGGAGGAGTCGCTTGGGGTGGAGTCTGTGGAACGGTGGACAGCGATGGCTACGCGGTGGGAGTTGGATGTTACGGCGCCAAACCCGTTCGAGACGCAGTACAAAGACATGCACATCGCGAAGGTCCGGGCGGAGCTGGCGGCAGAGGCAGCTGCGAGAGAGGCGGCTGGGACCGAGGACGCAGGTGCCGTGAGGGGCGATATGCACATTACGGAGATGGTGGATATGGGGCTACAACTAGAAGATCAGCAGTAAGTCGGTCTTCATTGGATGATACGGTACGACGTACTGACATAATCCGATAGACGAATTTTGGCATCCGATGTCGCGTCGACGGGGCTGCATCCCACAGATGGTCAACGTCGCGCCATGATAGAGCGCACTAGCAAGTTACGGCGCAAGATACTCGCTTGGATCGACGTGCAGACGAGGTTCTTCCCTGGGCTGAAGAACATCCGCGAGGTCGAGGACAGGAGTCGCGTCCAGATCGGCAGTGGGGAGCCCATTCCGGGCATCGCTGTGTCTGATATCAAGCTGTGGCTACCCTCCGCAATTGCCGCCACATCGCAGAAGGAGGTCCCGGTCAGCAGAGACACGTACCAGCACGAGTATCGCCTGCGCGTCGGCCAGGCGCAGGAGGCGCTGCATGAGGTGCGGCGCCTCCTACTCGTGCGGACCCACCTTTACAAGTTGAAGGACACGCACTCGAGGGGCGTGCAGGCGAATATGCGCTCCAACGATAAGATCGCTGCGCTGAATGGGCAGGTGCAACGGGCTGCCGAGCAGTATCGTGCTGCACGCGGCGCCTTAGTGGTGCTCAGTGGAGTGCTGTGTCGCACCGAGTGGGAGCGCACGCTGTGGGAGCTCAAGCCGGACGACGTGCGCGGGCTCCCACAGTCAACGTTCCACGACCCTGAGCGCAAGAACAAGAGCAAGACAAACCGGAGGCGGCGGAAGAAGCAGAAGAGAGAGCGGGAGATGTCGTGGATATGGGTGACGCAGGGAGGGCATGACCCTGCGGATCCGCCGGCGATGACTGAAGGTATGTGAACGACCCACCGCCCTCAATCTAACTGACCTTTGGTTCGCTATAGCGGTTCGTATCGAGTGGGCGAAGGTGCGCGCACGGTGCCACCGATGGCGCGAGGAGGTGGATCTTCTAGAGGCGGAGATGGCGCGGGGTGTCGAAATATCTGAAGTGGCGTGCGCAGTGGTGGGAGGGGCAGGTGGGGGCGGAGGACTGGGCTCCAGGACGCACAGCTCGAGGGAGAAACTGCGTATGACTACCGGCAGGCGGCGATCCAGACGAAGCTTGGCGGATGCTTCGCCGAAGACTGGAAAGCCCTTCCGGATCTGATCCAGCGGGGTAGGGCAGGGGAGATGGGTGAAGACGGTGACGAAGCCGTGGTCGCGGTAGAGGAGGATGACACAGATAGTGAGGGGGGATCGAGTGACGACGAGGAGGAGGCGGTGATTGGGACGTTGCCACAGCGAGAGATTAAATCCAGTTATGTGGACGAAGTTCTGGTCATGTAAAGCAGAAACTTGTTTATATCGACGTCGACTAACTACGCACTTGCTCCTTTTTTTCTGTATTTTTTGAACTTTTTTTTGATACCTTACTTCGACATTGTGTACGACGACGACGAGCCACGTTCCCAAAATGGAAATATCTGATGGCAATGGCGAGACCATCCTGAGCATCGTGCTGGACGACGACGGAAACCTCCTACACAATACACCATATATTATTCTAATGGCCCAGCGGTTGATAGGATGATATATCAGACTCATCGGTAGACTACCGGTCCTGATATATCAGCATCTGTTCGACAATTCGCGGTTGCTGATATATCACCCTGCCATACTAAGGTGTCTCTGGGATGGAGACTACCTGCTTCTGCATGTGGGCATACATTGCGTCCTCTCGCCTCTACAAAGAAGCTGCCGCGCGCGGGGAGAAAGTTCGACCTATCAAATTCAAGCTTGTCGAGGGTGGCAACCACTTTGTGAGTGAGAGGATATTAAACACAAATTGATCCTCATTCGCCTGCTCAAGCTTCATTATGATATGCCCGAGTTGTTTTTGCAGGAGGTGGTTCAAGGCTGCAAGGCCTAGGAAGGATAAATTCACTGGCCTGTTGTATCAAACCCGTAACGATTGAACAGTCATTGTATGATGTCTTTAACTGTAACCTCTATTGCTTTTTCCCAGAACTGTGGCGCCCGGAGAGCGGAAATAAAGTCCACAAGGCAATCAAGTTGAAGCGCGGGTTCCAACTTCCAACTGCGCCTGGTACACTCTGCCGAGTGTCGCCGGGCTGGACCTTTTTTTGGACTGGCCCTCGACGCTTCAGCCACAGCAAGTATATCCTAATCTGTGTCTAATGAAACGCTTCTGACTCATGTCTCAAAAGTAGTATCTTGTCTCTTTCGCCGATCGAGAAAAACATTGCCATTTTCCATCTCCGCTTCGAGAGATTCCGGCTGTTGTGCCTTTGGGAATCTGTAATTTATGGGGGGGTCTTAATTTCCGCGGTGAAAAGCGGATATAATTGCAAATGGGAGTCTAAAAAACTATTAATATTCACCCGGAATTCCCGATGCAGTCATTCGGAACTATGCAGTCTACTTGACCCAGCCATAGAAGACTCGGAGCATCCCGACGTGTGACACGATATCATGTGCGTGACAAACCTCTTCCAGCGGTATATTGAACATCTGACGAATTTGCCCACCGTGTAACGAAGTTGCCCATTTCAAAAGGCCGAATATGGAAGGTGACGAGCTTGCTCAGGCAGGTGACGAACTTACATCTCTGGTGACGAACTCCCGCAATCCTACGAAGTGACGAACTATGTGAGGACTCAGATTGAAAGTATGTTTCTGAATGAGGAACGCACAATAACAGTGCCTCAACAAGGGGAATGGAAAGATTTGAGGATGACGGGACAATGAGCGGAACGAAAGAGGAGAAGGGGACCGGTCTCAGTAGCGGACAGAAGCCAAGACAATGACCCAGGCAATCTTGAGAGGCCGGAGGAATATTTCAGCTCGGTTGAGAGGATTCCTTGGGACCGAAACTTGAGAGGTCTTGAGCCTCTCGGTCTTGACCAAGGACTTGACCGTCCAGTGGAGCCAACCAGAGTGTTTTGAGGAATCTCTGGAACATCCCGAGGTCTTGCAGTGACGAGCGGGGAAGAGCAGGGGCTCCGGTTGCGAGGTCCTGCAGAGGTGCTTGACTGACGGAAGAATCGGGCTTGAAGTACGGTATTGATGGGCGGAAAAATGCTGGGGGGCAGTTGGATGATGGTGGAGGAAGGAGGAAAGGTGATTGATTAGACAGACGCCTCCCTTTTGAGTGGGCTCTGAGCGCGCGACATGTGGAGCGGCACGTAAGGAGCGGAACCTGCCGGAGCTAAATCGCAATTTGAGTGGTCGTCTAGAAATAAACATGGGAAAAACACTAACCAAATTTGGTGGGCTCGGGGCTAAGGCTGAAGGAGGCTTGCGGTTGAGAAAGAAATGGCAAAGCGAGGTGATGGCAAAACATGCGCATACTGATACGAGGCATCTGCTTAATACATGAAGTATCATGCTGTACCGTGGGCAGCAGCGACTGTGATCCGCTGCGCTCTGTCGAGAGAAAGCTACACACAGGTCAGCTGCTTGACGGCAAATGAAAAGGCCGTGTTCAAGAGTGGAGAGAGTCGCGGACGGAAGGGGATAATCGAAGAGCAAGAACAGAGGAAGAACAAAAGGGGAAAGGCTGCATGGGGATATAGTACAGCCGAACGAGCAAAATCTTAAAGAACGGTTAATAGAGTAAACCACCACTTACATTGCACTCAGATCCTGCACAACACCATTTGGACACGTCGACCACCACAACACCATTTGGACACGTCGACCACCCAACAGAAAAGGAGTCGTCCTAAACACGAGTAAAACAATCGTCAGCCCCACGCTCTGAATGAAGCAGGAGGGTGCCACCGTTCCCATCGGTGGGCGGGCACTGGATTTTCTTACGCCGCCCTAAGACAGCGACGACTGCGGCGTATGCGCAGTGGGAGGCAGCATGGAGGAGGAGCGGAGATAGCGCATGCCAAAAGGCGAGAAATCGACGGTCGACCGCAGCCGGGAAAGATTACAGAAAACAACCGGCAAAAGGCTAGGTATTGGGGGGTTTGCACTGGCGGCATGTATTCGAGGGCCAATGCATGGCGGTGGCAAGATGATGGCAGGAAGGAAAGGGTGTTTTCGGATCATGTCGGAATGAGTCACCGGCCCGTAGTCCCGTGCCTAACAGCTTCTACTGGACAGGGGCTACCCAATAGCTATGTCGGTCTTCAGAAGACGGAGGCTAGATGGATCCTCTTCTGTCTCGGAGTTAACCTTTTTTTGCGCGCGTGTCATTCTTGCCTGAGCAATCGTTTGAACCAGCCTCACTTGGAATCTGCATGGAGGAGCACAACAGTAGGTTCAACAGTCCCATTCTGACATCTTACTAACGATGTCTGGCTCACTTGTGTTCTCGGGAGAGTCGTCCAGGATACAATGCTCAATAGCGCCGCTCAATCCGCCGAACCGGATAAAGAAATATTCGGCTACCTAACAATTCTACCGTTCGTCACCCTCGGGCATGTCATTCTCCGCTGGATCCATCCACACTAGCACATACCGGTTGGGCTAATTCCACCTGGGCGGCAGTAGCGGCATTTTCTCGTGGCCCGCGGTAGGCGCCCACATGTAGCGTGCTAGACGGAACTTTGCACGCAGAAAGTACTAAGAATCGAGTCAAGATGCTATGCACATGGCCTGTATGTCCAGTTCTCTCGGTTCATCTTCGGTGCATCCGATGGTACATCAACAGTGCTAAGCACGTGAATGATTCTTACACCCCCATAGAACCCGCAAGATGCAAAGGTGTTACAAAACCATATCACTCTATATGCTGCCCGGAGCACCTGCGGCAGCAGGTTCAGGCAGAGCAGCTTTTTTCGCAGGCTGCAGGATGGTCGAAGCATGCCCTGCTTCTTGAATTTCCGCCACTGACTTCAGGGCTGATGCTGCTGCGAGAGGAGCTACGCCTCCGAGAGCGTTTTGGAATGCGGTGAAGAATTCCGAACGGTTCGTCTGGTCAGGTGAAGAGGACGAATTGAGACTCTGCATCGTCGTATCACCTCCGGGGAAGTCACGGTTGAAGTTCCAGTAAGAAAGAGTCGCCAGGCTACTGCTTTTAGCAAAATTGCCCTGTCAACACCGACAGAAGGAAGCATACCCATCTTTTGGGTAGCATCGGCCGTGCTGATTCCGAAAACATCAGCAACCTGTTGTGCACCACCGGTAATGGCGGTTTGGGGCATCTGCGACATTGTCTGTGCCTCCCATGTTCATGGTCATCAATGTGATGACATCAACAATAAGACCGGCATCTTTTGCAGCCTGAAGGTAGGCTTGTTGTTGAGCAGGCATTCCATTTGTTCCGGTACTCATGGTATAAGTAACGTAGGTCTCTGTCACGACGTTTCAGCAAATTGGTTGGGAAAATATCCGAGGCGCACGTGCTCGGAACTGCCTGCTTGACCGTAAAAAGGGCTTGACCCAATCGCTTCGCCGAGTCCGTATCACTCAAAAGTGAGTTATCCCAGGCAGGAATCAGTCCTTGAAGTTTTCATCCTGGAGTCAAACGGTACTCACCTCAATATCAAATTCGACATTGTTGGTCTGGAATTTGGCCATGCTATCTTGGATAAGCTTAGCGAGAGAGGGGGCGTCAGTGCATGCCTGTTGAACATGCTGACGTGGCACGGTTTGATCCTGGAGGTTTCCTCCGAATGATAAACTGACATCACCCCCTGAATGACATAATCAGGACCGGACCATTTAGATAACAATTCACCTTTGTTCACAAAGTTGACAGCGTCAGGCTGAAGAATATCCAGATCGGTTGTGAGTTTGTATTCACCCTTGGGCGCGCTGGCAAAGCCAACCGTGACCGCCTTCATGCCGAGGGAGTCAAAGGCGTCTGCCATCTTCGGGGTAGACGGATTCCCAAAATATACGTAATATGGCGCATAGACAGGCTTCGAAAGATCTGCGAACGACGGCGAAGTGGTCGTTGCCCGCCTATTGATAGGTATGGCAGAAGCAGAGCCCACAAAAGAGATCGCGGAGACAAATAAGGTGGTGGCATGCAGGAAGTTCCTGGTGTACTGTACTATTACGGTCAATTCTCCAGCGCCGTGACCTGTGACAAAAATATTCGAACTTTGAAGTTCGTAAATGGGCCGGAGAACGCGTGACACGGATTTTTTTTCGTAAGTTGCCAGAAATTGGCAGGAAGCCTCAGATACAGTATATATGAACACTGAGCACACTCAAACAACTCTAATCACCCTCTTTTTAAAATTACGGGTGTCCGAAGCCTTTTTTAAACTCCGCCATCAGCTCTAACCTTTTCCGTCGAGCTCTCTGTTTCCACTCATGCCGTGCCTGCCGCGGCCGTGTAAACTCCCATCATCACTCAACGTGTCTCCCTCTTTATGAAATTATCCATGTCTGTCTGAAGCCTTTTAAACTCCGCTTTTGGGACATCAGGCCCGAGGCTTTGGAAGCGCTGGGTCCAGACCTTTGGAAGCGCTCAATAAACGGCACTTTCTCGGGGCTTTTGGCCCCATGATCAACTTCAAGCGCACACGCGCCTATAAAAGTGTCCACAATGCCAAATTCTGTTTTTTTTTGCTCACTGTTATAGTTTCTGAGGCGTTAATTCAAGCGCCAGGCACCAGTGACTTGAATTTTCTTGCAACCCCATCAATTCCGCCCTCGCTTTGAGGGACAGGCTGGCAATAAAATTCTGAACTTGACTGCAACCTTGAAAAAAGACCGCTCTGCGATTCCCCCGAGCACTTATCAATTCAATTCCACTCAAATGAAGTCAGTCCCACATGAAATCATGACCATTTGCAAACAGGAAATAACCCACCAAAAGAGGTTGGGAGGCCGCGAAGCGGCCGACCAGCCCCTTGTAACACTCAGATCGCGTAGCAAGCCAAAAAAGGATATGACCGATCAGATGACATAAGCACCTTTCAATTTTCCATTTTGGTCGCCCTCGCCACAATGAGTGGACTTCCTGACATCCTCAGGATCCCGGAAGGGCCGGAAAAGCTATCACTACCTGGCTCGGAGATTCCCACGCGTGAGGTTGTCGACCACGTCGTCACCAAAAAGACTGCCAAAAACCGGAAGGCCAAGGCCAATGCCGGCCTTGTTTCGTCTGGCGAGGCTGAGGATGCGGACGCGGAGATTGCGGTGATCGATGAGGAGCCCGATGTCGTTGAGGGCTTGGGCAAGCGCACACGCCGCGCAAATGGGAAGTACTCGGACTTTTGGAGACACGCTAACGACAAGGATGAGGACCTGCATGTGCCCGGGTTTGTAGTACTCAGTATGTCTAATAAGACTCACCTTTGGTTTTTGAAGCTGTCGCACCCCCCCCATACACGGCTATCCCGGGAATCTCTGGAATTCAAGCGACTTCCAAAGAATTCCGATGATTCGCCTATTCAAGGGAATCCCAAGGGAAAACCGTTGGAATCCATCGTTCCCATCAATTCCTTTGAAAAAACGATGGAGAGTCTTGTAGGAAATAGCTCGAATTGATGCATCAATCCGGCCGTATCGACTGATGCCATCTGAAACCGTCGGAATCCTTTGAATCGGCGGCCCAGCAAATTCCAAGGGATCCCGGGATAGCCGTGTAAACAGGGGAAGTGTCGATTAGACGAGGGAGCGAGACGAGTGGGAAGCGGAAGCAAAAGTCCGCTTTGGTTCCGTTCACGTCAAACCTGGCAGTTCGTGTGAACGCCTCGGCGCTACCGACCGCATACGCGTCGCGGGCGAAAATTCGCTTTTTCACGGCACTTTTCAGCGTTTTTGTGACTTTTTTTACACATTCGAAGACGCCTCTCGGTGACCTGTGACCTGTACGAAATTTTCGTATATTTTCGGGCCTGTGACCCGTCACATACGAATTGAACGTAATAGTACAGTATGTCAGGTGGTATGCACATAGAAGTAGTTAAATAATTTACATCATGTTGATGTGAGCGAGTGTAGGTGTAAGCAAATGACTAGGTGTCGTGTCCAGGCACAGACTGCATCACTGGATGAGTACAATTCGACTTTGATGTACAGGTATAATTAACTCACCAAAAGTTATAAAGACAAGATAGCAAACGTAAGTCCGTTCAACGGGATAGAAACAACAAAGGGTCTGAACGAAAGTGGGGGACGTGAAAGCGTTGAGGCTGGCCACATGCCGCAGGGCACATCTTTATATCTTTTGGCGATCATTTGTTTCGCTGGTTGCGCTGGCTTAGAAGTCGCAGCGCTCATGGGCTCTCTTGAGATGTCCGGTCGATGTTCCTTGGGATCTGGATGACCACCATGCTCAAAGTAACACATCTGCCTGGTTGTCAGGGTGCTCGGTTGATGTTACTCGGTTAATCTTACACGGTTTCTGCACAGAAAATAGGCATGGGCGATCTGCCAAAGGCAAAATGCGCACAACAATGTAACGAAGTGTTCTGGACGCGAGGAAGGAAGATCTGGGTATTTATGACGAGATCTATCCCCCATTCATGTCCATGGTATCCAGAATATTTCTTTCCCAGTGGATTCAGAGACACTATTTGAGGTGAATACTTGATTTGGGTCTTTTTCCTAGAAAAATATGCCCCAGTTAGCACTCATCTCGGTCCTCGCCAGAAGCAAGCTCGCCGTACCCTGGCCCTCGAACACTGAAAAAGAATTCTAGGGCTCCACAGGATTTACTACTCTATTTTGCGACAGGAGATGGGGTCATTTTGAGGCCTTGACTTACTCTATCACGAAGGTAGGCCTCTAATAGCCCGGTTACAGCCTTTGGAAAAAATCCCCAATCATCGACTGTTCGTCTTTGCCAGAGCGGATGGTTTCACTTCGACTATCCACGGAATAACCGAATATGGTTTAGGGAACACAGTCAGCTATCAAATATCGCGACATTGGCACTTGCTCACCCCCGGTCGCGGAGACCAAGCGCTTGATAGGGTGCTGTGGAAGACACTCAGGATTACACATGTGCGTTGAGAAATCCCGTCTCGACCTTTGTCGTGGCTGGAGATTCGAAATTCTTATTGGTATCCATTAATACCGTCCCAGCGGTGCGTGAGATGGAACCAATCATGGAATGGCGATCGCCCACTGCTTTCCCGGTGTTTTGTTTGAATTTGTCGTGATTGGAGGGCTAGAAATAGTTCGGTCGGCACTCCAAAAGATTGGACCATATATTTAGCGTGAAACGCGGGGAAAGGAGAGTATACTATGAAACTAGCGCCAACAACTCTCCTAAACCTGGCCGTGCGATCTCGCGCCATCCAACTTGATTGAACTGAGACTCGGGAAACTGACTTTGCAGAGTAATTAATGGCTCTTCGTGCACGCAGTGTGTTTCGACGTGTATGGACTGACAGATTAGCGCCCGTGGGAATTGGTTGAATATGACTTGTGCCAAAAATGGCAGACGGCAGAATTCACCCCCGTTTTCGGTCGTGGGAAGTGTTTCCAAGAGCACTAGAAGCTTAGAGACGTGCATGGTTGCTAGATGGATACTACATGCTGAACGTCCACAAAATCGCTCACAGCAAACGGAGTTGCTAAAGGCATCACAAGGATGTCTTACTTTCCTCGTTTGCGCTTCGATAAAGCAAGAGTTTCCCCAACTTTGAGGCTGAAGTGCTTCGCAATATCAAGGCAACGGATCCGAAATTTTGGGCCGGAGAACGTCAATCGGAGAGATCGTCAATGCGGGAGACCGTCAGTGCGGGAGATCGTCAATGCGGGAGATCGTCAATTGGAAGCCTGTTGTTGACGTACGCAATGCACGTGTGATCTTCCTTTTGATAGAATGGAAAATTGCATACCCGGCGATCCCGAGTGGACTGGCCCGGAAGAAAAAAACCAGGAAAATAGCGTTTAGAAATTGTCTTATACGGTTTACAAGTGCTCTTTAACCGTTTCCGTTTAGGTTGAAGGTTTTTACAGACGACAACTAAATGGTTGGAACCTTACACCTCCTTGATATGTTGATCCACCGTGTGTAATGGGCCCGGCCAAGGAATGGTAATGGCATGAAAGATTTCTGAGAGTGCGCTTGTGAGGATCCAATCTCCTTGTATGGCAGCAATTCAGGTATTCCTCCACTCAGTACAAGCCCACCTGAGATCTTTTGCAATCGGGGAGCTATCGGGATTGCTGTCTGTCACGTTTCGCCCCCGGGGAGAGTTCACTTTTTGGTTTGCAAAAGTGGCTTGCGCCCGCGCGGATTGGCTTGTTTCGGGCGAGGGCGTGGATTTTGGTGGCATCACACGCTCACGCCCGGCATTTCGGCTTGCAAGCCATTTTGTCGGCTTGGCAAGCCATTTTGGGCAAAATGGCTTGCGCTCACTGCACGTCATGTAGGGCTCTAGCGTTTTATTTTATGTGGCAAATACATTACTGTATGTCCCCCGCAGGTACCCACAACATCAATCGTCACATAATTCAATACACTTGTCGTCGCCATGAAAAATGACGACAGCAACTCATACCCCACATGCAAGCTAGCAGGCTTGTGAGGCTTAACTGATAGCCTCTGCTTCTGAGTGTCCATCTGTATTCGAAATATTGGAAGAGGTGTCCATCACGCAAAGATATTTGCTGTTCACCTCACCTGACTTTTGAACGACACAAGTGTTTCAGTACCTCAGGCTAAAATTTGAACAGATTCCCTCACAAAAGGGGTTTTGATACTTCCGAGGTGAAACCAGCTCTCTGGACATCTATTCTAGATTGCGGTCCTCATCAATAGACATCGGTTGAACCAGGTTCTTGACCGTAACCAGTCAAATGTGCTTAAATATGCAATAATTTGATTTAGACTCCTCGAATGCACACATTTGAATGATCTAGAGCATTGGCGAGCCCGGGATATTCCAGGAAATCATTATTTTCCTTTAGCAACCAAGTGGCTTGCGCAAGCCATTCTGTCTGATACCATCAAAATGGGCGTGGGCACGGCTTGCAACGAGAAGCCAGGGAATTTATGCGTGAACAAAGTCAATCACATCTCTGTTGAATCTAATTTACCTTATCCAACGGTTTTGGGGGCAAGATCTAGGTGAATTGGGGCCAGATCGAACTTCTCAACCGCCATCACAAGCCATTCCGGTGACAAAGTGGCCAACGGTTGCAGCAGCTGTGATTAAATTTTGCCACGAAATTGTACATCATGAAAATTAATTTTCTATACAAATTGCTATGAACTTGTCAGCTACCCAAACGGGGTCCCAAGATTAATCTTAGACGTGGAAGATTAAATCTAATGAAACTGAAACTGAATCATAAAAAAGTGGCTGCAACCAGATTTGAACAAGGAACCTTATGAGAATAGTTACATCAAGGTTAGGTTAAAACAACTACACCAAGCAAGATATACTAAGAGGCCATCGGATCATTTACATATCAAGCACCCTGGAAGGGAAAAAAGGGAAAAATCTTTAAGTCCGTTTCATGTTGTGCATGTTGTAGAGAGTATGTGTGATTGCGCTACTACACCATTCCGACCAAGTTTTCAGGTGACACATGATGCAGCCCACCGAACTGAACCACTGGTCACAATGCCATTGAGATTTTATGGCTGAAATAAGCTCAAAAATGCGAAATTCAGGAACTCTAGATTGAATTTTTTGCGAAGATTAAATCATCCTTGCTTTGAGTTGAGTATGGGCCTTATGGTCTAGTGGTAATACCTTGTGCTTTTCTGCAAGCACTATCATAATGTTCCTTGTTCAAATCTGGTTGTGGGCACTTTTATCATTCAGTTTCATCAGATTTAATCTTATAAGTCTAAGATTAATCTTGGGACCCCGTTTGGGTAGCTGAGAAGTTCATAGCAATTTGTGTAGAAAATTAATTTTCATAATGTACAATTTCGTGGCAAAAATTTAATCACATCTACTGATATCACTGAAGTGGCTTGCGCACGGTGTTGGCATATTTTTTTATTCAGGGCTTGGAATTCATTCTATGGCAACTTTCATTGTTATATAGAGTCATTGAACTCCGAATAACACTCGCCTTTGTTTTGTTTTGGCTTCTAGCCGCTGCAAGCAAAATGGCTTGCGCAAGCCATTTTGCCTGATGCCATCAAAACGGGCGTGGGCACGGCTTTCAACGTAAAGTGAAGTAATTCATGTTATAATTGGGTCAATACCGTAGCAGGGGGATGCAATTTACTTAATCCTAGCATGTTGAAGTCATACATTGGTGAATTAACACCCGGTTGAGTGAGGTTGAACATATTGGCATCGCAAGCCACTTTGTCTGATGCCATCAAACGGACGGGGGGCGTGGCTTGGAACAAAAATTAGTTAATTATGGGAAGGCGTAGTGTGATTGCGTAAAATGATTTACTTCAAATTCCGATCAGGCGTGTCGTTTGCCACGGAAAGTGAATGAGTGAGGTAATTTGCCTCTTCTTGTGAACCAACGAGAGATGACCCAACTTCCAGATGGCAGAAGAATAATCCTCGTATATGGGTGTGAAGGACAAAAGGCAAGGCAAATGGTATGTTTCACTGGAAACAAACAGGACAGTGGATAATCTGTGGATAGCAGAAAGTCAGTGGTATCAAGCGGTATTGATACTTATAGCAGCAGGTGGTCTACGACGACCGGAGGATGAGATAACCAAGAAGCAAGTCAATATTACTGATGGTTTGAAGACGTTAAGGTGAGCTCAAAGGTGCACAATAATGTGGCCTAACTCTTGCATATTCTGCAGGGCAGAATTACGGTACAAAAGGGAACTAAGTTTACTGTACAATGGGGGGGGCTTTTATAGTTTTCTGGTGGGCATGAGAAAATGTAAGAAATACAATAACCTGGGAATATCCAGGACCAAATGGAGAAGGAGCATATGGCAAAAGAAGATGGGTCAGAGCTAAATGTATTGAGAACAAAAGATGAAACACTTGTCCCGCATGGTTCCCTCCGAGAACACAATTCGCCATTGGTCGGGGTGAATTCTGACTCAGTCCGAGTCACGAGAAGCTCCGCAGCACATGGAGTCATATCGAAATGAGTCAATTGGCATGAAGTGCTGGTATTGGGCGAGGAATGATTGGTTTCGAGTCATATAGAAGCACACCGGCTCCCGAGACGATTTCCATGCTTTGTCTGGACTCCTTCCGATGGAAAGAACACATACGAGAGTGGCCGAGTTTCCGTGTTTCTGACCCAGTCGGAGCCGTGCCTGTCACGTGGTCGTAATTTCCCCTTTTTGGTTAGATGCCGAGTTGCTGAGTGGTTTGTGAATAAATCCGGAAGTTGGTTGAGAAGTGTGATGGTGGATTTGAACACTTTCTGGGATTAAGATATTCAACTGGACATCCGATCGGTTTCTCTTTGAAGAGAATTGTTGGGCACGGTGAAACGCTGACTATGGGGCTGGCGGTGAAATAACCACAACACAAACCTTGTAAATGAATACGCGGTTCAATACTGCAACTACAACAACTCAAACACTATAGTCCTCGTGCAAGTTCGGGGTTCCAATCCAGTATAGATTGTGGCAATTTGAACTCTAGTTCTCTTTGAGAAGCAAGACTTTACAGGTCTACAAGTCGTATAGATAAACTTGCTCGAATCCGTTCTAGGCGCAATCACGATAGACAGACGAGATTTATGTTCAATGGTTTTGTATGATGTGGGTCTAGGTTTGAGATGATACTCCGGTGCGTAAAGCAAGTGATTCTTATGAATCCCGATTCCAAATAGTATCCGCGATTGCTAATCCTTGCGAGATTACAACCAATTGTCAAGTCTGATCCGTTTCCTTATATTCCACGCGTCCGTTCCGTTTATCCAATATGCTCACGCGTCGTTTATAAAGATCCAAATCCAACACAGATAATATTCAAACAGGGAAAACAAACGAAACTTGGTATAGCTTCTGGGTGTCTCCGAATGAATGACTACTCTACCGGTTAAGCGTGAAGTCTAGTAACTTCGCGTCCAACAGGTGGGGTGAGATTCACTGGTGTTTCTTCCATAACCATCCACTTAAATACGTTACAGGATTCTAAATATAAACGAGACTGATACAAACGAGCAATAGGGTTCAGGGTATATGACTAGTGGTATGGCAGCTAGCCGATGAACTCCTGTCAGATATCAAGCGATTAGTAAAATTGAGAGGGATTTATAAGAAACATCAACGAGCCGAGCTTAGCGATGAGTCAAGATCTACATCGCCTAGAACGATCGTGATGGAATATTGTTGATATGTCAACTTTTAGCCGACCCCCTCGTCAGCACTCCGCTACCCTCCTTGGTAACCGTACGCTCCAATGGTTCCGCCTTGAACCGTTTAAGTGATTTGTCTGAAAATCGTGATCGCCGCCGCTTCCTAGTACCCGAGTACGGTTTTCTTAGTCAATTGGTAGATCGACCAAGTCCAGTCCTCTCTTGGCAGTTCTGGAGACGTCAGATGATGCCCAACAATGATCCCTCTGGTTCAGAAGGATGTCCTCTCGTAATACGCCCTTAGTCAGGGATGTGCAGTAGCCCCAATCCGTTTCCAGGATGGTAAGGCACTTTCCGTGATTGCTCCATTAGCGGCTTCTCACTTCAACCCTTTACCAGGATCGTTGTCCAGCGCCTTTCTAATGGTTCGAGACACATTATATCCCTTTTAGCTAACTGCCCAGGCCAGCAATAGCCCTTGTGAGATGACGTCGTAATGTAATGAAGTACATTATAGTATGTTGCAACTTGAGCAGATTTGAATAAATGCCCGGGTGCCCCAATACCAGGTCTGTCAACGGAATCCGGTAAAATCCAGGTGATTCCACTGATTTCACAAATGTGGTATCACAGTAGGTGTAGAAACCATTCGAAATCATGAATTTGTACATAGATGCAATGTTAGGGGCTTGGCTTGCGACGAGAATTAGTCATTTACGTAAAGGCACGGGCGTAGAAACCTTTGGAAATCCTGAATTTGTAGATGCAATGTTATATACACTCGGTAAACTATTTTTCCAATGCCCCTGCTCATTGCTGCAAAAAGAAAGAAAAAAAAAGAAAATTGTGCAAGCAAGAGTCTCTTCATGAATGTGTACATTCAGCTTGGTTCCTACACCAAAACTGGAGGATACTGCCGTGCCTTCATTGATCACCCTCTTTGGGCTTCACGACTATTCTTGAGGCAGAATGCCAGGAAGGAGTCATATTTCGGCTTGCAAGCCATTTTGTTAGCTTGGCAAGCCATTCTGCCAGCTGGGGTATCAGCCAAAAAATGAAAGTGGCTTGTGTAAATTCCATGCGCCCCGCTGCCTGAAGGCACTAGCTGGGCACTTGAGATGCATCCACAGTGTATTCCATTCATGGGCATGCCATTTTATTTGGATTATTCTGCTCACTAATGCCATAATCCACCGTCGCTGCTGGAAACAACCTAACCTCAGAAGTGCTGGTTTGTCGCACTCAGTAGACTCCATTGATACAGTTCTATCTTTTCTCGTCCAAAGATTTTGTATTGTTTCTTTGTTCACTCTTTCCAGGACAATTACACCCCCATATATCACTGTTGAAGTTTGAATTGGACAGGAAACCTCTCCAAATCTCAATGCCCGACTTGAACTGATTTCAAGGCACCTTACAGGACTATTTGAGGTCGGGCATCTGGCGTAGACTCGGTTCCACTATTGTGCCGACCAGCATGAACATATAATGCTTCGAGATCCAGCATGATCCCTTGAGATAACTCCCAAATCCAAAATTTTGACCAGTGAATTTTCAAAACAGATTCTGGGGTAAATATAGGTCCGGCTTAATGAACACGGTTTCTTCCTACAAGTTGGCATGGGCATGACTGGCATTTCCTATGAGAATTAAATACCATGAGCAGTTAATGATGCCAGTGTTGAGGTTTGCGCAGTCGCCATTGTCAGTGTATTCAACTGAACACTACCTGATATGTTGAACTTTGATCCAAATCTGCAACAGTTGTAGAGTTATCATATTTCAGATACCCGTACTCGTTTAATTAATGGTTGGAAGGGGCATGAATGATATATTATCAGACGCGGAGAGAATGTCCCATTATCGGTGGGCAAAGTGGCTGAGTCGAGGCGTGGGGTTATGGTAAGACACTGGCAGTGATGGGAGGCGGCACAGGGATCACAGGGGAAAGATATCACTGGATTACTTACAGTGTGAAAGCTTGGTGGAAGCGAGCACAAGTCACGCCACACCACAAGCCACGCTGCCCACACCCGCCAAGCCAAATTCAAACTCCGCCAAGCGGCGCAAGCCATTTAGCCAAGCCAATTGGTTAACTCTGTATCCCTCAGGTTGGTAAAAGGTATTTTCGGCATTGACTTGGACTCCAAGTTCTGTGCCAAAATTCAATTTCAGGCCATTTTTTGCTGCGATGAATTCCTTTACTGAATCACCCTCTTACTTAATAAAATTACGCATTCTGAGCCCTATATATCTGGGGCTGAGATCTGAATTCAGATCCTTGCTGTGCAGTCCGGAGAGAGGAGAGTGGCTGTACAATTCAAGCATGGGGAAAAAAGTTAGAAATCCACAGCGTCGCGTAATTTCGAGTATTTTGCGTTTTCCGAAACAGGAAATAATTGGATCAAAAAAACTATGTATGTAAGACATGCTCAAAAAGGTCAGACATGGCTCTCAAATTTTTCCCACGCTTGAACTGTACAGCCACTCTGCTCTCTCCGGACTGCACAGCAAGGATCTGAATTTAGATCTCAGCCCCAGATATATAGGCTACATATTTGACCCAGGTTTCACTGCGTCATCGGCCGCTCAATTCTAGGGTCGTCCAGGACAGCAGGAGTGCTCGTAATGCTTGCCCCCCATATTTGGTTGTCGGAGGGGCGCTATCAGAAAACTCACCCTTTGTTAATGAGGCCGCATTACCCCCAAATCGTGGGCAATCCGGCCGAATTCCCTTCATTAGGTCCATTAGCTTTCTAGTGGCGTCGAAAATAATCAGGGGTGATTCGCGACTCCAACAAACTAAATCTCCCTTTTCTTGCGCCACTGAGCTCTGAGATTGATTTATTTCACCTTTCAAATCATCACAAGAGCCGGTTCGCAATGCATCCACGCAGGTAATCATATATGAAGTGACATGACATAGGAAAAAAGGAATGCCATTGGCTGATCAACGAAGTCGACGGTTAGAACATTGGTATGAGAGGAAAGGATCGGTGATATCGATAAACCGGCGAACGAATCAGAATCAACTCGAACATCACGCATTCAAACGCATTCCGCGAGCGCACATTCGATCCGCCAGTGGGGACTAAATCCGAAATTCAGCTCGAACTTGTGTAGGACTTGTGAAGGAATCGCTTACTGACCAGTATGTATATGAGAATCTTTGCGAAGGTTGCAGTGGTTCCTCATCGGGGTCCTTCATTCACGGTCGGTGAACGTTCATTGTAAGTTGTGGTCTGCTCACCTTACTTGTCCACATGGTCCACTCACCCCAATGTGTGTCAGTGGTTTGTTGGTCGATTGGTAACGCGTGAAAACCAAGTTTAAGGAGGGTCCCATCGGCGCATCGCTGCCGATGTGTGGGGTCTAGATCCTCGAAATAAATCCTACATGCCACGCATGTGTCTGGGAATTCTAGATCATCCTCGTGATTGTGAAGGACATTGGTCGTCCTCAGAGCTGTCCTCGACGTCACTGGAGTAATTTGGGCACTTTGGGTATCAATGGACGTGGAAAGTTGCATTACTGTAAACTGACCCAGAAAAAAAGTCGTTGGCGGGGAAATTTCCCTCTGGAAACTCCTCTCCAAGGATACATCTCAGGCGCCCGTGGAAATATTGTTGAATACGACGACGGGATGCCAAATCGTCCGGATCGTGGACACAAGTCTTTATAGTTTGGGATAATGGCATTATGTACCCGTCGGGCCATATTTCGTACCTGATATGACATAAGCAAGGAAAGATTATGGCCCCAAGTGTTCATTCAAGTCACCTCCAGTGCTGGCCCATAACGTCTTGGAAAAGACCTTCGGTGGAAAATCTGGCCGATGAGTATCCTACGTAGTCTTCACCAAGCAGCTCAACATCGACTGTGGTGAATGGAGCCTTATTTATGAGTCCGTTTCCCTGGAGTTCTTCGAGGATGCTGCAAACGACGACCAACCGACCAGATTCGAAATACGCAACAGTTCCCAAGTCAAGGGAATCATCGGCCGGGATCAGAGAGAAATCCAGGTATGCGAGACGCCCAGTGTCCAAAAGAGCACCTTGAATATCGGAGGCTTGATTGGGGTTTACCCTGAGCTTCTCATTGATGTTCTTCAGGTCATAGAGTCTGCTATCATCATCCGTCGTGCCGATGCAATACTGCCATATTGGCCAGAGGGCAGACAGTGGAGCTGAGATGAAATTGAGTCGTGGCGAGTCTCAGAAGATTGCAACAGCATACCGCAGTGGGGGGGCCTTTCAGACAAGAAGGAGTATGGAAGTCCAAGGAGTGTCTAGAAAAGCAGTCAGTAGATTAATCGCATTAGTGAAATTACCCTGTCTGGGTTCCACCCGTAGAATTTCGCCTTCTCGCTCTTCCCAGGATCTCATCATCACAAATAAGTCATGATAATATTCCAGTTTCGAGCGCGTGGGAAGCACAGCATTCAAAATGACCTTCCGACCATCATACTGAATACATGCCATTTGGTCCTGAGGGCCACAACCTGAGCTTTCAGAAGACGCGGCACTGAGTGTGGAAGGAAGACCTGCCCTCAACCTTGAAACTGCGAAATTATGTGTATACAAGTGACTGACTCCATCCTGAAGGAAATTCAGCATTTGTAATTCCTGAAGGACACATCACTTACCAGGACCCCAATAATCTGCCATGCATACAGCGGGTCACATGAATGCGCCGGAGATGCAGATCACATACAATTTCTATGACTTTTCTTTGCAGTACCTCCCGGGGATCGAAGAGGAGCCTCTGAATAACGTCGTGTACGGGAGGGTAAATATCTAAATTTCGCATCAGAAAGTTTTCGGATACTCATATTGAAGAAACCTGACTTGGCTCCATGATGATGAAAGGGCTAGGAGTCCGAAGCACAGAAGCGCCGAGGAATGGTAGATTTGGATGCCTGTTGGTACAAATACGCTGAGGAATTGAGCTGGGCAAAGTGAGCGGGAAAACACACCTCAATTTGCGAATTCCACGATTTCCTTTCTGAATCCTAATTCTGGAATGAGTTCGGATGACATCTGCACTCTGAGGACCCACAGGTTTGTTCAAATAGCGGAGCACCATGACCTCTCGCTGGGGTCCTAGTTTTGGTGTGCTTGCCAGCTGCCTCGTGTAGGTCGGGCTCGTGGGATTAAGGTTCTCCTGTAGGTACAGGTCGGACTCGCCAAACACTGGATATTCAGGCAGCGCAGCCCGCCCTAGTTCCATGGAGCACTAGATATTTCAGGACACGACTGGACATGCAAAGAGAATCCCGCACAAGGAACTGAATCATTGCGAGTGAAATCTTGCTCTGATATTTGGACAATTCTTCTTTATCGTCTTGCTGATTCAAAAAGCGTCTCCATCGGTTCTGCTGGGAGATTCTTTCCAGGCAAGCGGCTATGTCGTTCAAGATGCTGGAATCTGGGCGTCAGTAGCTGCGTCAATTATGAAATCCACTTCCCCTACCGTTGGAACTCCGCGATAGACTCTTCGTGCTCATCCGAGGGCGAGGAGCTCTGAGTTGTCGGAAATGCTTGCCATATGTGTCTCAGGGAAAGACAGACGATTTTCACCAGCTCCTCCGCCTCCTTTCTGTTCTTCCTCGCCCCCTGGATTCCTTCAGTATGACGCCACACAGCAGAGAGATAAGACTGACTTGCGCCGAGCCGTGTATCCGCACGGCAATGTTTACCAGCGGTTGCAGGAACGGGATGCTAGATCCGCTGGACAAGTCTTGCAAAGTGTTCAAAGCTCCAACGGCAAGAATGTGGGCACCAGAACTGGACATCGTGGACGCAGACAGAACCGAATTAGCGCCCAAGAGATACTAGGCTGTGACAACAGCTCTATACTTGGGTGTGGGTGAACGTCACAAGGCCAGCCTCGTGGCGATGTGGGCTATCCATCCACAGCATTCAGGTTTGGCCTGAGTTCGCGACGCAGAATTCTGGAACTAGGTCACACCTAATAAAGCCAACTTCCTGCCTCGTTAAATGGGAGGGGAAAAGGTGAGCTTTCAGACTAGTGTTGCCGCGGTCCGGTCCAGGTCCGGTTCGCCGCTGATTTTGCCGAACCTTGGACTGGACCTCGGGTTGAAATATGTGATTTTCTACTGAAACCACTGGCTCCAGGCCTCTGTTACCTGTTCATAATAGACGTCCCATGACCCACAAACCTTTCCAACAGATTGGTTGAGGCCGGTGCAAGATCACTCCAGAGCAGGCTGGTGGCACAAATACATAGCAGAAAAAAACAGTAGTTTACAATGCCACTGGGACCACCCTCCTCCACTGTTGTGCCACCCTTTACATTTCTGTGCTGAGATAGCTGTGTGATGATCCAAATGGATATCCACAGAGGTTTCCGGCACCCTGGAGATATTGTTTCCTTACTGGCTCACTGGCCTGCACTGCTTTGGAGTTAGGACTAGCTGACTGATAAACTCCTTTCAACTATAACGGGTGCTCAGTTCATCTCATCAAATAACCAGACACAAAGGTCTTCGGCACCTTCACAAAGGCCTTTGGCACCTTCCCTGCAGTGTTGGTCAGCTGAGGACCATACCAGCCCCTTCTTGCAAAATCCAGACCCAGGATCAACAGCAATTCATCCAGGTTATTAACACTTCTGCAACTGTTTGTGTCTGGTGAAGGCCTTCATGTATCTACAAAGGCCTCTGTATGCATTGTTTCTTGGACTCCTGTATTACCCACCTGTATACTTATTCATGTATTTCTATCCATGTCTTGTAGTCTACTGTCTTGCTAGACCCATACCATTGCTATACCCATACTGTACATATTTCTTGTGATATTCTATACTGTGTATCTCTTATGGATTTTTGCTCCAACCAATGTAAGTAGTTGTTGTTAACTTGTGTGTATACCCCCTCTGTAACTGGGTGGTTCCCTCTGCATCATAACAATACCACGGAAGGGGACGAAGGTGAGCACAGGAAGGCGAAGGTGGAGGTAGGTGTTGCCCTATTAGGAATAGTTGTTCTTGACTAATAGAAGCACAACACCTTTGTCTTTGGGAGACCTCTTAGGAGGGGAGAGATGATTAGGCCTGCAAGAAGGTCCGTCAAAAGACTACTATTACATATCAAACCTCGGCCATCAACAGCCACACTTCAACTTTTGGTTCCTTCCAATTCTTCACGCCTCCTGTATCTCCCCAACCCGCTCTGCTCAGAGGACAGCCCCATGTCGGCTGTGGTGCCACTATCAGGGCATCACCAGGGGTCACCAATCCCTGTGCCACACCACACCTCACTCCACATAACTTTGCAGCCACCATGCAGCATGCCCCTGGCTTGGGTGCAATGCTTCTCTGTCGGATGGAGAGTCTCCCAGTTGCGAGGGTCAGTCTGTTGATGTACCCGCAGGCACCTGAGTTCCTGATGTGCATCTCCACTTGTCATGATCCCGTTGTGATGCTGTCTGAGGCTCCGAAGATGGCTGTCTTGGCTGTGGCCTGGGCCCGTGGTCCAAAAATTAAAGTTCATTGCATCATAGCACCAATCCTTATGTAGCCATCATGCCTCCCAGATGTATTAGAACCTTTTGAGGACATATTACATCCCAAAAGCAGCCTGCTTCCTACTGTCAAATCAATGTTGGTGAGCCTATTCTACTATCGACTCAACCTCTTAGGTAGGTTATGCTATAACAAATTATTGCTGTTTGCAATAAAGTTGGCTGAGCTGCCTTTTCGGAAGTAGCACACTTTTGTGTAGAACCTTCTGCTCGCCGTATCTCGCCCATTTCCCTATATTTCTTCACAAAATAAAACATTTTCGGATACTCCTACCTTGGGTGCAGGCCCTGAGCACAAAAGCTAGGTGATTCAGTCAAGAGATGAAATATTTAGTCGAAATAGTATACTTCACAGAAATTCCTACATAACTCTTCAACGCGGGCAGCTATTGACACAAAAAAAAAATATGGCACATACTACACCTCACTGCGAACCTCCCTACATTGAGACTTTGAGGATGCTGTAAGGGCAACCTTAAGCTCGGCGCGGGGCGCGGAAACTAGTGGGGGAATCCGAAGTATAAATATGGGTACTAAATACAGGAGCGGGAATACTACGCACCTAGCGGGGGAATCCGAAGAGAAGAAAGGATGAGGATTCCCACGCTAGGCGAAACCTTATATACGAATCAGTAACTACCCAGTAGCACGTGTCCAGAGGTATCTACAATGATCACGGGCTTGGTCGCATAGCACGTGCCAACGAGAACGGGCGGGCGGAAAGTCCGGGGCATTAGCGGGAGCGGAGGCCGGGCCAGAAGCCGGACCGGAAACCGGAGCAGAAGCCGGAAAGATAGCCAGAAAGGCCGGAGGAGCGGGGGTTCCCCTGACATCACCCCCCCCTTGGAATACGGTGTCCCGACATATGAAGCGGATGGTCCTATCACGCCTCCGGAAGGACAGCGAGTCGAAGGCGGCCGAGGCGATCCGGCGGGGGGCGTTAGGGTAGCGGCGGTAGTAGGCGTCAATGGCGTCTTTGGCGAAGACATCAGAGTGCTTTACCCACTTATCGTGCTCCGGACCGTAACCCTTCCAGCGCACCATGTACCAGAGGCTGCCGTATCGGACTCGCGCTTCTAGGATCTCGTCAACCTCCCACCTCTCATCTCCGTCCGGCTGGAGGACGGGCGGTGGTTCATCGTGCCGGGGGCGTCCAGGGAACGGGTCTGGCTTTGCAAGCTCGAGCTTTACGACCGGGAAGACCGGGTGAAGCTGGGAGTAACGTGGCGGAAGCTCGAGCTTGTGTGCACCGTTGCCCACGACCTTCACGACCTTGAAGGTTCCGAGCCGTTTGTCCGAGAACTTGGGTGACAGACGCATCGTTTTGATGTCGGAGGCATCCACCCAGACCCGGTCGCCTACCTTGATCCCCGGCGCGGGTACGCGTCGGCGGTCGTAGTACAGCTTGAACTCGTCCTTGGCTTTAACGAGGGCAGCTTTGGCTTCGGAGACTCCGGCGGCGATCCGGTCGCGGAACTCGTTGACAGACTCGTCGGCGGAGCGCCTACCATTCGGCTCGAAACCCATCCGAGGAAGGCAGCTGGTGTCCGTCATGAACGGTACCTGCTGCGTCGAGGAGTGGACATGGTTGTTGTAGGCAAACTCGGCTGCCGGCAGGAGCTCATCCCAGTCGTCCTGTTTGTAGCTCGTGAAGATACGGACGAACTGTTCGAGCTCCTGGTTGACGCGTTCGGTCTGACCGTCGGTCTGCGGATGGGAAACGGTGGAGGTGGCAGGTTCGATACCGATGAGGCACCACAGTTCGCGAGTGAACTCGGTGATGAACTGCGGACCATGATCTGAAATGTACTTCCGGGGGGTTCCGTGGTGCCTCCAGACGTTCCGGTAATACAACCGGGCAGCTCCGACAGCACCGAGGCCGGTGTGGCACTTGTTGAAGTGGGCTCGCTTACCAAGGACGTCAACCACAACCATGACCGCATCGAACCCGTGGGCCTCCGGAAGCTCAACAATGAAGTCCACCGAGACGGTGTCCCAGCGCTCGTCCGGAATCTCGGTCGGATGAAGCTCACCGTGGGGAAGTCGCCGGAGCGCCTTCGTCCGGTTGCACGCATCACAGGCTCCGACGTACTGGCCGACGTGTCGGGACAACTGGGGCCACCAGTAGTTCCGGGAGATCAACTCCAACGTCTTGAAGCGGCCAGCTGTGTCCGGCGACGCGCGTGTCATGGTGCTGCTCATAATCCGGCGACGGAGGTCCTTATTCCGCAGCACAACGATCTTGCCGCGGAACAGGAGGAGTCCATCCGAGATGTGCCATTCGGCCGAGCGGGGGGAAGGAGCCTTCCGGTTCTTGAGGAGTTGCCGGGCGACAAGCGCCACGGGGTCCTCAAGCTCCGGCTCGGTCGCGAACGCCTTCCGGACATCGCGCAGGAGAGGGATTTCGGGTCCGTCAACCGCAATCCCCTCCATGGCACGAATCCGGAAGAGCTCCGGTCGAAGGAGCGTAACGTCCGAGTTCTCCAAACTGGCTCCGTGGTCTGGACGACGTGAGAGCACGTCCAGACGTCCCATAAGGTGTCCAGGCTGATGGAACAGGGCAAAGTCGAACCGGGACAGGTACAGGGACCACCTGGCCTGCCGCCGGTTCAGCTTCTGCGACTTCTGGAAGTACTCCAAGTTCTTGTGGTCCGTCCAGATCTCGACCGGGTGCTGCGCGCCTTCAAGGAAGTGTCGCCACTCCTCTAGGGCTCGGACGATTGCAAGCATCTCCTTGTCGTGGATCACGTAGTTCCGTTGGACGTCGTTCAAGCTCTTGGAGTAGAAGGCAACGGGGCGCCACTTTCCGTCAGTTCCCTGCTGAGACAGAACCGCTCCGGTCGCCCAGTCGGAGCTGTCTGCCTCAAGCCGGTACGGCCGGGACTCATCCGGAAGGACTAGGACGGGCTCCGCAGTCACCGCGTCCTTGAGGGCTTGGAACGTGGCGGCCGAGGCAGCGGTCCAGGTCCAGGCCACACCCTTCTTCGTCAGGTCGAAAAGCGGCCGGGCGATGTCCGAGAACGCCGGATAAACCTCCGGTAGAAGTTCGCGAAGCCGAGGAACTGCTGCACGTCCTTCTTGTTCTCGGGCGTGGGCCACAAGGCAACGCCGGCGACCTTGACGGGGTCCATCTCCACGTGGTTGTGCGAGATGATGATGCCGAGGTACTCGATCGTCGACTTCTCGAACTCGCACTTCTCCGGTCGGAGGAAAAGACGGTGTTCGCGAAGCCGTCGGAGCACCTCCCGGACGATTTCGCGGTGACGGGCGAGGTCGGAGTGCGCGATGAGGATGTCGTCCAGGTAGACCATAACGTCTCCGGAAAGGATGAGGTCCTGGAAAATGTCGTTCATCATCGTCTGGAACGTAGCCGGGGAGTTGGTAAGGCCAAAGTACATCACCAGCGGCTCAAAGAGCCCCCGGTTCGTACGGAACGCAGCCTTCCATTCGTCACCTTCCCGGATCCGGACGTTGTTGAAACCCCACCGGACGTCGAGTTTCGTGAAGAACCGAGCTCCCTTCAAATGGTTAATAAGATCGTTGATCAAAGGGAGCGGGTACCGGTTTTTCACGGTCATCGCGTTGAGTGCCCGGTAGTCCTGGACGAACCGGAGGGCTCTGTCCTTCTTCTTGATGAAGAAGACCAGAGACGCCATCGGCGACTTGGACGGACGGATGCGGCCGGTGCTCAACCCCTCCGCAATGAAGGCATCGAGCTCCTTCTGTTCGAGCGGGGAGATCGGGTAGACCTTGCAGTTGGCCGGCTTCGCGTCTGGGACGAGTTCGATGGCATGGTCCCATGCTCGCTTCTCCGGCAAGGAGTCGAAGGACTCCTTGTTGAAGACTTCCGAGAAATCCGCAGCCCAGGACGGAACATCGGTTCCGGCGGGCGCAGAGTTCCGGGCGTAGGCCTCCGCAAGGCGCTGCGAGACGGTGCTGCCCGCACGAATCTCCTCGACGGGGGCGAACACAGTGTACAGAATGCGATCACCCTCTTCGAGGTCGTCCTCCTCGTCATCATCGTCCTCCGAGTCCGGACACAGCTCCGGCAAGTCGTCATCGGCCGGATCGTACCCATCATCTCCGTGCCACTCCTCCGAGTCGACGGCACAGATAGACGGAGTCGGACCTTCACGCAGCTGCCGGAGGATCGAAGCGGCGAGCTTCTCGTTCCTCTGGACAGCCCGCAACTTGTCTCGGCAGGTGCGGCATCCGGTCGGGCAGCGCGTCATTCGAACCTCCTTGGTCTCCCAGTTGATCTCCGGATTGTGTTTCTGGAGCCAGGAGTAACCAGGATGACGTGTTGCTTCCCGAGTCGGGTTACGGCGAGCTGGATACGCTCAGAGTGTCCCTTGTAATCGACCACCATATCGACTACACCGGTGATGCCGCCCGCTTGGTTCGGGCTGCCGTCCACGTTGAGAACTGGAATAGGCTGCGAGAGAGGCCGGACCGGAAGGTTGCGGGAGATGACGTACTCCGAGTCGATGAAGTCTCCGGGCGCTCCGCAGTCGACCAGAGCCTTCACCGACATCCGGGCGGCGGTCTCGACAGACTGCAGGTCCAACGGGATGTGCAAGGAGTTTCGGCCTTCAACAGAGTCGATGACGTACTGCCGGGGAAGTCGCCGTTCCCACTTCGGGCGATGAAGGCGCCGAAGTGAGCCTGTCCTCGTTCCCGGCTCGGGGACAGGGGCCTCCGTTACTGCCCTCGTTCCCAGCTCGGGGGCAGTGCGGGCTTCCGTCTCCGGGACGGAAGGAAGAGTCTCCGTCACTCGGACGGAAACTGGGACGGGGGGTACGCCTCTCGCTACTACCTCTGAATCAAATGAATTGTCACTATCTGAATACAGGAGGGCGTAGCGATTGGGGGACGCGACCGAGGGCGCACCGCTCACTCGGCCGGGCGGGGAAAACCCACCGGCTCCATTTCATCTCCGTCAACCGACTCGGCCGGAAGCGAGGCGGAGGTGGAGAGCCGGGCGAACAGCTCCTCGAGGAGGTCGTCTCCGAGTTGACGAACAACCTCGTCGAGAACGTCCGCATGCCAAACGTCCGAGGGGACGGGGCATTCGCGGGCGAGGTGTCCGGCCGCAACCGCACCGGAAACAGGTGCGTGGGAACGGGCGGGCCCAGGCTCGATCGACATCCATTGGGACAGCTGCCGGAAGGACAGGTGCCGCAAGCGGGGCGAATGTAACCGGAGCGCCCACGGGAACCGGAAGCCGGAGATACGCCCGCTGCGCGCGACCGTGGGAAAGCGGCCGGAAGCTGCGCCGGAGGGTTTCCGGTTCGCGCACGGCCAAACACCT
Source organism: Mycena olivaceomarginata (assembly GCA_029378375.1). Lineage (NCBI taxonomy): Eukaryota > Fungi > Basidiomycota > Agaricomycetes > Agaricales > Mycenaceae > Mycena > Mycena olivaceomarginata. The sequence continues at coordinate 90,105 of JARKIC010000274.1, read as the reverse complement.
CGTACTGCCGGAAAGCGCGCAAGCGCCATCCGGCGTAGTCGGTGAGGTCGGGGGCGGTTCCGGACGTCGTGATCGCGACATTGATCCGTGGGTCAAGACCGGAGCGGTATTTGGTGACCCGGACGAGAGCGTCCGAGTAACCGGCCGTTACCGCCAGTTCCTCGAAGTCGTCCGTGTACCGGTAGATGTCGCGGGAGCCCTGGAAGTACGAGTGGGACTCAAGCTTGGTGAGGGCTTGGTCCTGCTCATTCTCCTCGACGAACCGGAGCCGGAACTCGGCCTCGAACTGGGCCCAGGTGGGGAACGGGAACGGTACAGCGGACGCACGCCGCTCCGCCCATCGGGCAGCCGTGTCCTTCGACATGAAGGACATGGCGAACCGGACGAGTTTTTCCTGCGAGACGAACCTGTCCGCCATGAAAGCTTCCGGAACCAGCCGGTAATAGGTGAGGACGGAGTAAAGGAACATCCGTCCTTGTGTCCGGTCGCCGTCGAAAACGGCTGGAGGATTCGGTGGGAGGACCGTTTTGGGTGCTGGGTAGGGGGCCGAGAAGTCTGGACCCGGCGCCGGAGCCTGAGCAGCAGGGGCGGGGGCAGGCGGCGGATTTTGGTTGCCCGGCAATAGCTGCCGGAGTGCATCTTTGATGGCATCAAGAGAGCCTTCGACGGCGGTGAGCCGGTCCGCAATTCCGGAAGCCGGATCCAGAGCGTGAACACTCAGGATCGCGGGTTGCGTGGAGAGGGGAGCGGGCGACTGGTCCATCGGAACGGAGGAGGGGTCGAGATTGGAAGTGGGGGAGGATGGAGCACTGGAGTAGTGGTCCGAATCCGTACCTGCACCAAACTTCCCAATCTTGACCAGTTGATCCCTTAGATCCTTTCTTCTGCTGTAAGGGCAACCTTAAGCTCGGCGCGGGGCGCGGGGGAAACTAGCGGGGGAATCCGAAGTATAAATATGGGTACTAAATACAGGAGCGGGAATACTACGCACCTAGCGGGGGAATCCGAAGAGAAGAAAGGATGAGGATTCCCACGCTAGGCGAAACCTTATATACGAATCAGTAACTACCCAGTAGCACGTGTCCGGAGGTATCTACAATGATCACGGGCTTGGTCGCATAGCACGTGCCAACGAGAACGGGCGGGCGGAAAGTCCGGGGCATTAGCCGGAGCGGAGGCCGGACCGGAAGCCGGACCGGAAACCGGAGCGGAAGCCGGAAAGATAGCCAGAAAGGCCGGAGGAGCGGGGGTTCCCCTGACAGATGCATCAACTTTTACCATTGCCCTCATCATCAAAGCGCATCACACCAGTGATGAGATTTGCAACGTGACTCTCTGCCTCTCAAACTCTTTGTACACTCCACTTGTGGGCTCCATCCACTCAAATCATGCCCAGGGGAGTCTCTATTGCCAAATCAATGTGTTGGATCATTGTACGCATGCTCGCATGCCGGAAGAAGCCCACGGAAGTGCATGCTTTCACTGATGTCAGTCCTCGGCAGCAATATCACATTTGGAAGCTCTGGCGTGAAACATCAGAAGTAAAACCCATATGTGAAGGTCCAGAAACAAGAGGACAGCCCCGTGATCTCACCTTGGACGATGTTGGGGTCTGTTTCTCTGGAATCAAGGCAGACCCAGATAATTCACACATTCTCTAGTTTCTCCAGGGTTCTATTGACAGGACTTGCGATACTTATCTGGATGAGCTTCAGGAGGCTCTTGGGGCCATTTTTGGTGCAGAAGCATCTCATGTAACTATCTGGCAGACACTACAAGGGTTGGGTTATCGAATGAAGAAGGTAGCATCAACACAGGTAATCTCGATGTCTCTGACAGTCAGCAGATCACCCATAAAGCCATGGAGTGTAGTGTCCACAAACAAGCTGCCTATACCTTCAAAATTGTTTCTAGATACAGCTCGGAGCAGCTTGTATTCGTTGATGAGAGTGCTGCAGATTGACGGTGAAACGGTGCACTTGATATACAACTAGAAATAGCTTAGATTCGGGCTTGCACAAAACAACCACAAAACCACCACTACAACAATCTATTCCTCCAAAGATGTGTAAGTGCTTCTCTTGTGAGTTCGGGTCCATGCTGTAGTATGCGACCAACGGGTTTGGAACAAACACAATTCGACTGCTAGACTTCAACAAAGCTGTTTAACAACACTCTAGCACTATGCAGCTGCCAACAACAATACCGCTAGCACCTGGGAATGAGCAGGGGTTTATGGGTTGGATACAAGGTGGCTGGATCACTAGATCGAGGGCACCAGGGCAGAGTATGTAGGTTTGTGAAAATCCTTGCAATGGGATACCCAAGACTATTGAGGCTAACAACAAGGGGACTTCAATCCTCAAGCCGCTGACCTATTCCTTAACCAAGAACAGGAACATTTCCACTTTGTATTGGCAATAGACACTATAAGTGTCCAGCTAGCAACCCAACACACTACGACAGTGCTTCCATCAATATCGGGGTGAAGGCGAAATAACTGACAAGTACAGTTAGTCTAGAGGTGGGGGCACCTAGTCCGTTTTCTTCTTAGTGGGCTCGAGTCAACACACAATCACCTAGCAGGCGATCCAACACACTACGATAATATTGGGGTGAAGGCAAAGCTGCTAGTGTAACTGCTAGCTGGTTCTCGAAGAGAACACCCTTGGTTTTATACGTGAAGACTCCTCAAGTCAACAACAGGAACCTCAACTTAAGATCTCGACGTGTCCAGAGTCAACAGTATTGATTCCAATAAAGCTACTACTTGTGAAGTATGTTACAATCTCCACTAGCAACCTGAGACCACCTGCACCAACTTCGTACAAAGTTGGGGTGTAATAATCTGAGGTTCTAGCCTGCTCTGTGCTCCCTTTATACTACTGAGGTCCATGGTACATGTGATAAACAGAATGAATAATATAAATGAGTGAAAATGATGTGATGGATACAACAGCCAATGAAACGACTGCCGTTTGGTTTTATGATGGGTCTATGCCAAGCAGAACAGCCACACTGATCCGCTAGTGTCCATTTATGGGTATTGTGAGTGATTCCTCAGCCTGCTGCATGCTGCCGGAACCTCTATCCTGACAAAACGGAGTTGAATCCGCCGCCTGGAGTCATCTAGCACAGGTCAGAGCACCGGCTAGCAGTCCATTTATCTGTTACTGCATATGTGGTGACCCGTGCATCCGTACCAATAGCCTGCTAGCTATTCTGCTACTGTCTACTTGTCTCTGTTTGTGACTCGCAACCGCGTCACGACAGTCACGTGCTCGCATCTGTGTTTCAGGTCTCGGGTCGGTTACTAGTGGGGTACCACATACTAACACCCATGCTAGAAGGCTGCTAGCGCATAGTTTACTACCCTTCAGATCCCAGACTCACTGCTTGCACCTCCTGCTAGCGCACTCGCAGTTCCACTCTCCTGTGTCTCGCTTCCTAGGTGCTAGCACCTTGACTGTTTAGGCTTATGGTTATTTCCCCGTGGTTTGTGGCCTCCAGATCATACTAGCGCGTCACCCTAGTCATATCTGATGCTACAACCGGGAGCTTGGGCTCACTCCAGTTCTCCTTTATATCATTTAGCCAGAGTCCTGAGTGCTAGTAATAACACATCAGAAGTGCTAGTGCTTTCCCGTTGTATAAATACTGGTCCTAGGAAATCGCAAAATAGCACTAGATGCTGCGCGCTCTTGTTACGGCGTTTCAACAGACCACATACAGAGGTTATGCATGGGCTTTTGGTGGTAACTGTGCTGTCTGGAAGGCATTCTTTGTCCAGGGGCGTAGGTAAGTGTTCTGGTTATTTATATACCTCATTCTCATCGCATACAGGTACTCCATTCTTCCCGTGTTGTCCCTAGATGGGATTATTTGTGTCGACATTGTTGAAGAATCATTCAATACAATTTGCTTTGCACGTTTTATTGATGGTCTGCTCGACCAAATGAGCCCCTCCCCTGTGCCGAACTCAGTCATTGTCATGGACAATTGCTGCATCCACAAGTGCCCGGAGGTCCTGGACATGATCACCGAGCAGTAAGTATAAATCATCATGTTCTTTGACCATTGTAATGATTTATTACAGAGGGATGTGATACATGTTTCTGCTGCCTTACTCACCCGATTACAATCCCATTGAGCTTGCCTTCTCCGCCATCAAGGCTTACATTCACTGTAATGGCGGTATTCTTTGGGTGGTGATGGGCGAGACAGATGATGCAGATGTTTATATCAAGCTGATAGAAGCAGTGTATTCAGTGTCCGCAGAAGATGCTGGAGGCTGGTTTTGCCATGCAGGTTATTGAATGAATCATGTACTCATTATTGAATCCATTATCCACTACATTCACGCATAACGGGCACCATTCCAAGCCTCCACACGGAGATGCTTCTTCTTGACCTTCCGGATCCAAGTAATATCTGCCATGGCATACACCAAAATTCTAGTAGCAGTGCCATGGGGAAGCTCTGGAATCAGACACTTCAGATCATTGACCTGAAGCATCTCAAGATCAACAACACGAACATACTTCTTGCGCTGAAAGTCTGGGGCATACTGACTGAAGTTGTGATCATCAGCATCCTGCGGACCATCATCAAGGCTCTGGAGCCAAGACTCAAGGCATGGAAAGAGCCTGATATCTTTGATCTCCTGTGGAGGGGAACTGGGCCCATCCCCGTAATGGTTGAGAGCTTGGGGGGCTGGCAGGGTCTGGTATGGTGGCCACCATGGTGCCGGGGGGTACCCATATGGGGACATGCTGGCCATTGAAGTGACAGCCAGCATGCTCAGAGGTTGAGGTGCAGGCACAGGTTTTGGCTGACCACTCCCTACCTTGAGCTTCAGAGGTGGAGTCGTAGTAGATGTGTATCCACTTTTCTGGACACTGATCAGCTGGCAGCAATGGAAAGAAAGGTGCAGACATACCAAAAAAATTGCCCACATCAAGAGATCTTGCTTTGAAAGCTGCACATGTCCCTTTGTACACTTGATGCATCCATGTCCATCGTGCTCAAGGCAAGCATTGTCTGCTTCAAGTTGGGCTACAAGCTGTGGCAGGCTCTTTGTCTTCGACTTGACTTTCTTGCCGTCCACCTCGTCTCCTTCACCATCCCCTTCAGACTCCTCGGAATCCAACTCCGCGCGCTTCTGTAATAGATTTGTATCAGCCCCGGGCTTCCCAGTGGATATAATAGGACTGAGGTGCTTCTTCTTCTTGCCGTCTTTTTTCCCATCTATGTTTCCCTTTCCCTTTGTAATGGCTGCAAGATCCTTCAGCTCAACCTTGAATTCTGTCGTGGATCTTGTTGTCAATTGTGCGGCACACACTGCGGTAACCATGTCCTCCAGTTTGATGTCATTCAAGAGATGGGTAAACACCATTGTACGGGGCTGGAATAGGGAGCCGTCCTTAAACTTGAACTCGTTTACAACTGAACTTGAACCAAGATTCAGCTTCTTCGGCTGATTACGTGTTTTTTCGTCGATCTCTCACAGTCCTTTCGCTATCGCCACTTTTGGGGTAAGTAAGTACCTTCCATACATCGAAGCAGAATAGGAGGTTGATCAACGCCGGTATACTGAAAACATTTGAAGGATGCATGGGCTGATACCGTGGCGGACTCATCCCCTTCCCGAATGCCCATGTTGTGCTCGGAGCTAAACAACAACAGGTCCGTGATGGAGCGGATACTGGACTTTTCCGGTCAAATCGACAGGGCGGTGATGCGTGACCTCCTTTACCATTTCAACATTTCAACAGCCGCAAAATTTAGTGTGAGACACCAAATTTTCGAAAATTCAGACCGAAAATTTTGCCTTTTTTGCATCTCCTGGGGACTTTGGGGCTCTGTGTCATGCTCGGGAGGTTCGACAGTAGTCTGTTGTTTACCGCAGGGCTCGGATCATAGTAAAACCTTATTACCTAATTGATGGCTGCACTTTCCATCATTTTCGTGTTTCCTCCGTGTGCGACCTATAAATATGGGCTATTCTGCATCCAGGAATGTTTTCTTGAATACTAGACACTCTTATTTTTCTCTCCGATTTTTTCAGGCAAGTCTCAACTGATTTTGCGTCTCAGCCGAAGTTCGATCCATCAATCACGTGGCACTCGCAAGCCAAAACGGCTTGTTCCAGTGAGTGCATTAGACCTCATATTAAAAATTCTGAAGTGGTAAGATGTTTTAATCACAGCAGAAGACATCATCACCCCAAAACTCTTATCAACATTGGTGTTTCCCATGCAGCAGGAAGAAAATCGGAATCTGATTACCTAAAACTACATAATAAGCTTTTACTGCGATCCGACCCCCGCGGTAAACAGCAGACTTCAACAAGCGAGGTACGAGCTCAATTTTGTTGAAGCATCTGCCTAGGGGAGACTAGTTCGACAGAGGCCTCCGTGACGCATGACCCCAACCAAATTTCGACATTGACAGAGGGGTTCGTGACCCGTGACTGTTGAATTGAACGGAAAAGTCCAGTACGCATTGTAAGGAAAATTCGTCCGAGAAATTTGAAACAGCTTTGAACTGTGTCAATGTCCTTGAAGCCGATGGCGCACTGGCAGGAGCAGCTGGGGATAGGAATTGAGCAATCGCTCGGAGCACCGAGATGGACACAAGCCTCCAGCGAACAACCTTGTTGTCCTCTCTTTTGAGTGCGTTGCTCACGTGCAAAGTTGAATGTGGGGTTCTCGGCGTGGCTGTGCTGATTGGTTGAATTTGCATTTCAGCCCCTGTTACTTGTTCGAGTATTTACTTGCTGTGGAAGCGCCCGCTGCTGCCGGGGTGGAAAGGGAAGTCGACTTTGTCCCTCAAGACAGCGGGTTGGGCTAAGTCCGCCACAGAACGCATCGTATTCAATTCACTATCCTCTCTAGTATCAGCTTCCGTACCAGGTCGTTTTGCCGCCCCCTGCTTGCACTCGCTCTTGCGTTCGCATGTCGATGCAATAAAAATCAGCAAAGAATTACAATTGTATTAATGACTGGGATGCATCTAGTATAATCAGAATCTAAAAGTAGGCACATTGAATCGTTCTTGGAGAACAATAAAGCTGAGAACTCCAAGTAGAATGCGAGCTCTTTCATCGATGGCACCATTCGCATAGAAGCTGGGCGACTCTTTGTAGTCTTTAAGGATGTCACGGATGTAAGGCCAGTGGAAAATTCCAAGCCGCTCGACGCTGCTCTGAGTGACGCGCTGACTAAGATGAAGTTGCAGGGGCCCAAGGCCGACTGCAGCTGCCGGCCTGGGAGGCGGGTTGTATGCAGCCTTCTTCCGACGGTATATTTCCTCCGTCACAAATGGCTTGACAGCCTGACGAAGAATCCATTTCTCGTCGAAGGTCCAAGTACCGGGCTTGCTCCCGGCGATAGGCATGATCTTGAGGGATCTAAAATAGAAAGGTTTAGGAATGCTAGCCATGAGAAGAAGAAAAACAGGGAGCCGTACGGTGGAAGGTCGTTGACGTATTCGACGAGGTGATGATCGAGGCAAGAAACCCGGTTTTCGACCGCGTTCACCATGTCGGCACGATCGCCGACTTGATTGAGGATGATTCTCCCTAAAAACGTTTTCGCAGTCATGTACTATAAGTGACTGCAATCAGGAACGAGAGTATTGCAACAATGAAGGACCATACAAGGGCGACGTTCAAACTGTGCCAGGTGTCTGAGATGGAGTTTTGGCGAACGCGGGGATCAATACCCTCAACAATTGCTCTCGCAATTTCCGGTTCCCCCGTAATTTCAATGATGTCTGGCTTGAACGTCGAACCATAGAAGGGGATCAAGGTTGCGGTAACATGATGTGAGCTAATTTTGATGAGGCTTGAATCCGCCACGTTCACGTTCACGCTCGAAAATGCGCCCGCACCGGCTGATCGTTCAAGATTGGCGAGAATCGCATGGCGTTCTTTCTCGGTGGGCAATGGAATTCCCAATCCAGCGGCGGCAGGGTCCGGTCTTCGTAGATAGTCAAGCGGGAACCAACTGTAACCACCAAAGATTTCATCGGCACCCTCTCCAGACAGAGCAACCTGAATGAGGTTGACCAGAGATCAAATCAGAACAGGTTCGGTTAATACCTTGAATCCGTTGCTGCGGACGGCTTTCGACAGAAGGATTTTGCCAGCGGCGTGGAATGTGGCATTAACCATCTCCGAGTGCCATACGGATTCCTCAAACACGCCTACCAAAGCCGATTCGGTAGCGTTTACTATCTTTACCTCGGCTCCAAGGTGAGCGGCCGTCCGCACCGCGATTGGCGATTCATCTGTCATTTCGTCCTCTGTAGATGTAACAATGTTAGGTTCATCGGAGTATTAGTTCCTTCAAGTCACTCACCAATATATGCCAGAGTGAATGTAGTCAACTTTGCGTTAGGGTCCTTTTCTCGGAGCAGGTGCGTCGCAATGCCGGCAACAGCAGAGCTATCGATCCCACCGCTGAGGTAAACGGCCAGAGGAACGTCCGACCTATCAAACATAGAAAGAGGGAAGAGAGAAGCTGGTAGCAAGGGAGGCTAAATCCCACCTAAGCCGCAGGCGGACAGACTCCACCATAAGTCTCCGTACGTTTGAAATGGCTGAATCAACCGTCGATGTGAAAGGAGCATTTGCCGCTGGATAGGTCATGTCCCAGTAGCTGGTACGATTAATACGGGCAATAACGGGAAGTCCCACTCATACCGTTCCGTTCTAATATATCCAGAAGCTCCGCACAGGGCAAAATGACCCGCGGCTAACTGTAGGGATGGTCAGTGACATGAGATTGTGCGGCAGCAGCCGACTCGGAGTACCTTCTGAACGCCTTTGAACACTGTTCGCTCGTCGCTCACTTCGCCGTTGTGTATTATACTGTCAATATCCCATTCCGCGTGCCATCCAAGCCCCATGAATGCCTTGATCTCGCTGGCAAACAGAATCCGACCCTTGGAGACGGTGTAATAAAGTGGCTTTATCCCAAATCTATCTCGGGCCGCGAACAGGAATCGACGTTTGACATCGTACAGCACAAAAGCAAATTCGCCACGCAAGTGAAAGAGAAGGTTGATTCCGTCGCGTTTGTACCTTGAAAGAAATAAGACTGGGCTGACATAGGATGTGTGGGACTGACAACTGCACGACGAGTTCCGAGTCAGATTTGGTTTTGAAAGTGTGTCCTTTGCTCTCCAGTTCGGTGCGAATGCGTTCGTGGTCGTAAAGCTCTCCGGTTACCACGCAATGAATTAGCTGGTCCTCATCCGACATGGGCTGCTGGCCAGTCGCGAGGTCGATTATTGACAGTCGCACATGTCCAAGTCCTACAACAATTTTCAGAAACAGCGAGAAAGGCGAAGAAGGAACACAGACCGACACGGGCATCGGGTGATATATAGATGCCCCTCGAATCGGGACCGCGGTGCTTAATGGACTCGAGCGAGACCTCGAGCTCATCCCTGAGGGTATCGGCCGTTGGCCTGGCTGTCGAGTCTGGGTGAAAAACAGATGTAAGACCGCACATAGATAGGTATGGGGTGTGTGAAGAACGATTAAAAAAGGGATGAGGGTCTGAATTTATAGGACAGTTGACAACCGCTTACGGATGCGGACAAATCTTGCCTGCCCTCCATTTCGAACGGCATTCTCGAAACTCCGGGGAAGTCACCGTCCATTCCCGCTACTAATACAATTATGATTTGCATCCACCTTTGTCTTCAATTGTACCGGGAGCGATCGCCGTTGAACGTTCAATGAATAAGGCTATCTGTCGAACACCCGTCGCATGTTCACCTCTTCCGATTCTGCGTTTATATTCCGTTGTGGGCGGAGCCCAAGGACGTGGCTATGCGGTGGGTCCGAGAACGACGCTACAATCAACCAGGAGGCACATTTTAAAAAAACGGTGCTTATAAACTGGTCAACAGCGCTTGTTAACATATGAGTGGCGGGTGTGGAGGTGCCCGAGGGAAAAAAAAAGGTTTCTGAGGGACATTGACGGCCACGGGCATCCCGGACGTACGGAGACGGTGTAGCGAGTTGATGCGTTAAATAAGTGGACATATTTATGTGGCATCTCCAGTCGGAGAAGGCGCGACTCGAGGCTAGACGACCTAGGAAATATAATCACGGACCTCGGATTTGCTCGGGCCATGCCGGGTGAGAAGTTGACGCCGCGACTCAGCCATAGTTGTCAGTTCCTCCAAGGACATTAGTCTATTTGTTTCGGGAAATTGCAGGCCCAGTGGAATTAAATCAAGGCCCCACATCTGGCTCCTGAAGAATTGGGATTGAGCGAAAATAGAACCATTTCGCAAGTCTAGGAACGTAACCGAACCCGCAGATTGCGTCTATGCCTGGAAAGAGCACCGGAATTTACAGCTCCAACCCTGAGAACTTGAAATGTCAAGATATCACAAAGATATCAGGTAACCTCGGGCTCGTCAGTATCTCGTGTCAGCCACAAATTAGAATAGTAGGGCTACTACTGGAATCGGGACGGAGTTGCGAGGTTTGTCAGAACCAAAAACGGATTCAAAAAGGCCATGTCAGCGGAATGCCGCGTGCCATGAAGTGGCGACTGAAACCTTCCGGTGAAAACGGCCCTCCGCTGGAGTTTGTTCAATCGTGAATAGCGGCTAACCTCGGATTTTCCCACAAAAGGCGCCTCAGCCGCGAAATCCTTCGGGGTGCATTTCGCGTGGTGTGAGGTGTAGGCCATCAAAGTCCGAATCAGCGCCGAATGCCGATGGCCCAACCAACCAAAGAACATAATGGGTATGCGCTTGGGTACGGGCTCGGTACGGGGAGGAAAGTCGTAATCATTATTATCCATTCCACCCTAGACCTGGACCTGAGATACTTAGTTGTTTCCTTCTAATATCTATATCTGTGTTCAAAAATCTCGTTCTTAGTCGTACAACCAAGTGAACCACCTTTCGTCGCAACATTCGTCCAACATATCCACAGTCAACCCTCTCTCCCTCATCCCGCAAAGCGCGTCGAGGACGCGAACGTGCATTTGCGCATGCTTTCCAATCACTAGTCGGTCGAGCGAAAGCGCATCCGAGACCCCTTCGCGAAACAGGTGATAGTCCGTACGCGAGCGCAGCATGTCCAGAACCTTCCGGACGGGGAAGGTGGCATCAATCACCAGGGTCTGGAGTTTGGGGAGCAGCTCCGAATCGAGAGTGGATTCGACGATACGGGTCAACCCGCGTGCAACGCCGGACGTTATTCGCGTGGCCTTCAAGGCGAGGTCGGTAAGTCCTGGTGTGTGCTCCAGAAAGCGGAGAATATTGCTGCGGATTCGGTAGGTCTCCATCGATAATGTGCGGAGAGAGCATGAAGATCGAAGGACGAGGGCGATTAGATGGGATACGGCTCGTTGTCGGCTTCGGATTCTGAGCTCGGCCAGTTTGGGAACGGTGAATGCGTCCAGCAGCGCCGCAAGAGTGCCGGGATCTGCAGACATATAGGTGGTGATACGCAAGGTGTGCAGATTCGGCAGGTTTATCTGCGTAGGGGGAAGGAACTCGAAGTCCTCGCTGATTTCGATGTGGCAAATGACAAGATTGCGCATGTGATGGAGGCCGTCGGATAACAGCGAAAGGTCGTGGGATGTCGACCGATACGTAGTCAGTTGCTCAGAAGGAATGAGAAATGTTACTCCAGTTTCGAAAGTCCGGACCACATTGAGTAAAGGTGCTCTTTGAAACGCGTCGATGATCATATTTTCCTCTGTGTCATGGTTTAATTGGACTGGATACACTTCCAGGGTGCGCAGGGACCCCAGACGGCCTTTGATTCGGGCTAGGCGAGGGAAAAGCGAGGAAGGGAGATACAAGCGTGCATCACGCCAGCGATCCGATGCTTCCATGAGCATATCGAGGGCGGGATGTGAGGTCCGGTCGCCCTCCCGACACACTACTCCAACGAAGAGAGGCAGGTTCCCCGATCTTTGAAGAAATAGCCGGATGAGGGAGCAAACATTGTTGGACTCGCTCGAAGGCCTCGTCAAAACTATGTCAATTTTGCACCATAGTCGCGGGATAGATAGAGCCACTGCGCGCCAATATCTGCATACTTGACTTAGCGCGCAAGAGCCTGCGTTTTTTGGAATGCAGAGAAAGAATATTTCCCTCAGGATTTCGGGTGGGAAACGTCGAAGCGCTGAAAGTAGATGTTTTGAGGGTGAGTTTTGTTTCGTCGGAAGTCGCGGTACAAGCCATATTAGGGTCGGTCAGAGTAGGTTGTTTCGACGTTTCTGAGGTCGTTTCTGGGGTCGTTTCTGATGTCGTTTCAGAAGTCGTTTCTGTAAATTGTTGGCATCAGAAACGTGGGGAGAAACGACCCTGGATTTATTTGGCGGGAGAAACGACTTCAGAAACGACGCAGAAACTCCTCTGGAGGAGTTTTACATCGTTTCTGAGGCGTTTCTCGTTTCTCCCACGCTTTAATATTTCGAGAAACGACTCGAGAAACGAGTCCAAAAACGACTGATTAAACTTACTCTGACTGACCCTATTGGCATGCAGAGCGATATGGCGAGGATTATCCGGGTCGAAAGTGTCGAATATGGTGCCCCATGTGGTGTGAAACGATGACATTGCTACGTGCAACTTGCGAAGAATCAGGAAAGTAAACAATTTTGTTGGCAAGTTTGTTTACCTTGATTTGGCCAGAGGTCTGATCCGTGGATGAGCGAGAAAACGGCGCTGAGGGTGTAACTCTGCAAAAAAAATTCAGGACAAGGGAGCAGATTTATTTGCGGGTTTCTTTACCTCGACTTCGCCCACGGGATGAGATCGATGAGAGTTCAAGTGACCAGCGGATTGCCGAGGGAGAAAGTGGCGGGTACAGGGATACGGATAGTCGCCTTTATACAACCTTTATATCAACTTTATATACACCGGTAAAGCCACTCCATAGGTCGTCGCAACTTCCATGCAAATGAATAAAGGTCAAAGAGGGCGAAAATCAAAGGCTCTTGCTCAGCGTTCATGTCGACCTGACAACCCAGAACAGAATGAGTTGGGGCCTTGACAAAGTTGTAACAAAGGTCAAAGACAAAGCTCAGTCACTGGTCAGTGGGGACCACATGCGAACAAAAGAATACAAAGGTAACATTTTGAGTCTTGAAATACATGCCCTGGAAAATCTTCTGTAAGAGTCAAAGACAGGGCGACAAATACCTTGGATTGGCCCGTATGCAGAGTCCAGTCAAAAACCACGAACGATTTAAGTATGTCACATTGAAGACGCCAAAAGGATAATATACATGTGATACGTAGCGCGCAGCGGCGCGGTCACCAGTGGCCCGGCGCGCGCACGCCGCTCCCAGGCAAAAGATACGTGAGATGGAGCAGTAAAACATACAGATGAGCGAGATAGACCCGAAGCAGGACAAGCATAGGATACAGGAGCGCCAGCGCGAGCCCATCCGCATGCCGGCGCGCGACAGGCAGAGCGGGCTCGGCCGGATGCAAAATAGATAAGGTGGTACCAGATGCAAATGCGAGAAAGAGAGGAGCGGGTGGCACTACAGCGCCAGCGAGTCATAACCAGGAAGCCGACGAGCCCCAGCCGCTGTGTTGCGGCGGTGGCGGGTGGCTGGGCCACTGCGAATGCGCGGGGCGTGCGGGAGCCCAGGGCGAGACGCGACGGATCGGACGCGAGCGGTCGACGTCGTCGTCGTAGTCGCTCTCCGAGCTCTCGCTCTCGCTGTCCGGAGTAACAACTGTTGCGGGCGGCTCTGGGACCACTACCTCCGCTGCGGGAGTCGCAGTTGTAGGTGGAGCTACCACAGCGTCCTCTACTGGCACCACCGCCACTGACTCGCTAGTGGTAGCTACAGGCGCAGCTTCGGTTTCTGTCGCCACTGGTGCCGGTGCCGCCTCCGCCACGGTCGCCATAGCCTGGACGGGGGTGGCTGCGGGCGCAGGAGGGGTCGGGTTTGCGGGCGCCGGAGGGGTCGGGTTCGCCGCCGCTGTCGCCGCCGCATCCGCCTTCGCCTTGGCCTTCTCCGCATCCTCCTTCGCCTTGGCCTTCTCCGCGTCCTCCTTGTCTTTCTTCGCCTTCGCCGCCTCTGCCTCCTTTTTCTCCGCAGCGGCCTTTCGCTTCTTCTCGCGCTGCATCAACCGCCTAGTCAGCCTGTGCCCATCGTCGCAGGTCAAAACAAAAACGCACCTCAGCCTTCTCCCGATTCTCCTTCGCCTCCTTCTCCTTCTTCAGCCGCTCGCGCATTTCCCGCTCAGCGACGACCCACCCCTCCGCCTCCTGGACCGCAGCCTCGGGTCGCGACTTGTTCTTGAGCAGGTCTGCACATGCGATCCATCAAATCAGCACACGTCTTACAATCGATAACGCGACGCAAAAGGCAGGAAGGAGGTCACCAAGCGGATGGATGTCATGATGGGCGTCGCGAAGAAGGAATGAGTACATAAAGGATAGGCGCGCAAAAAAAAAAAAAAAACGAGGCAAGTACATCATCATCACTGCTAACAAGGACCGAACGAGACAGCAACAAGAAAGCGAGGAAGGAGGAACGAAGAAGGGACACGCACAGCCCTGGAGCGCCGCAACGCTGAACTCGCCCTCTGGTATGGCGTCCGCGAAGCCCTTCGCGAGGTTCGCGAGCGTCTTCCCGTCGAGCGGGCGCGCCGCATGCTGCGCGGCGACGATCTCGGGCGCCACGGGCGGCGGCAGGTACGCCTTGTTCGAGCTCCCGAACTGCGGGAGCGCCGGAGGCTCCTTCGATGCGGCTGCCTTCTTCTCTCCACTTCCACTGGCATTCGAACTGCCAGACGACGACGTGAGTGTGCTCGCCGACCACAGCGACGAGGTCGACGCGGAGCGCGAGTTGGACCCCGAGGCGGAGCGGAGCGAGCCCGTGGGCGTGCCGGGGAGGTCGAGATCGTCGTCGAGTGGGAGCTCGTCCTCGTCCGTGCTCGGGAAGAAGTTCCGGAAGAGCGCCTCCGCCTGCCACTTGCTCGCGTTCTTGAATTCGACCCAGACATCCATGCGACCCGGGCGCGAGAGCGCCGGATCCAGCTTCTCGAGGTGGTTCGTGGTCCTGAGTGAATGTCAGCGTCGGCGTGTGTGATGGAGAAGGGAGAGAACTCACGCAAACAATATCCTTCCTTCCGCCGCAGCGACGCCGTCCAGTGCATTCAACAGTCCGCTTAAACTCAGCGTGTTCAGGTCGCTCATGCCGTCGCGGTCGCGGTCCCGGAACTCCTGTGCGCATGCCGGGGTGTGCGAGGGCGAGGGTGAGGTGTCATCGTGTGGAGGTAGGCGAAGATGACGAGTAAAAGAAAAAACAAACGCGAAAATCAGCCTCTCTCCACTCACACCTAGCTACACATCAACGCACCTTATCCCGGCGCCGCTTCGGCGCGGGCTCGGGGCCCTCGACGGCAGGGCCTTCGCTTTCCGTGCGCGAGGTGGAGCGGGTGAATGCCGCGTCGAGGTCTTCGAGGAGGAGGATCGCGCCCTGCGAAGCGCGTTAGGATGGAGGGAGGGAGCAAAAGGGAAAGTGCAAACGCACCTTCGGCACGCGCCCCATCAGCCCCATGAGCACGCTGTCGCTAATCCACGCGCTCGAGAGTGAGACGACGTAGATGTCGAGCATGAGCTGAGGGAGAGCATCGTGAGTAAGAGTAGGTCAGAAGAAGGTGAGGAGGATCAAGGTGGGAGAGAGGAGGAAGAGAGAGGAAGAGAGAGAGAGGGGGGTGGGGAGGGGTGAGGAGGATGAGGGCATATGTGCATGCCCGTAGTTGTGCAGGGCGGGAAATGTATCACGAAGGACGGTGAGAACCCGAAGGAATCGTATGTAACGTATTTTCATAACGAGAGTGTGGAACGAGTAACGTATAGATATAATAACAGAAACACGCAAACTCACCTCTCCCGCAATCGCATGTATGAGCGAGCTCTTCCCCGAGCCCGGGACACCGTGCAGTAGATACCCGCGCCGGAAGGGGATCCCACGGTCCGCGTACCACTGCAAGGCAAGGTGCGTCAGTCGCGTATATCGTGCGTTGGATATATATATGTATATCGGAGAAAAAAATAGCAAGACCGCAAGCGAGGGATGGCAACAAACGCCTCGAGGCTCCACAATTCTCAATGTCGTTACTTTTCCCGCCGTGAGACACGGAAGTAATGTAGGCATCTGCGTCGTGGTATCGTATGTTTCTCCGCGTCCACGCCCATGTCCAGCCCCGTGAGGCGACGTCGAGCGGGCGCGTCCACATCTGCGTCCTACCCCCCGCGGGGCGACTTCGAGCAGGATGGCACCACACTATTCGGGGACGACGCAGCGACCTGAGCGCGGCAGGGGCAGCGTTCGATCGCAGGATGCGCCACCTCCGTTTGTTTAGGCGCCCCCTCCGTGACGCATCCCCAAAGGACGACGTCGAGCGCACCCATCGTGCCGTCTATCCACGACACCGCCCCCGCCCCATTGCCGTCATTTCCTCCCCGCCACCCACGACACCTCCCGCCTCGTTGGAGGGTTAGTCGTCGCACCCCACCCGAGTCCGGATCGGGATACGCACACCAAGGCCGTCCGACCGACGTACTCTCGCGCCAGCCACAAGACGCATCCCGCAATCGTGTCGAGGCAGGTCCACACCCCCGCTGGCCTTATCTGCGCCCGTGCGGGGCCAAATCGGGTACGCTGCCCCCAAGTCCGAGTGTGCAAACACCGCTCAGACCGACTCCTCGCCGACGACGAACGAACACCCGCCGCGCCCGCACCCACATCCATCTCCGCCCTGGGAGAACACGCTCCTCGCTTCGCTTGGCCCGGCGTCAATCCACCCCCGGCCACGAGGCGACTCTGCACCGCCCCACTATTTTTGCCAGCGGGCACTTTCCTCTCCTCCTCCACCTCCCAAAGTAATCCAGACCCCGAAGAAGACGAACCCAAAACATCCAACACCCGACAAACAAACAAGATGCAAAAACGCACCTTCTCGCTCGCCAAGAAATCCCGTGCGTCGCCGAGGAGCATTTCCTTCACGCCTGGGTCGAGCACGATGCTGCCCATGGGGCGCTTGTGCCGCGCGTCGGCCCAGCGCCAGGAGCCGTGCGGGTCGGCGAAGAAGATCTGGGCGGAACGGCGTGAGTCAAGTGTGGGGAGATGGGGATGAGGAGGAGGGGAGAGGGAGAGAGGGAGAGCGGGAAGGGGAGGCGTGGAAGGGGACAGATGTGGAGAGGGTGCTGGTGGAAGCAGGGGAGCGGTGTGCAGGGAACGGGTGAAGAGAGGGGAAGAGGAGGTAGAGAAAGGAAAAGAAGGGAGAGGAGGGAGAGAGAGAGACGAAGTGGGAGGAATGAGGGGAGGAGAGGAAGGGGACAGGTGGAAGCGGTGGAAGCGAGGGACAGGTGTAGGAAGCAGAGGTGGGGAATGCGGAGCCGCGTCGTAGGTGAAGAGAGGCGAAGAGAGGAGGGAAGGTGCAGGGAGTGTAGGGAGTGGAGGGAGGGGTAGATGAAAGAAGGGGGAAAGGGACGGCAGGAATGGGAGGGGAAGGGGAAGGTGTAGGTAAGTAAGGAGGGCAAGGGTGCGCAAGTCGGTGGAAGGCAGGTGTTCTCCAAGTCGACGCAAAGACGCAAAGACACCCACCTGAATCCGATGCACCGCCTCCGCCTCGTACTCGCGCTTCGCCTGCAGCACGAGCGCCTTGAGGATCGTGTTCGAGCGGGCGACGACGCTGTGTCCACAAGCGTTAGCGCTCGTCTTCCAAGACAAAGGAAACGGAGGAGAAAGAAAGGAGATGAAGAAGGAGCAGAAGAAGAGGGAAGAGTAGGACGCCACACCAGGCAAGCCCAACGTGAACGGGACCATCGGCACACGGAATGGACACGGACACAGCCGCCGACTCCGACACACCATGGAGGAGAAAAATGGTTCTGCACCCGTGTGCACGACATCATCCACATCTGACGTCGACACCCCACTCTGCTGCACGCCCCCAAGACGGAAACGACTCCGCGCGCTCTCGACTAGTCGTGCCCCGACACAGACACAGACACGAGACGAGACGAGACGAGGAAACGGAAACATGACACAGATCGAGAGGAAATAGTGCAAGCCGCATCTGTCTGTTTCAGTGTCGATAGCGGGCTGCTATCGACGCTGAGAAAGACACGGCCGGAGGGTGGGGTGGGACGACACCGAGAGCTCCCTGCCTCGACATCCGACAGACGTCGCCGCGCCGCGCCACGCACCGCGGGCATGCCGTACGCCATACCCCTCCCGCCTCCGGTTCTCCGGCCCCGCAGCCGCCGCCACCACCCTGCAAAGACAAAGACGTAAAGCAAAGTCTCTTCCCCGTCCCCGTCCCGCTCAGAGCGGCCGCACCCCACCCACACCCACCCCTCGGATGGCGCCTTCCTCCGCGACCAGTGCGCACGACACACCCTCCGCACCATCCACAGCCCGTACGCAGTCATCTCCTCCCCTCTCCCTCTCCTGCGTCTCAAAGGCTCTGTACCCCCGCTCCCGCCACGTCCCCGCAATACACCACCCCGGAAGCTCGTACACCGCCCACCACAAAACCAAACCAAGACGGCACCGCTCACCTAACACTCAACACCTCCCCCCCGTCGCTCCCCCGCCCCCGCCGGACGCGCAGCCAGTGCCCGCGCCAGTAGATCGTGTGCGTCGTGTCGAACGTGGGCTGGAAGATCACGCGCGTCTTGGAGGCTGCGAAGAAGGACGTGTCAGCGGGCGCGTTCGTAAGTGAAGAATGTAGGGCACGGGTGAAAGATGATGTGAGACGCGGGAGGGGGGAGCGAGGAGTGGGCACGAGCGCAGGGGGGAGGTGGGGATGAGTGGGGAGGGGGATGGAGGGGAAGTGAAGTGGAGGAGGGAGTGCGGCAGGGTAGGAAGGGCAGGAAGGGCAGAAGGAGGGAGGAGGAAGGAGGAAGGACGGGGGGTGGAGACGAAGGAAAGAGGAAAGAGAGCGCGCGGTCGGCAGAATCGTGGGGAGAGTGGAAGGGACGGTGGGGAGGAGGGGAGGCAGGGTGGGAGGGATATATGGAAAGAGAAGAGAAGAGAAAGACGGGAGGGGGGGGGAGGGCGAGGCGGAGGCGGAGTGGATCAGATGGTAGGGAAGAGGGAAGTTGGGTGGAAGGACGCGAAGAGAGGCGCGGGGGCGGGGTGGGATCGAATGGCAGGGAAGAGGGAAGGGTGAGTCGGTGGGTGGAAGGACGCGAAGAGAGGTGCGGGGGCGGGGTGGGATCGAATGGTAGGGAAGAGAGAACGGGAAGGTGGAAGGATGTGAAGAGAGGTGCGGGGGTGGGGCGGGATCGGATGGTAGGGAAGAGGGAAGAGGGAGAGCGGGTGGGTGGGAGGACGCTAAGGTAAGGCAGAAGACGCAGGGCAGGAATCAAGGAGGAGGGAGGGATGACGAAACGAGAGGGAGAGGCCGGAAGAGGGAAGAGGGGACGGGAGGGGAGGACGGGGACGGGAGGGGAGGACGGGGACGGGAGGGGAGGACGGGGACGGGAGGGGAGGACGGGGACGGGGATGAGATGAGGGGATATCTAAAGGGGGGAAACAAACGCGAAACGAAGGAGAACGGAGCGGGTGTGGGACGGGGCAGACAGCCGCGAGGACGGCCGAGGAGGAGCGCGCGAGCCGTCCCTGCCGCTCCCTCGGATTCGGCTCGGAGAGTACCCGGGAACGCCGCGGGAATGCCACCAAGGTGCGTCTCCCTCCCGGTCCTCGCACTCTCCTCCTCTCCCCAAAACAAGTAAGTAAAACAACTCACGTCCCCCACGCCCTCGCCCTCGTCCCCGGTCGTGTTCCAGCCGCTCGCGGCGAGGTCGGGGTCGTCCTCCCACCCCTGCGCCTGCGCGGCGTGCGCGGCGCGCGTGGTGGTCTCGAATTCGCGGGAGCGCTGCCATTCGGGGCTGGGTGCGCGTCACGGGGTGCAGCAGGTGGGTTTATAAGGTGTGGCGAGTTCGGCCGAGTCCGAATAGGTCAAGTTAAAGGTGAATTGCGGCGCGTGTGCACGGGCAGGCAGGGCAGACCGTGGAGGAGGGCGGAAAGGCGGAAGGGGAAAGGCGGGCATCGCATGGTACGGCCGGTCGAAGTCGAAGTGGAAGTCCGCGTCGGTGGGGGGTGGTGCAGGCAGAACAGCGCATCGGAGTGGGCCGGAGGGAGATGTACAGCGAGAGTAGAGTGGAAAGAGAGTTGACAGAGTTGAGAGCAGAAGGGCAGAAAGAGCATGTCGGGAAGTGGCGAGAATAGAATAAGGAGGAACAACAAGTCAGATACGCAACGCATACAAGCAAGATGGATGGACGCACCGCCGCGAGAGCCATAGCATGAGCCAGTCGTACGGGTGGTCCTCTTCGGAGAAGTGCGCCGTGAGGAAGAATGCTGTGGGTGGGCGTCGTCAGCGTGCATTCTCGTCGCAATGTAGCATAGGGAGAGCAGGGAATCTGTGACCACTCCCATATAGTGCGTGCAACGACTCACAATTAACGAAATGAGACCACGCCGAGCTGCTCATCCGCCTTGCAGTCTCGACGGTGCCGCCGATGACGACGAGCTTCATGCCGTCGACGACGGACGAGCCGTTCACGAGCGGCTGCACCAGTGAGCGTAGTGCGTCCATGTGTGTTCAAGTAAGTGTGTGGTGGGTGTGGGTCCAAGCAAGCAAGCCAGCGGGTGCAAAAGCAAGCAGTCGTGGGCGTAGGTACCCGTATGTAGTCACCCGTCGGGTGCCGCGGGGTCGGGTGGGTCGGTGGTATCACTAGATACGCGGTCGCAACGTACTCGAGTCAAGACCCTTGCAAGTGCTCGCAAGTCGACAAGACAGTTCCAAGTTAAGAAGCAGTTCCAAGTCAAGAAGCAAACAAGCCCAGCAAGTAATACGCAAGCAAGCAGGCCGTGTACGTGGTGAGGCTATCAAGCTAAATGCGGCGACCATCCAAGACTCATCCCGCGCCGGCTCCGGCGTCAATCAAATCAATCAATTCCCCATATGCGGCTAACAAACTGCTATATTGGGCCTGCGGCCCGGGCCTCTTCCCCGTATTGCCTCTCCGTATACGTGAGGTCGCCGCCACACTGATATATGTGCGCGGTTCTGTGGCGTACGCACGTACCACGCACGCACGCGTGATGCGTGTGTCCGGCCTCTATCCCCTCTGCTTTGTGTCTTCATAACCCTCGAAGGAGATGCGCAAGACGGGGATAACGCATTCCCAATCCCATGTCGCCAGCGAATGTTCCCTCCATCCATCTGAATCTTCCATCTTCCTTCCATTCTCCCTTTTCATTCCTACCCGTACACCTTCTATTCGATCTAGGTAAGTTGTCATACACACTCGTCAGTACAACCTCCGAGCTTCTCTCTGTTCCGGGGTAGGCGTATGATCGTGATGATTGCTTTCCCCAAGCTATACATACTACAGCCGATCATTGCAATGCTATATGTTGCGCATTCAATCTCCCGTCGTTGCGCGGCACGGCAGTGCGATCGACGCCAACATTGACATTGCTATGCCACACCTATCCATCCTATCTACATCTAACCGACAACGCAAACTGCGAGCTGTACTCTAACTGCGCGCTGCTGTGACTCCCGCACGGGGCGCCGCGCCTGCGAACTGTGACTGCGGCGCCGCACGGCCTACTGTGATCATATGTGCAGCTGTGGACGCGCCTGGACCCTCCTTGCCTTGCCTGAATACTTCGATTCGCGTGCACGGTCCATACGGATACCCGACCCTGACCGCCGCCGCCGCCGCCGCTATCACACCCACCCTGACTGGCGGCCGACATCGATTCTGTCCCACCACAGGCTCTGAATCGACGCATACTCTCTAGGTCTAGACTCAAAAGCTGTCGCATCCATCGGCCGAGAATCATCAATACCTTATGCTGTTCTGTCCTGTCCCACCCGAATGACGGTACCGGCGGAACCTCGGGCCTGTCTTAGTACCTCGGGTCTGTCTTTCGAACGAACCATTCGACAGGATTAAATTGCCAAGAGCGAATCTCACCGCCCTCCAAAATGAACTCCATTCCGAGTGCCAAGTTGCAAGTTCAACGTTCAAACGTTCAAGTTCAATTTGTTGTCCAACCAAGATCCAAGTTACAGTTCCCGCCAAACTCAAACTCAATCTGAAACTCAATCTGAATCCACCCGCTGCGGCTGCTGCTGCTGCTGCTCCCGCTCGATCTACTGATTCGACTCTACCATGACGGACGCTGCCCGCAAAACATCATATCACTATCACTTTCCGCGGCTCCGACCATGGCCAGACCAAGTTGCGTCAGTAATATGCAGGCTGTCATGACATGAATCCGAAGCTGGGGTGCGAATGACTTCATTTCATTTTCATCTCTCGTCTCTCTCGCCAACAGAAAATCAAAGTACAGTACCTCGGGTCTGTCTTTCCTTTCGATTCACGAATTTCAGGATAACGACATTCCACAGCATTAAATCAATTGCCATTGCCAATTGCCAAGAGCCCACCAAATCGGTCACCGTTAAATTTTCCATTTTCAAAATGACCTGTCAGGCATTCATATTCGAATTCGCGAGCGCCATGTTCAAGTTCAATTTGTTTCAGTTTCAATCTGTTGTCAAGCAATCTGCACTCGGCTCGATATATTATTGCTTGGCTGGCTGGCTCGCAACGTCTGGCCATACGTACGTACGCAGGAGGCAGAATCGCAATATGCATATGGTTACCGCTGCTCGATATCCTGTAATCCGACGCTATCTACGATGCCGCTGCACGCAAAAAAAAACATAATATCACTATCAACTCTGTACACAGTTTCCGCGGTGCCCGCAAAACATGTATATCGCTATCACTTCTGTACACAGTTTCCGCGGCTCCGACCAGACCGTCAGTATGCGAGCTGTCATAGAGCTGGCTTCATTTCATTTCTCTTCTAACCAAAAGAAAATTAATACACAACACACACGGCTGATCCTCGGCTTTCCTCAGTGTTAATCACATCCTATCCTATCCTCTAATCCTATCCGCCTATCCGCCTATCCTATCTTAATGACGAGCGAGGCACCCCAGATTTGTGTTTTGATTTTGAGTTTGAGTGTGAACATTGGCGCGCGTCTACACACACCTACACCTACACCCAGTCCGCGAGGCTATCTCTATCTGGATTCTGATTCCTACAAAATCCGCTGGTATTTTTTCTGTGCACGCTCCCCATGCCCACCGGATGATTGATTGATTTACCACCCTCAATCTCCAGCGACGGTTCAATCATGATCATGATTTCGAACTAGCGCCGACACCTCAAAATCAAACTCAAACCCGCTATATATCTGAATCTAGGTATCCTATTCCTAAAAAAAAATCTTCGGCTTCTCCAACACCCCGCCCCACCCCACCTCATCTCACTGCCCTCTCCCCGGCGCGTCCCTCTCCCCTCACCTGACGGCCATCCACATAATTTCGAACTCCTGCCCCAAGTCGAATGAAACGCATCATACTTTGATATTAAACGTTAATATACCAGCGCACCCGGCGCGCCTGCACACGCCCACATTGACACCCAAGGCACACGGCTCTCAATTTCCCGAAACGGGTTCCTCGGCTCAACTTCTGAACATCAATCCAGCTTCGCTATAATGAACTGATAACAGACCCTCTTTAGTAAACCCCTCCTTCCGCTGTCCCTCATGATACACACCTACCCATATCATACGCAGGAACCCTTTTCTTTCAGGACCCCTAACCACGAATTACCTGCATGCACTTTCCTTCTTCTTCTTCGATATCATCGGCGCCGAGGGCGGCGGACCTCCTTCTCCGTCTGATCAATTCAGCTTTGCTATAATGAACTGATAGTAAACTCCTCTTTTCGCTGTCTTCATGATACAGACCTTACCCAATCATACGCAAGAACCCTTTTTATTCAACACCCAACCACGAATTATCTGCATGCATGCACTGGTCTCCTTCTATACCATGGACATCAATTCGCCGCGGCCAGCGCCATAATGACCCACTGATATGATATTAAACCCTTCTTTTTGCTGCCCTCATGATACATATCTTCCCGATTAAATCATACGCAGGAACCCCCCTTTTTTTTTCAACACCCAACCACGAATTATCTTGATGGACTTTTCTTCTTTTATATCATCAGCACTCAGCGCTCAGCGCCGACGAGGTTTCTTTTTTTTTCGGCGATTTTACTTGTATTTATTTGTATTCACCCCGACACAATAATCTTTCAACAATAATATTTCTTTCAACACTCGCATTTACATTCGCGTTCCCACAATCAAAACGGCCATCCGGAGCTCGTGCGAGCTACCCTCAACTTTGCCAAGCAATCTGAGTGAGCGTGGGCGCGAGCGTGGGCGTGGGCCGAATTCGAATCCAATTCGGGGGCCGCGATACCCACATACAGGATCACAGGATTATTTCGGCTACTACTTATTTCGGAACTGGCAGATGGGAGTGATGCTGGCTGTGAACATAGCAGCTGGGATGGTGATATGTTTTGGCGCGCGCCTGCACACGCCCACACCCAACCCACGAGGCGGGATATGTCAGCTCAGCTCTATCAAGTTCAAACGACATTGCTTACTTACATCTAATTTACCGCCGCCGCGGTCATTTTCAACCAGAGCCCTAGACATACTGTGCGCCGCACAAAACAAACCTTGGACCTCGGACCTCGGAGGGATGCCCTTCTTCCGAGATATCATATCATAAACCGTAAGTAACATGACATTAAAATCCCGGACCTTGGAAAACCGCAAACATCGGGAGAATTGGGATTTGGAATCTGGCGCGCACGCACCACCCGGCGACGGTGGGGGAAATAATCGCAACAGCAGCTTTGCCGGCGGCCAGCGCACGAATGTTCAGGTAAAAGCTGTAAAATCAACTTGTGAGATCAGGAGGATAATTGTCACTCTGACTGTTTTGCCTCGAGGCTACCATGCAGCTTTGACTCGCAGCCCGCCTCGCTTACTTAACCAAAACATGGTACGAATATTATTATACACAGCGCTGTTTCAATTCAGATTCGAGTTCCTTTCCTCCGTGTCCAACCATCCTCCCGCCTCCAAGTCGTAGCCCTCGCTTCAAATACAAATGAAGATAAATCTCTTCGAGTTAGTAAACCGACCACGCGGAACACGCGTGCCCGTCGGTCCGATCGACCAAGTCATCATCCGCCCGACTCAAATTAAATTCGGCGCAGTCTTGGGAGAATCAGCATACCTTATATCCTGACGCACAGTTAATCTCCATGACATGGACTTGGATCCGGAGTCATATCAAAGCGATCGGACCCTCTCCGCGAAGCACGACAAATGCAGGATATGATATGATACGATATCTGCGAGGCTGAGTTAATCTCCATGATCCAAATATTAATTCGGGCCCGGAGGGTCGGGTGTCGATCATATTGAATGAATACCATCAGCCGCGAAGCCCCTGAGCATCGCGTTCGAATCGATTCATTCAGAGTAAAATGTCCAACAGGAAATGAGCAGGTGTAACGACAACGACTTTGTGCCCATGTTTTTGAACACGACATCCGCGCTTCGCGGGACGGGGCTTTTAATCCATTGCTTGGATATATGAATCACCTGTGTGCGAGCTCAGCGAAGGCGTTCATTTCCTCCCGAATCCTCCCGACGACTGCGCCGCAGAATACTCGACATTCTCGAACCCGAACCACAGGGTGTCCGTTCCCGCGTCGGCGGAGTTTCATTCGACTCGGTATTCGACTCGGAATCGACACCACAAAAGCGAGGGAAGGATTCAACATCATCGGTGTTCTCGGCGTCGTCCATAACCAAGTAAACCCAAAGTTCAGTACTAAATAATACTCGAGCTTCTGCGTTTCGTTCGGCCAAAATTGAAGATCGAAAACTTCTTGCCGCTGCCTGTCCACTCGCGTTGCTGCGGAGCGAATGAACTTTCAACCACGAGCACGTGACCAGACACCTCAACTACGAACTGGCAAACAGGTCCAAACATTGGACGTTCAAAGTCTTGGCGATCGCCCTTCGAACATCAAGATATAGTATTGTAGAGCCCAGTTCCAAGTTGATTCAGACTCTACCTAGTCTTGAAAGTATTCGGCTTTGAAGGTAGCTGTGCTATGCTCCACCGACCAAGATCTTCTATCACCCCGGGCCCGCGCCAGACTCACGGGCACCATGCGCCAAATCCGAGGATCTGCGCTTAGCCGAACAACGTCGACTGGAATTCAATCCGCGATTCCGTTATGACCAGCCGGCAACGTAGTTGCGTACGTACAGTTACACGTTCAAGGTTTCAAGCCACTCCATTCTGCTTGCCGCGATTTTTCAGCCGCGGCAGGGAAGTCGATGGCGAACACGAAATTGAACCACGTTTTGACAGCGTGCACAGAGAGAAATTCAACCAGCGGCGCCACGGTATTTGACGCAGGGTTCAATAAGGCTAAGGGCAGCGGACAACTCACAACCCGCGTCACCATATGTAGCTTTTAACCAAATGGAACTCCCCATAACACATGCCTATCAAGAATCACCTTTCGTACCCGGCCTTCCCTGACCCGATCCGGACCCCCCATCGGCAGTGATACGCTTCACGCCCCTTCTGCGTTGTCTGATATGTACACTCGAGACTTGATAATCATCGCCACGGGAGAGCATCACCACCCGGAGATAAGTATGTTTTGAGTTGAGTCTAATCCTGACAGACGGAACGGGACGGAGATTGTAGAGTTTCTCATGGGTCCGTTCGGCAGTTGAATATTCTCTTGGGAGTACGACCCATCAACGAGGGAAGACATCACAGAGAGCGGGACGACGCACGGAAATATCAAACCAACTGTGTTACTTACGGACCCGAAAATACACCCGCTTGCTCACGAACGTGGTTCGATTCCACAAGTATACCATACTTCGCATAAGTTAGTGGAAAGGAAAGGAAAGATTCTAAAGAAAGAAGGAGATGTGTACGTACGTCGTACGGGCGCTACATGCAAATCCGGGGTTTGACGCGCTGAAGGATGAGGGCTGCCATAATTATCAGACGTGCTACCCGGATACCAAGACTGATCACATATCACTACTGGTACTTACGGGATCCAGCAACTTGTGGGAAGCAGGCCGCCGAGGTATCCGCTAGAAGACGCACCGAAAATGGACTTAGATCACGGCGACCCTTGCTTGTTCCTCTCAGTCGAGGGTTGAACTGCCCGCGAATGAATGAATGAATTATCAGAAGTTATCCACCCGGCGTTGGTGGGACGTCGGTTGAACGGCCCTGAAGTCGCCACAAACCCTTGAGTCCGTGCATATACGGAACTCTGCGTAAATGCGACCACCGGGAATAGCGGATGCGTGTCGGAGGATATCAATCACCGTAGATGTGACTTCGGGCCAAGACGTAGTGGGCGGAAAGTTGTGATTCGTAGAAATTGTACTGATGAGATGGGAGGACTGCCAGTGGGAGTGGTAGACACTCACCGAGATGGCGGTACATTCTGTTTAACTTTCTCAACAACCGCGACTTGGCCTATAGCAATGCAACACTTGCATGGAAATTATCCTCCATCTCAACTAATGTGCTCCCCATCAATGGAGGTACACAATTGAGAGATATTAACAGCACCGTAGCACAGCTGGGAGTGCGCCGGTCTCATATCGTGTCCACCGCATGGGGGTTGAGCATTGATCTAAACAAGCTGTTGCTATCAATTTTTTACGCCTACCAAGGCAGAGGAGTGGGTCAGTCGCAGCTCGAGTCAACGAGATCGAGTCAAGCTCGAGATCGAGTCAGGCGTGCATTTTGAAAGTAATGGGATGGCTGTGCAATGAACAGGACGACCTTAACTTTGTAAGGTTACTCCTTAAAATTTGCGTCTGGGCCCCGGACACAACGGTGTGCTTTCACTGACATTGAACCCATGTTGTCCTTTGTTTTATCGCTTTGCATTAGCGCGTTCACATCACGTGCTCAGGTTGAATTTCCCAGTTCAACTTGCACTCCAAAAGTTCGCGACTGGAGAAAAACAGATATGTAATTCTCAAGGTCAATTTATACAGAGAACAAATAATGCGATGCAGATTTGTTTGTATTGTCATGCGATGTATGTACACTTGTCCCAAAGTACAGAAAGGTATATGTTGCACTCAGCATCCCGCCCAACACCTCCCGCCCGTGCCGCACAGCACTCTAGTTGGTGGTGGCGTCGGTGAACGGAGTCGTGGCAAGCCCGATACGGTTGTTGCCCGTGTCGTGGACCGAGTAGAACCGCTCGAGGAACGCGTAACCGTTGATGAAGTCGAGCCCCTGACCCGAGGGGGAGCCCAAGTCGATGACGACGAGGTAAATGCTGCCCGCGGAGCCGCCGATGGCGGTGTTCAGAGATCGCGGCCAGATCTGCGCATTGGGGGTCAGGGCGTAGGTGACACCGCCTGCATTCAACCAGTCAGAATTCAGAAGGTCGACGAAGAATGGAAGGACGCACCGATGATAAAGTTGAGGTTCTGGAGCGCGGCGTACTGGGTCGCCGTTATCGTGAGCAGGCCCGTGGTGGCGTCGAGGACAGCGCCGGTGGCGTCCTTGTACTCGTTGAACGCTGCGAGCCAGCGTCAGCAAACCTGATCGCAGCAGAAAGAAAACAATGTACCGTCGGTGGCGAGGTGGATGAGGGTGCTGCCGGTGTCGACAATGCCGGCGGTCGAGGCGAGAATGCTGGTAGTGCCGTCTATCGCGACTGAAATGAGACACGAAGAACATGCAGCACAAAAAGCAAACGTACAGGTCACTGACTGGTCGATGCCCCAGTACTGTGACGCGGGCGAGGTCGAGGTGACTGGGGTGTAAGCAATCTCACCGGTGAACTTGGTGCTGTCAATTCCACCGAATGCGATCGAGCCGTTGGCGTCTTCGTCAGTGGTGGTGGGCTGGAAGGAAATGGCGAAAAGGTCGCCGGTGATCGTGCCCTGGCTGAAGAGGTTGTCCGTGACGGTGGGGATGGGCTCGCCGGTCGAGAGGGTCCCCGCAGTAAGATCGACAGGGCCCAGTCTAATTGAACTGCGTCAGACGGAATCGGGATTTGTGACAAGGGCAAGCGCACCCCAAGATTCCGTCAGTCCCATCGAGGCCGCTCGAGTTCGAAGCGACACCGATGGATTGCTTGGGGATGACGAGGCCGGGGGCGAGGGTGACTTGGTCGGTGTACTCGGTGCCTGGGAATGAAACAATTAGCGAAGAAAAACAAATTCCAATGTGAACGTACCCGAGAAGGACCCAGAACCGTACGTGACGGACTAAAGAAGAAGAGTTATTCGACAATAATTTTGACGTCAAACATACTTACGACCCTGGAGCTCGTCTGGGTCGATGTCGAGGTCACCACATAATTCTTGCCGGCTCCGATCCATGTATTGGATGAACCCTACGCGTCCGAGTCAGCACTGAAATAAATCGCAGGAGAGAGAAAGATATTTACCGTGTCGATGAGAAGGTCGTAGGACGTCGCGGGGCTGCCCACGCCAACGGTAGCCTTTATTTTGGGTGTCCTGTCAGAGCTGTTGGAATTGTTGGGTAGAAGTCACGAACAATATAGTTGACAGCCCGATTGACCACAGTCTCCGAGATGACGTCCCGGGCGTTGAGGCCGTTCTTCATGGTGCTGCGGTTCTTGAGGGCGTTAATACGAGCCAAGTCGCTCTGCACGACAGAGCCTCCAGCAAAGTTGAAACGACGGGAGATGTCGAGGGTGATGGGGCTCTCATTGATGAGAACGGGTCCCGCAGCGACGCGGGAGCGCGAGCAGGATGGCAGGGAGCAAGGTGAATGAGAGTTGGACCATGGTAAAGACTGTGAGAGGGAAGCTGTGGTGAACCGGTACCGTTGATTATTTTGATGAAAGACTTTATAATAATTTTTCCCCGGTTCCGTCGTCATCAACCGAGAACGCACAGATCTATCGCCAAGTGTCCATATTGGTTCAGGGAAGCCGATTGCAATAAAAATTGAGTCTATTGCGATCCATTGCGACTTGGAGCGAGAGAAGCATAGCGACATTTCGAATGTTCATTTTTACAAGCGTTCAACTCGGGATCCGGCGCGTCATTGCGTTCTAAATGTTCATTTTTTAACATTCCAAGTGTTGAAAAATGAACACTTGGAATTATTTTTTTTAAAGCCGCCCGTATGGAGCTGAAGAAGATGCACAATTTCACTTGGGATGGACGCGCAGATCAGTTCCGTCAAGTTCTCTTCGCGCGCAATTCGGCCGGGCGAATCAACTCGCTTCACTGCCGCTCAGGAGCACGGCTGCTGTCCGTCTGCGGATACTGCACGATCTTACTCGGGTGCTGCATGCGCGCGACGATGCCATAGAACGCCTTCAACGCCTCGAGTAGTCCGATGAATTGATAACTGACCTCCTGTCCTTCCAAGAGTCAGACGTTCATGGCGAAACTGGTGGGCCATCTGGCAGCGGTGACTGAAATGAAAAGGACGACCCGGTCTTCGCAAAGCTACGATTAGAGGCTACTTATGAGCCAGAAGCAAAGGTATGCTTTCTTGAACCCATATTACCCCCTGTATAAAATTACGTCTCCGCCTGTCTGGAGCCTTTAAACTCCGACCGTTCCCCGCCCTGGCATCACTCGCCGAAATGCCGCCTCTCGGCTTCTCGCTGTTGGTTCAACGACGGCTGGTTTCGGCCAGAATCGGCATTCGTACCTGCGGTCATGCGCTCTGCACTTTGTCCTCTAGCGCGCGCTACGTGTGAGCTTATCTCTAAATGAAGTCCTGGGGCGCGCTCTTGTTGTGCTTTAGGTCAGCACGAGCGCAGAACACGTGCTCGATGTTGAATCCGGCAGGAGCTCAACTTCAGGTTCAAGTTCCACTTGCACCTAGAACTGAAACGCTCTCGACTAGATTCCGAAGGCCCTTCCAAACATGAATAATCTGATGAAAATTCATTTGAACTGCGCCGCGATGCACAACTAGTACATATTCCCAAAGAAGGACAACAAAGGCTAAATTAGGTATATCCCGCAAACTCAGCATGCCGCAGAACACCGACCCCACACCGCACTCTATCTAGTTGGTGGTGGCGGTAGTGAACAGCGTCGTCGTATGTCCAATGCGCTTGTTGCCCGTGTCGAAGACCGAGTAGAACCGCTCGAGGAACGCGTAGCCGTTGATGAAGTCGAGGCCCTCGCCGGAGTTGGAGCCCACTCGGCGACGACGAGGTAAATGCTGCTCGCTGACCCGCCGATGGCGGTTTTCAGCGCCCGCGGCCAGATCTGCGCGTTGGGGGCCAGCGCGTAGGTGACACCGCCGATGACGAAGTTGAGGTTCTGCAGCGCGGCGAACTGCGCCACGATGATGCGGAGGAGGGCGTCGGCGATGCCGCCGGTGGCGCTCTTGTACTTGGTGAACCCGTTCGTGCCGCAGGGGCTACGGCGGCAGTGAGTTCTCTGTTCGACACGACTTCATCATCCTGGTTCCAATCGTTAACAGGTATTCAAGAGAGGGACAATTTGAGAGGAGTCGCGTAGCTTCGTGGTATATGGAACAACTCGATTCTATGTGTCCTAAATGATTTCAGTGCGCAGTGCGAGGCAGAAGAATTACCAAACACGCCTGAAGATACTCGGTAACCGAGTTTCGAAGGACGACGACATGCATCTAGACCACGATGGTTTCGTACTTGTTTGCGTACCACCATAGGGTTGGGGCGGAGAATAACGTGTTTAACGACATCGCGGAAATCAAGTTTCTCCCCAGAGCGGAAAACGGGGACGAAGTTTAGCGTTATCGCCCGCTGCGATGGAAACTCTTGCCAAGGTCGACGATTTGGTCCAATAACCTGTAACACTTTGAGGTGAGCCAAACCATACATGCCCGTTGCAAGCCGAGACTTGCTGGGTATGTTTGTATTCGAGAGGAGCTGTATTGGTGATGTCGCCACTGGAAATCAGAAGCCGCTCCGTGTCCTTCAAGATGTACATATAGCCTTTGGTATGGTGGGAGGGTCGACACCGATATGCTCTCCGTCGGAGACCCTGCCAAGATCGGAGAGAGGAATTTCATATGGTCTGCAACGGAGATAACAGTAGAGACCATTGAGGTAAGTGCCATCCGGACAGCAGTGGATAAGGCGATGTCAGTGGCTTTCTTCATGGTATTGTTTGTCATGGTGGTATGGGGGCTTCAGACAGGCGAGGACGAGCTCGAGTCGGGAAAGCCCCACAACCGACCACATTTTATACCAGGGAACACAGGTAAGAACATTGAATCCAAACTGGTGCTTTTGTCAAGTGCATAACCGGTTTCTGTGGGCTCTTATGCGCAAGGTCGAAGAACGTATACTCTTACTGAGCTGGAGAGAGGAGGAACATTGCCGCATTCAGTAATGGTGATGATTGGTCGATGGAGAAGCTTTACGGAGAACAAGACCGTTCGCAACAGGAAATACAAGGCTCAATCGTGTTTCCCATGGACTACTGTGAGTCGCAAGCGGAGAAGTACGCAAGGTCCGAGTTTCTGGAACAATGACGAAGAGAATTGCGCCGATATAGGGCATCTATAAATCCCGTAAGAAATCCATCCACTGCGGGTCGTGCGCTGGGTCTAAGAAAGAAGGGTCGGAACTGAAGGAGAAATCATTTTCGGCGACGCTGCCAAGATCCGCAGGCGGAGATGCACCGAGGTCGAAGAGGGGCATACTCGCAAGATCGGGAGGTGGTCCCGATGGAATTTTACCACGCGCATCCGCGGACGTTGGGACAACAGCTGCTTCCCAACCGTATTCACCCGCACCCCTCGTCCACTGCGCAACCCCCACGTCAAACTCGGGCCGCGCCGAGCCAGAGGAAAAATACTCGACGAGTGTTGGGCTGAGGGTACCTTCACAGAGGTCGGTATCGGGATCCAGCCTCGTCTTCATCACCGCCTCTGTTGTTGGGTGGGCTGCGGGCCCAACTGGCGCTGGAGATACATTCGGCACGCGATGTGCACGACAGTCGCGGGTGAGGATACTCTGGGCGACGATGCGGGTGCGCCCGGCGAATATATCCAGCGCCACATCCGTATCTGTGTCTGGGGGACTAAATTCGTCCGACCCGGAATGTTTCACGTATGCTGTCATCGCTTTGGCGCGCAGCTTGTGGAGGATGTTCTGTGGAGTGAAATATAAGTTGACGGTCCTCAACGTCTGGGATTATCGAGCACACACCAAAGCCCTACGTGCGCGGTATGACGCTGCGGCGCCGCCTTCAAATAGTTCGACGGCGACAAACAGTTCCAGGAGCCCCTGTGGTCCGTATGTGTCCTGGGGAGACTTGGCTGCAACGGCGCCAACGATCATCTGTTTCGTTTGTAGTCAGATTGGGGAAGATCAGGCCGAAGACAGGGAACGAGGACGAACTCCGGCGTTGAATACTGCGAAGGGGGTGTTCAGTAGCGGACCGTGTAGAATAAAACCAGGACATACTTGTCTTCCAGGTCGGCCACCAACGCGAGAACAATTGTGGGTGGTGCTTAAAATTATCGATGTTCGCCCGGATGATCTCTGAAGCATAGCGGTATGCCGAAAGGTAGGAAATTGCGCGCGATGTGTAATACGGGCCTGTCGGATTCTCACGCAAGGCCTGTATAAAGGCGCGGTTGTGGATGTAAACCAGCACTAATAATGCATGCACGCGTCAACTGGAAAAACATAACTGAATACCAAGAGGTAGACGCAACTATTCATGCAGGCTTCGTGGATCGTCCTGCGCTGAAAGTATGTGGCGGGAGAGCTCCGGTCTTCGTCTGGGGTTGAACTCGTACACATGGCAGAGTGCATGAACTTGCGGATTCGTTGGTCTAGCTCGACGATTGCCTGGTAGCTAGGAGCCTGTGCTGTCAGATATGTTTCCAATACGGGGGCTGCAACCTTGGAAATGTGTGGGTATGAGGGGAGCGGGGACCTTATCGTTGCGCACCTGTTTGATGAATTGCCAGCGGCGATGGTAAACTAGAATATTTACGTTAGGTGGAAGTGGATGAAGAAAAGGATAGTACAGACATCCAGGTAGAATACTGCCTCTATCATCCATAGATTGTTCTACGTCGATTGGGAATGGACAACTGATGCCTGCAAGGTACGTGCTGGTGGGACGTCCTACCGCAAGACTTTGTAAAGTCTCGATCGCATATATTTCCCAGAATAAAGCCTGTGCAAAACATTAAGGAACACGTTTGAACGCAGAAGCCATCATACACGACGCTGCTGAGTGTGTTTCGCAGCTAGTCCCGGTTGGGATCTTCCGGTATCTATTAGCTATGCTGAGGAGATTCTGCTCGTCGAGTGGGAAGAAAACATACGTAGGCCCATCTGTACAGTTTGAGGACTTGGCTTGTGCCAAAGTGTATATAGATTGAACGTACGCTTTTGCCAAGGTTCGAAGCAAGGGAAATGACGGACCAGGCGCCATCCATCGAGAACCGGGGCCCTCCATGGGAGTAGAAAACAGAGACCAGTACTAAAGCTTGCACCGTAGCCGTGGAGGTGTCGTCGAACAATGAGAGCGCGGACAACGCCGCCCGACACAAGTCGAAATAGTGTTCAGATTCGGCATTATATGGAGGCAAGGTCAGATCAACGAGAGCACCGAGAGCGAAGACACCATAGATGACAGCCAACTGGTGGACGGAACACGTCGGCGCAAGCACAGCGCCTGAGCCTCTACTGTCTGCAGCGTTGAAGCGAGCATATACCAAGGCTAGGAGCTCCACGTGCTCATCGCGCATAATAGGTGTCCCACTCCAGCATCCATTCTCAAAGTACAGTTCAACCAGGGCCCATGCGCGTGATTTCGCTGGAAGATGGGAAAAGAGTTGGACGAGGGCGTTGTGTGGGTCCCAAGCAGTTGTGCCGCGAAAACCGACCGAAAACGAATCGGTCATGGCCGTGAACGTGCGAGGAACGTCTTCGGCATCGGGATCGTCGATGACTTCGATCTAATCGAGGATTAGAGCTTCCGCAATGAAATAAGCCCAGATACTCGGACTGACCGACAGCAGTGCCTGAAGAACATGAGAACAGGACTCTGCACGAAGGCTGGTCACGCACCTCTGTTCCGGCCGAGGGACCATAGTATCGGGCGTTCCCCGTATCTTTAATGCTGAGCGCACACACACTCTTGGCAAGCTTGTCGGCGGAAGAATCTTTGTCGGCAGAGGATATGTCGCGATAAGGGCAGACTGCCGAATGGTAATTAGTGGCGCGGATGACAGCTGTCTCCAGTTCTTTCATGCGTGCCTGCATCCCGGAAAGCACATGTCGCAAACGGGATGCCTCTGTTGGTACGGTTCTGGGGGTTTCAAAAGTCAAAAAAAAAAAAAAAAGAACATAGGTACCTTCTTCCGCGGCCCGTGGGGAGGTAGATTCCTATGTTCCAACCAAATCAATACTGTATTTGAACTCGTCATACCTTACCATTGGGGCAAGTTTCCCCACAACCCCGTCGAACTTGAGAAGCTATGGATTAGAGCATCGAGTATGCAGCATGGATCATATTACCGCACGATGCGCAAGGTATGATTTTGTCGCATTTGAGCTTCAATCTAGTCGAGATTTAAAATCGATTGTTGACTCTGACGGGTGGCTAGGCCGCCCTACCTTTTGCATTCTGCACAAGGGGCCTCCCAGTGAAAAAAATCGCGACAAATTTAGGATTAAATTCTTGGGGTTGTGAACGACTAAACACACCGTTCCGGAGGTTGGCATAATACCGAGTGTCGTCTTCTGCGAGAGAGCTTGGGCTGAAGGATCTGGTGTCATGTCGCCACGGGGCTCATGAAAGTTCGGAAGAAGCCTGGTTTGTCAGCCAACTGCCAATCACGTCTTTTCGCTGATCTTTCACATGACCCTCCTTTTGCCACCATGGCTTTCGACGCGGCGAACCGAGTTCCCGACGAGATTGTTTCCGAAATCCTCAGTCCTCTACTTAAACACTCTGACGAGGTATTCTGTGATCAGTCCGAGAAGCCCCTTCTCGACCCCGACCACTCTGCATCGAGATACCTCCTCGTCTGCAAATCATGGCTCCGTGTGTCGACGCCGCTCTTATACAATGTTGTAATCCTCCGCACCACCGCGCAGGCAGAGACACTCCAGGCAGTCCTGAAAACCAACAAAGAATTCGGGCTATTCATCCAGAAGCTGCGCGTCGAGGGCGGTTTTGGCAATGCTATGCACACCATTCTCAACTGCGCCCCAAACCTGACAGACCTTTATCTCACGCTCTTCATCGCGGGATCAGACAACGTCAAAGGTCTCTGCACCGGTCTCGCGCTGGTAAATCCCCGCCGTGTCATTGTGGTTGACGCAGGCTACGAAGATGAGGCACAGCCGAGGAAAAATAAAAAGGTTACGGAATTGCTTGAGACGCTTTTACGCCTCATTCCAAAGTGGGATAGACTGGTGCGCTCTTTTAAACATGTATTGCTGAAACTGACCCGCACCGCTACGCAGCAAACTTTTCAGTTTCCATATGCGGCTGGTTTTGAGGGAACCACAGGACATGCGACGACAGGCCCACGCGCGGATGGCCTGGCTTCGGCGTTGGCAAAATCTGAGACCGTCGAAACACTAATCGTCCCTATCGGAAACAGTTTTCCGGAGTACCTTCGTAAATCAGTCGGTGCGACATCCCTCAAATCCATCCACTTTACGCCGTTCAAAAAGTCGCAATTTCAACTTGTTGGAGGTTCTTGGGGTTGGCACAGATTCGCGAGGTTGTCGATCAAGATCCGCAGCTCAAAGCCATTACCACGTTTACCGAGCCAGAGTGAGTCCGTCTTCTCTTCTCTGTTAGTGCGGTGCTGATTACGAAGCAGAGACGAAGAGGAGCGGTTAAATTTACGCAGAGTCCTGGAGTAAATTCTCTCCTTCTACGTTTCTAGCGCTGATTTGCAAACAGCAGTGACGACGAGGATGTGTACTCAGAGGACGACGATGACGACGACGACGACGACGACGACATCTTTGGTAGAATATTTGCCATCCGAGAGAGGCAGATGCAAAAGGCCAGCCGTGTAAGGTCCTATCGCGGAGTCAAGTTCACTCTAGACGAGCATGGGAATTACTCCCATCCTGGAAAATCCCATGCCTTTGCCGAAACTGCCGCGGCGCTGAAAAGACTCGGAGACACTATCGGAGGCACCGTCAAGACTCTTTCTGTGTGTCTAAACAAACAGCCTGCTAAGATTGACCCCATTGTTCTCGATCCTTTCACTTCCGTGACCTCGCTCACCTGGCGCACGGTAGAGAAAGCCTCTTTCTTGCCTCCGGATGTCGGATTTTCTGTGCTGCCCCTCTTAGAGGAGTTTAACCGTACAAAGCGACACTGTGACCTCGTCTTTCCTTAATATTATGCAGGAGCTACCGTATGTCCCGAAAATATAGCGGCAGATCTCCCAACTCACTGCTTAGTTCTCTAGTTTAAACTCTCTGCGAGTCGTCGACCTTATTGGAGACATCTCGGGCGCTGCCACCTTCCTCCAACGCCATGGGGCCAAACTTCAAGAACTTACCACCACGCCTGGCATCGCCATTGCGACCGACGTGTTCAACGTGTGCACGGGCCTGCACACTTTGAAGGTGCTGGGCAGCAGGTGGGCCGATGAGGCCGATGAGAACGACACTTCGGTTGGTTCATGGATTCTTATGTAAACCGGACTAATGTCTGTATCCCACCATTCGCAGGTTCTTCGCGAGGACTTTTTCGCGTGTTCTACCCCGCATGGATCACTCGCCAAAATCCACTTTCTCCACAACACTATGTACGCCCATCAAAGTGCATCATGCGCCCTATCCTATCCTCACATCTTTTTGCCGCAGTTCCCGTTCCTTTTATGTTAACAAAGCGCGCAAAGAGGTAGCCGCCGCCGGGCCCGTATTCGAACAGCTGGACCCCAAAAGCTTCCCCGCCCTCAAAGAAATCCAAATGGACGATATCAAGTGGCCGACATCTGAGTGCGTTATTTATGTCCGGTGATAGTCGTTGGTTGATGGTTGGGACCTCCTTTTAGGCAGGAAGCGCGTAAAAACGGATGGGTACCTATCTCGGAGGCCTTGCACGGCAAGGGGATAAAGATTGTTGACGAGGCTGGAGTCAGTGGACCGACTGGAGCGCGAGGGAAGCTGTCGAGCCGCCGCCGTTAGGTTGTGGCGGGTCGTTGGCGGATATCTTGGTCTCGAATGTGCACACAAATCCTGGCTCGCGGTTTCCGTATCAAGCTATGATGCACGGAGTGGGAGGCGCGTTGGGAGCTACTTTCGTATTGCTGTTCTTTGCATAACCAGAATACTATCGCCACATGTATTTAAGACTTGAGAATGGATATCATTGACCACGCTAACGAGCTGACTCTTTCCCTTTCCCTCGTAGTCCAGTCGGACCACCGACCCCACCCTTATCTGTAAGCTTGATTCCCTTGTTGTGTAAAAGGTCTGAAAGGGGAATTCATTCGTCTTTCCCGTGCTTCCGCCCTGGAGGAGCGTGAGCACTACCGTGATAACTGTCGTGTGGCAGAGAGGAACATACTCGGATGTCGACCACTTGATATCGTCGCTTTGAATCTCTTTCACGGGGAAGCTTGCCGGGCCCGAGGATATACGCCGGCTCCCCAGCGAGTCTCTTCCCTGGTGGTGGGTGACATTCATCTTGGTGATAATTCCCAGTGATTTCTCAATCAATTCCTGTTCACAGCCGCTCCCGCCGCTTGCGTTCCGCCCGTCGGTGTCAAGGACAACAAGGCGGTAAGAAGCTCTTACTCAGATGAATTCCACTTATATTGGATCCCCGCACTTTCAGCCTCCTCACAAACCTGTGGTTTAACTCCGAGCACCACATTGGTACTGGGATGTCGGAAAAACGGTAAATTGCTTGCAACGGCCTGAGTCTACTTGAGACCTTGGGACGACTTCGGACGGCTTCGAAGGCGTGGCGGAGCGGCTCACAAGGCGTCCCAGACCGTTGCAAGGTGCATGTGAACCCCGGCAGCCTTGCGGGACCTTGTAACTAGTTGGGAGGGGCTTCGCTCGGGCGGTGGGGTAAATAAAATCAATTAATATTATTAACACGTAGATACATGTCCTCGTCAACGCAATCAATGATATAATGCATTCCTACCTTCCCACCAAAAATTGGGCAGAGTAAAGTGCCACGGACGACGTGCTCCAGCGCGACAAAGCTGGCAGTCGTTGCCGGCATTTTCTCTCGAATAGGACAGTCTGTGCGCGTATTGGGCTGCCATGACGTCTTTCTGAACGGGCGGACCATGGCCAAGTCGAGGGGCAGCGGAAGACGAAACAAAGTTCGCCCATCGCGAAAGGATCATCATCTGTCTCGTAGATTACACAGTCGTAACGGGGAGCGTTGTGGAATCGAGGGTTGCACCGCAAAATGTCTCGCGCGCTCCGCCAATCCACTTTGGACTGATATTCAACATACTAGTGTTGTGCTGTTCACCTCTGCCACGTTGTTTTACTTCCAACTCAAGATCCGAGGTGTTTACCTCCAGGGCCAAGGTATGTCTAATCTTGCCTTCTTTCTTGCTGCCTTCATTCAACGCTACATGTAGGTATGTCTACTTCCAGTCGTACGGTTCATTCTTGAAGTTATTGCATGTGAGTGACGGGTTCCCTCCTTGCGTATTCCCGCTGACTTGATTCAGAATCTATCTGTTGTACTCTCTGTTGTACATCTCTGGCCGACTACTATATCGTAGTTCGGAGTAGTTAGAGTGGATAAATATATTCATTTTTGATGATTTTTATGGTGCCCGATATGAATTTTTGAGCCGAGCAACCGCGCGTTGCTGCGAGTAGAACGCTGGGCTTGGGAAACCTTGAGTGTTACTGGGAGGTCGGCTGTCACCCGAGCGCCTTGAGAGAGCCTGGGAGTCACGGCACGGCTTGGCAGATGTTACGGATTTCTTACCTGTGTGCTGCAAGCCGCTTAAAACCATATGACCTTGCAGCGTCTTGGAGCGCGTCCCAGGACGTTTCAAGCTGATCGGGATTTTTCCGACAGAAGGGGATAAGTCCCAATGTTTCGTGTATCCTTCGATTTAATCCAGTTCTATTTCTGCCTTGGAAGGATGGAAGGATGAGAAGAGTGAACGTTGAACAGTTCGAACTTCGAACCACCGAGAACTCGGGATTTATCCCATATGAAAACTTGAACCTTCCATAGGTGCCCAACAGTCACACAGGGGATCGCCAAATATTGGGTTGATTTCGAGACATTACTCGAAAGCTAAGACATCTAAATTAGTATTGGGATGCACTGAATTCCAAGCCGATTCTAAGGATTCCAACTCTGATATCAGCTCCCACTGAAATCGAAGCTGATTTCACCAGTTTCGGTTTTGGATTTCGGCCAAACTGAAATTTCAGTTGAAACTTGCCCTGTCGACATCAACGTTGGACAGCCCAATATTTGGCAGCATCTCCCACGTCCCTCTGTCTTTGGGCAAACGGCTGCCTGGCGAATGGGCATACAGAGGCAGCACTCGGGCGCCGTGCTTGCCTTTTCTTTGTGGCGGTTGGTAAATCTATTGGGGTGGTTGAAATTTGATTCTGAATGAACCCTGACATGATTCTCTTAGTTCTGAATGAACAGAGCAGTACCAGCGTACAGAATCTGGTTCACGTTGCAGTATTGCAGTTCTACTGATCCACAACACCAAAACTCATGGATGTGAGTATCGCTGGCTGTTGTCATCAGATTCAACTTGAACGGCGATAAAACTCTCGAAACACCAAGCACTGAGTGTGTTTAACTTGCGTTGCAAATTCATGAACCAAGAGCGCGATATGACTCGTCTCTGCCATGATTTGAGCTACCGAAAGGATATGATCATTCATGTAGGTGTCGGTAAGCAAATGAATAAACACAAATGCTTTTTCGGAGGCGTCCACGATAAACAGACTATCCCATTAGGCGGTAGAGCATACACAGCTCGCTGAATAGTGCATTACTCAGCATGGAGAGCAGAGACAGAGTTATGGAGCGTTGAGGTAGTTGCACATGCCAGATCCGCTGAAATGCGTGGATGTTGAACTTGTGATGTGTATTGAGCAATTCAACCGTGCCGAGCCCAAGAATCATTCTGCGTTCCGAGGCTGTTGAGCAACAATAATCGTAAGAGCCAAGATTTCTCGGTCTAGACTCTCGCATCCAACCTCCTTCCGAAATGTACCGAAAGCCTCGGAGCCCCGAATAGACGGCGGGCTGAGTCACGTCGTGACTGCGCATCAGTCACGCACGGTCACTCACCGCCTTGACACCACCACTCTCCTCTCACCTCCACCATGGCCGCCGTTTCGCCTTTTGCCCGAAGCAGCGCCTTCGACGATGCTCGTATCACCGGACGTGAGCAAAGCGTAAGGATACCTCTCCCCTTGTTCACCATGTCTTGTGCCACAAACACGGACAGGATCCCTGCAGATCGAGGAGATGTACTCCGTCCCCGAAAGCTTTCTCGAGATCGAAGTCCGCAATCCCCAGACCCACGGTGCGTCCCGCTCCTGCTCCTCCTTTCACCTCCCGTCGGCCGCTGAGTCTTGTGCCACGTAGGATTCGGGCGCAAGATGTACACGGACTACGAGATAGTGTGCAAGGTCCGCCCCGCTCGATCGTGCGATAAGGCGCCGCACGCCGCTGACGTCTCCCTCCCCGCCGCAGACCAACATCCCCGCATTCAAGCTGCGGCACTCCCTCGTCCGGCGGCGCTACTCCGACTTTGAGGCCTTCCGCGACATCCTCGAGCGCGAGTCCACGCGCGTCAACATCCCCCCGCTCCCGGGCAAGGTCTTCACGAATCGCTTCTCCGACGAGGTCATCGAGAGCAGGCGCGAGGGCTCGAGCGCTTCCTCAGCATCGTCGCGGGGCACCCGCTCCTTCAGGTGTGTACTTCCGTCTCGTCACTGTGGCGTGCGTGATGCCGGGCGCTGATGATGATGATCTGCCAGACGGGGAGCAAAGTGCTGTGTGCGTTCCTGCAGGACCCCGCCTGGGACAAGGCGCAGTGGATCTGAGACAGGATAGGGATTGATTGAATGAGACGGCAGACGGCTGCCGCTACGTGCTTTTTTGTATTTAAAATCGAGGCTCCGCCTCTCTTACGGTTCTGTATCTCATGTATATGGTCGATCTTCTATTTTCACCTTGCAGTTAATGTTTTGCTCATCGTTTCCTGTGTGAGCTTGAGTGAAACTCTGCATCTTCAAGCTTCAGGGACAGGTCGTCTTGTCAGTCCGTCAGTCGGTACGTGGGAGCTTTTCTTGTGATAGCGAGAATTATTGTCAGGCTGACGAAGAGTGACATGGATCCAGATAGGCGTCAAGCAAGCATCGCTTCGGCGGCCTCGACTCGGCATTGTCATGTTTCACTCACTGCAGGCGGACCAAAGGCCGCGGCGGAGGCCATACGTTACATCCGTGTCTTCTCACCAAAACACCGTTCTCCGCCTTGAGGACTCGGAGCGGGGAGCGCGCTGGCTTTGGCGCTGCCCTTGGCTATTTATTACTGTGACTGCGCCTCAGGCTCACGCCGCTTCTAGATAAGATAAGATATTGCAACAAGGCGCATACGCGTTAGTGCGGTCCGTGTTGTTTGAGCTCCTCGAGGCTCGGGCGACTCTTCTTCGAGGCGAAGGAATTGAACTGTTTTCCAGGCAGGCGCCGAAAAAGGTACATACGAGAACGAAACTTAAGCCTTCAGGTGAGGTGCCATCCAATCCAATCCGAATTTGAGGCAACAATACACTGATTCTGCTGTCTGTCCCGTATGTAGTTAGCCACCGCGAGTCGGCGGTGCCTACTGCGAAACGGTGGTAGCGTCGCCTCCGTCGACGCGGGTGGCCTCATGAGTAGGACAGATGATTTTTTTGGTGCCGGGGAGGGAGCATTTCGGTTTCTTTGATGCGTCAGTGTAGG
Organism: Mycena olivaceomarginata; assembly: GCA_029378375.1. Classification (NCBI taxonomy): domain Eukaryota; kingdom Fungi; phylum Basidiomycota; class Agaricomycetes; order Agaricales; family Mycenaceae; genus Mycena; species Mycena olivaceomarginata. Next base: position 47,128 of record JARKIC010000274.1, on the reverse strand, counting down.
GCCAGTCAAGTCCAAACACAGACATCGCAAACTAATCAAGTTGCAGGTTAGTAAAGTGACTGTGGTCAACAAACCTGTAGGACAAGTTGACAAAGTGAGGACCCTCTAACAGTGGCTACAATATGTTTTTACGATTCAACGGCGGCTGAATTTGCAGACGCGTCTTAAGTTTCTGCGTTTCTCGCTTTCGATCTCGACTTGAGCAAAGCTATGACACCGGTTGATTTTGACTTCAGCACAAGTAGTAGCAAGTTGAGCTGTCGAAGTAGTCCCGGAACAGCATCCGCTCCTACCACTGTCCTCCAAAGTTATTGGACCACCCTCCGTCCGTCCGTCTCTGTTGAACATAGGTATCCCATTGCTGAATATTGCTGCATTTCCTAGTCAGCTTGAATGAGATGAATAAATACTACGCGACGCACTTGGGCATGGTCATCCACATCGAGAAGAGCTCATCGTCGAGGGCGGTATCTATCGGGTCAACGGTGTCTCCGGCGGACAGCAACTCGTCGAAAGACATTTCGGACGCGGGGACGACCGGTTGATCAGCGAGAAGTAAGGAAAGTGTGCTATTCCAGAATTCAAGCGACTGCTCAAATTGGGGATAAAGCTCAGTCTGAGGAGGTCCGGGGGCGTCCGTGACGGCACTCGTTTCCTCGCGCGCGGCAGAATCGGTTTCGTTCATGGGATGTTTCGGCAAAGGACCGTTGAAAGACCAGATTTCTCCAAGAAGTTCCCAGAGGCGGCCGACGGGCTGGAATCTTGACCCGAAATGGAGCCAACTCGCACCAGAAGAATGGAATGAATGCTTACCTGGATTCTCCAAACTTCAGGAACTCCATGGCAGTTGCGACTTGAACTAGATCCTTGTTCTTATCGTGCGAGAGCCCGGCCCGTTTGGTTTTCAGCGTGTATAGAACGAGAATGAGTCCCGAGACGAACACTGCGTTCTGTTTGGGGAAGATATGAGTCAGTGTCGAGGCAACGAAGTGGCCCACATACGGTGAGAGTGGGTAAAGGCACACGTTGTCGCTTCCTGAGCCAAATATCTGCCGTGTGGATGATCGTGCGCGCAGCGCTGGCGCAGATTGAGAGCGAAACAGCCACCTTGTGTATGTATTGCCGATGAATCTAAAGAAATTATTAATATTGGCCGAGCCACTGGCAAAAGTGAAGCACTCACCACTATCAAAACATAATTGTAGGTGATGTGCAGCTCGGCGGTTTGATCAAAGAACGCGCCATCGGGCGGATTTTCCGGATCCCAACGAACTACATATGTGAAACGACCAGAATCAGGAATCTAATAATCGAGAGGCATCGGGAGCGACGTACGGTGGGGTGGGATGGAATCCGAGTACTCGTTCATTGACGAGTCCAGATCAGCGACGGCACGCTGCTCCCACTCCGGGCTATCCCTACCCAGCCGCAGCTTCGCCTTTGTCGACCCGTACACTCGACGGAATACATCTTCGATGATCTGATTTTCATATCAGATACTTAGAAAACTCGGTAATAACCTTCGGAAAATTACCTCACAAAGCCGGGAGCGGCAGACAAAGTACGATAGCTGGGAGGGTTTTCCTAGCGGCTGCACAAACCCCCTGGACCAATATTCATCGTCCACCTGAAGGGGCAATTCAACGTCATAACTAGTCGGGAGGTGAAATGCAGAAAACAATAAAGGCGGGAACATGCGTACTCTTCCGCGTGTAAGCCCATTGGACGTCCGGTGAAGAGGCAGACCATTCATTCCAATGCAATGAAGGACCTGCATGGTATTTCGTTAATACAATGGAATGAATGATAGTATCAAGTACATACCAGAATGCTCGCTTCCACAGCTCCTTTCCCCCCCCCCTCCCCCCGATGGCTGGCCTTCGGGCCGACGTCGATGAACACCCCGCTGGAAGAGACAGCGAATACCAACGCCCTGGGTAACATTATTCAGACATCTACTGCGACATGTCCGGCTCACGAGGTAAAGCCAGGCAACTTGAGGCACGGATGTTCCGATCACAAACAGAGTCATGAGCTGGAAATGAAACAATGAGTGTCGCAGAATAGGTTATAGATGTGGACATACACCATACATCTGAACCTCATGGATTGTCGGTTCAAACCAGTATCGCCGTATCCTGACTTGCTTGGCAGACTTCCAGCCAGACGAAAGCGATGCGTCGCCGTCCACAAAGACACGCGGGTCATCCGAGTACTGGTAAAGATATTTGGCATTGGAGAAGCGGAACACGGCTGGAACTTACCCACGACGCAAGGGCCAATACAGCGAGGAGCAGACCCCTTCGAAGAAATGAACGACTGGCCAAGATTATAACGGATAAACACACGGACCCGAACTCCATGTCGACCAAGTGCAAGCTTTCTGCCACAGACCGCTCAAACGACGGCCGGTGCAAGATGGGAAGTGTCGGGTGCACATTGGTGAAGTAAAGGTCAAGAAGACAAGCTATCAAGTCGGCGCTGGGATAGACGTAGCTTGGCCGGTCGGAGTCGTATGATTCCTTTTCCCACTGGACAAGCATATATTCGGTAAGAGGGCGTGTAAGTTTGAGCTGCAACAACTTGCCGGTAGTACATCCCAAAATACGGGGCGCCGCCAATGTGTCGATGGTCTTCCTATGTACTTTTCCTTTGTCTGGTGATCAGCGGCGTCAGCAGCAGGCACATCTACCCAATTTTTATTCACCCACAGTGATAGCATTATCGGCGAGCGCGTAGCCGCTTGCCCAACCGAAGTATCTCGTTTTCAGCGAATCCATGGACAGCAGATTGAAACGGGCAGCCATCTCTTCACCAGTCAAGTCTTGCTCGTCAGAGAGTTCCCTGGAATCGGAGGGCGTGCTATCACGCTGGGGAGAGTCGTAGGGGAATACGGAGACAGCCTGAGTTCCAGACGGCCCGTCTTCTAGCGGCCGAGGCTGCAATGGCTGCGTGCAGAGGGAACACACAGAAATAGACCGCAATTGAGCCTTTAAAGACGCATTTTCCTTCTTAAGTTTTTCTATGGTTCTTGAAGAGCGTCAACGCTGAAGTGAGACAGGGTGAATATCAGAGCACGCCTACATATTCTTCGTATTTGTCGGGCCTCGCTTCTGAGAGGGTTCCGCATAGGCGCAGGCCGAACCAAAAGCCAAGCAATTTGAGCAGCAGCCATTCGGCATATCAGGACCATCGCCTGAAATAAAGTCAATCTCACTGCAATATGACGCTTGAGGTCTTACATCGATCTGTGCGCGAAGTAAGTTAGCAGCTTGGATGTGGCACTGAGGACGCGGACCGACTCTTTCTTTGGCGACAAAAGTCACAGGATCTTGTTTGTCTTCGCAGCTTCACTCGAGGTCCAGGGCCCTGTGAACTGGGCTCGGCCACAGCTTGAGGCTGTTCGGAGGCCATCGTTGGGTTCTTCGACGCGTCTTTTCGCGTTTGTTGCCTTCAAGCACTTGGATTACTAGAGGCGCACAGCGGCCCGCTTCAAGTTGCTTGATTTCGGATGAAATGGGTTGGTGGTAGACGACAAGTTGACAACGTGGTAACGACCATCTCACTTCCCCTCCCGTCGTCGTCGTCGTCGTCGTCGTGGCCATCATGATGAAATGATCATCATCATGATCGGCTGATTTCGGCGGGCGAGCAGTAATGCCCCGTTTTTAGAGGGACGGTTGAGAAATAAAATGAAGAGGATGTACATTTGGATGTTTAAAAATGGTCTTCAGACAGAGTCGGACGTTCTTGAAATAATCATTATTCCAACCTTTAGATGTTGCCAGATTTGGCTAAAATTGTGGACCAATTGAAAGATTGTCCGAAAATTTGTGGACAGGTCACATTGACGCGTAACTATCCTTGTTTTGGGGCAAAAGACGCGTGCTATCCAGAGAAAATGGGGCATTACTGCCGCCATTTCAATTTGCCTTAATTGGTATGTCACAATGGGTCACACGTGCGATCTCGCATCACATCCTCATAAACACACCTCAGAGGGCAAGGGGAGTCATTTGTCGAAATGGTGATCGCACTGCGCCGCCTGCTCCGGTACATCCGCCGCCTTCTCCGCCATTTCCAATTCCGTATCCTAACTACGCCTTCTATGACTCACATCCTTACCTATATATGCCTCCTGTCGACTCATTCCGTAGCCAGCCTGTATCCCCACAACGCCCACTCCCTCGGCCTCGAATATATCCTTGCTTGCTGCATCTTGTGTGACCTGAATCTCCAACATCATTCATGTATGTGTTAAACAGCCTAATACACATGTATTTCTCTAAATATTGCAGAAAATGACAAAGCATAAAGCAGGCTCTGTCTCGCAGAAGAATGCAAGAATGCGGCTCTGTAAGGCCACAAGGCATGCTAAAGCGGCTAAGATCCCCCCGGGGCTCCCTTAAAACCCCAAACCCTCTGAATCCAATGCCTCGAGGGAAGGAAGACACAGAGATGCCTGAAGAGGATAAGTAAAAGGACTTTAAATTTATTTTTTCGTCATAAATTGTTAATAATGTAATGAAAATGCTTGTTGTATTCCATACACGAGTTCTACACTTATTCCAGATCTTTCAAGTGTGAATCAATGGAGAAATAGAGGATTTTAAGAGGCTTCGCCAGCCTGGTGCCGAGTGATAAGCGAGGTTACCCGATTCTGACAGCTCACATCAATATCCCGTTGCTGCCCACCATCGCTGCCCACCACCAGCTCAGTCACTTTCGCTCAACTCGCACTGCAGTGGTTCCCTCCTCTACATTACTGAACACAAAGTTTCAACTACATTCTGAATTACCTTCCACCATCATCTCAATTTCGAAGTTCACCATTAGCACACCAGACACCCCTGCAGTGGTGCCGCTACATGAGCCCTTCTTTCGCAGATAGATGCCCAGGTACATAGACGTAAAACATGCTGCAGAAATTGAATGCCTAAATGAAAAAAAAAAAAAAAAAACACATCCGCTTCCTTTGTCCAGCATCCAGTTCAGTGTTGGACCCCAGAGCATCATTCTAGTATCACTTTTGGGCATCACTTGCCAAGTGTTCTTCATCCATCGGTCGGGCTGTGGTTCATGCGTGTATTTTGCTGAATGGGTGCCCTGTTGGAAGCGTGCGAGTAGTCTAGTGGTTATTACAACCTCCAACATGCCCCCAAGCATCTGGAGGTTCAGCAGAAACAAAGGCTTGACTAGTGTCTTAGCCGCAGCGTGTCTTGCTACAGCAATCCTTGACATTGTTATGGCCGGGCAGACAATCCACAATAAAATCGCAGGGTTGACCAGCCGCACCTGCACCGCGGAAGTTATCGCTGTTTTCGCCGTCGGAGCCGGCGGTATGTCTACATTCAGTGTCCATGTTTAGATTGGGCATTAAGCAAACTTTATTCCTAATTGATCTCTCAATAGCGGTGATTTTATGCTGTTATCTGCACCACGAGATGTCAATTTTCAACTGGTATGCCAACCTTCGTCCGTAGGCGATCTCTGACTTATTTACAGAATCAATTCTCTCCTCGCGCGCATCATTCAGTACACTCTCGCCACCGGTCTCGCAACAAGGTATTAATCCCAAATTTCTCCTTGACATAACTCACCGCATTCACCCAGTCTACTCGCGCTAGGGTGTCTGATAGCAGCCAGTTCCAGCTCTCACCTTCAGTTCTCCAGTGCGGCAGCCTGACAGTTGAATCCACAGTACCTCGTATTGCCACACACTTTCATTTTCCTCGTCTGTTCCTCATACAATCTATATGGATGTCTCGTTGACGTGTGTATCGTCCAGGCTATGCATTTCTCCCTGGGCTGCATGTACACCAATGCGCTCTTGGCCACGTACGTCGAAGCCAAAATATCTGTATGGCATTCACTGGATATACATCGTACAGACTCAATTCCCGCAAACGTCTGCACGTGCTTCTGGTGCTTCCCGACCTCTCTAAATGGTCTGGGGTCTTGCAAACACAAACCGAAGCGGTATTCGAGATCCCATCTGCCGACTCGACTCCGACACCGAACATTGCAAGCTACACAACTCGGGTCAGGTGCCATTCAATCCGAAAAGCACTCATACACTGATTCTGCTGCTTGTCCCCGGCATGTAGCAAACATAGAGAGGTTTTCCTACGCTCCGTCGACGCGGCTGGCCTTACGAGTGGAGACAGACATTTTTTTTTTTTTGTGCTGCGGGGGATAGGTTTCATCGGTGGTTCGACTTCTTAAGGTACGTCTGTCTAGTAAACTGTATCTCGACCCAAATCCAACAGTCCAGGTTAATTGTGCTCTGAGGCTCTGCATCCCCCGGAGTGTCATCCGGATCCCAAACGTTAACACATGGATGAAGGTCGAAGCCGCTGAACAAGGTACAAAACTCAAGTCAGGTGCCGTCCGATCCGAAGAGGTAATATTACACTGATTCCGCTGTTTGGCCCGTATGTAGTGGACGTGGAGAGGTTTGCTCTCGGTCGATGCGGCTGGCCCTGCGAGTGGGAAAAGACGGTTTTGTTTCCTCAGTGGTTTGAATTCTCGAACGTCGAAGGTGCGCCCGTCGACATCTGTCTATTCCAAACTAATCAAGCGCTCTGGAGGCTCTGGATCCAGATGAGCGTCAAGAAGCAAGCATCAGTGTTTCGGTGACAGTCAGTCGCCGACTCGACTCAGCAAGACTTGGCATTGGAATTTTTTACCCAGGCGCTAAACAAGGTACGAAACTCAGGTCAGGTGGCTCCAATCCGAAGAGGTAATATTACACTGATTCCGCTGTTTGGCCTTATGAGTAGGGACACTATTTTTTTGGTGCGAGGTCTCATTTCACTTCGAATTTTAGGCGGGTGCGTCCGTTCGTCTAGTATGTAATTACATCCAAAGGCAAACAGTCATTTCGGTTTTTGGCGGTTCGCCTGCTCAACTCGGAGCGTCGGAGATTCGTCCGCAATGAAGTTCAAACTAAATCTGATCAAGCGCTGTGGAGGCTCTGCATGCGCTCCTCTACAATCTCTCTAGCTTCGGCGAGCGTTGTCCGGGTCCCAAATGCTAACGCATGCATGTCAAACCCGCAGAGGATGAGTCTATACCCCTCGTCGACACGTTGCTTCACCATGTCTTTGCTGAGTCCTCCGCCGAGGAGCGGTATATCGTGCGCCTTCGACAATTTAGTTGCCTTCCGCAGCGCTTCGACGAGCTCCGGTTCGTCCCCGTCCATCGCGAGCGGAAGGCCCATGTCGAGCCGGAGATCACCCACTGGCAGTGTTCAATCAGCATCGGCCGTCCGTCCGTCCGGACGAAGCTGAGATGGAGACACGTACATCCGAGCATGAACGCAGAAATCTCGCCCATCGACAAGATGGCGTCGAGCTTTTGCATTCCCACTCGCGATTCGATTTGCGGCACGATCACGGAGTGCTTGTTCGCGATGCTGAAGACCGATTCGCCCTCGGGTGTGATATCGGTGACGCCTGGGATCTGTTGAGACATTTAGCTGACAGCAATATGTGGGGCAGAGGACCGCAACACGAATGTGAAGGGCGGGAACGACCTATGCCCGATGGGCCTGGAGATTGACGTGGTGAGTTAGCGCTACGTTTAAACAGGCTTAAAATGGCTTCTTACGGGAAGCGGCAGGCGGCGATTACTGCTTTCATCTCTTCGACGGTCTCCATATGCGGCACGATAATGCCGCCCGCGCCCGCATCCAAGCGCCACGCCTGAGGCCCCATGTAAGCGAGAACGAAATAATCGTAAGATGATTGAGTCCTGCCATGTAATCGAAGGACGTCTTGCTTGGAACCCGAACCACCGGAATCATCTTGCCGGCGCTCTCGTGGATGATGATCTGGATGCATTCGACGAGCAGCGCGGGAGACCATGCGACGTGCTCTGCGTCCTTCGAGTGCGTATCCGATGCCACTACTCGTCAGTGGAGTTCATTCAGCGTGCTAGCTACTCACAAGCCAACACCAGTCCGCTCCGGTGGTCGCGACGATCTTGGCAACGTGGACGCTTGGAATGCTGAGCGCGGTGCCGATGGCGATTTTTCCGGACTTAATGAGGGCTTGGAGGTTGCTGGGCTGCTGGAGCGTCGGAGGAAGGAAATGTCCCTGTGACGCGTCGAGCGTAAAGCGGTGGGTTTTGCCATTCATCTTAGAAGAAGGAAGATTGCGGGAAGAGTAGATTAAGCTTGCTTGCGCCGTACGTACCGAGGTTCAGTCCCTTTATACGCCAGCCCCGTTGAGGATACAGGGGTAATACCGGGATACTTATACACACCGGAAAATGAATAATTTCACAGCACACGTGATCCACTGAGTCTGTAACTGAAGTTCTGAGATTCAGCCCCATCATTCGTGAAACTGTGAATGAATTTCTAAAGTCAAGAGACTTTCAGAGATTCAGTTACACACTCCCATTGCACGTGACCCTGTGAAATTATTCATTTTCCGGTGTGATATGCTCGGGGGTGCGGCACTGATTAAGTAATGGCTTCTTCGCTTTGGGGTAATCAACGAATTTTCAACCCTGACTTCACTCACCGAACCGGCCCCAAATCTCTTCTTCGCTTTGAGGTAAGCGATGAAAATTCAACCCTGACTTACTCAACTCACCGAACGGGCCCAACATCTGATCTTCGACGATCGCTTTTAAGAAGGTATCATACGTCAAATTCTTTTCCTGATACCTAACGAATCGTATTCTAATCGGCTGGGGGCGGATAATAAGCAAAACTTGGAAGAACTGTTTGAAAGTAGAACAAATCAAGCTCTATGCAATGCGACCCGCGGCAAGCGGATGGACAACACAGTTGGCCCAGTGGTATGCATATAAGATTCCACAAGGGTCTGCGGCGGTGCCAGATGAATTTTGAACATTCAAACAAGGTCGACACCGGACACTTCAGAGCACCCTTAAATTGTCTGACTTGAATCACTTGACTTGGATAGAATACTCAAACGCGGCTGTGTGAGCCAAGGAATCCCAGGAAACACTCTCGCCAGTTTTGAATTGAAATAGCAATCTATGGGCTGAAATAGTCGATTTCAGTTTAGCAGAAGAGAAATGACTTCATACCCAGTAACTCAGTATGACTCTGGCTGAATTTCAAGGTCATGTTCAGAAATATAAAACACAGATAAATACAAATTCATACTTCGCACAAGTACTAACTCAAGGAACCGAAAAGGTATGAATGAAGATCACCCAATGATTTTTTCAACAGCTCCAAGTCTTGCATCAATCTGGGCAATGTCTTTGGCCTGCACTGAGCGTTCGAATAATGGACGAGATTCCTTCCAGAACTCTACAGCCCTTGAAAGATCTCCTTGTTTCTTTGCAAGATCTCCAAGACGGAGCATACACTGTGCTCGGCTGTGGTGAATATCCATATGTGTAAATCCCATTAGGGCCGCAGTAAAAAGACTGTGAGCTGTTTCGTCGTCTTTGGTCAGAATGAACACATCTCCAAGGAAGAGAAGTCCTTTGTGAAGTGCCAATTTTTCCTTCAATTGGTATGCATGTACTAGATATACCACTAGCAAGGGGAATTCCCAATGAAATCCGCTGGTACTCCACCGACTAATATCAGCAAGCCTTTCTAGGCAGTAAAGCATTGTTTCAATATCGCTTCCCAGGGTGCTTTGAATGCAAGTGTGGAGTAGTGTCCTTGCAGACACAAAGGACCCCTCTCTGAGTTCCAGGTCTGCCAGAACCATGTCACAGCCAGTGATGAGAGGTGGTAGATTGAAAGTGTTGAAGACATTTCTTGCATCATCCAAGCTTTTGCGAATATCTTGACCAGATGCACCAATTATCACATCAACCTGAGCAATATTCATTAACGCCAATGCATAGCCTTCAGCGGTTGGATCATTGGAGGTGGTTTCGGCCATCTCAAAATGAATGTTTCGAGCTTGAGTATATTCTGATTTCCGCAGATGGACATCAGCCTGACAGATTCTGATGTTGTAGTCAAGAGAGCCTCCAGAGAGCCCACAGAGACCCAAAATATGCTGAGCAGTATGCAGACAAGCAACACTATTCTGGTAATCACCCAGTGTTGTGTCACATAAAGCTTCAATCCACAGTGCTCGTGCTGCCTGGTATAAGTTTGCTGACAATGTGGATAGCCTTTGTACTTCACTGGTATGTGCTTTAACCCCCGAGTGATCTCCAGTTCTCACTTTCACCCGAGCAATGCCTAGCAATGCATTACACTGCTGGTTGATGTCTCCACATAACATCGACAGTCTGAGGGCCTCTTCAAAGAATGGCATAGACCTTGAAGGATCATACTCATAGTCATAATACATTCCTGCTGCCCAGTGGAAGCGAGCTATATTTGTGTTCCAAGATTAAGAGGGACCAAAAACTCAGAGACAAGACTTACACTCAAGTGCCAGATCATTAATTTGCAAAAACTTGGTTGTAGTTTGGGCAATTAGCTGCTCTGTCGGAAGAGTAGGATGCTTTTTATATGAAAGTAATGCTTCAATGAGGCAGCTTGCCTCTAGTCGGGGGCAGCAAGGCCGAGGGAAGATAGGTGGAATGTAGTCAATCAGAGTTGTAGAAATGTGCCCGGTGACCCGATAGAAAGAGTTTAATGATAGGATACAGTATATAGTGTCAGCAAGATTCAATTGATCATTTTGTAATCCCTGACGTAGGATTTCTTGCAGATTTCCCAGATTTGAGGTTATCTGAGTAACAATTGGCTGAAGCTGCTCTCCATTATATTTCTTATACAGTTCTAGCAGCAAATGAAAATATTTGCAAAGAGATTGGATGAGGAATGATGAAGGAGGATAGTGGCGCTGCACATATTCTCTAACAGGAATCAGAGAACGGAGTCGCCGCTTGTTATCCTGATATGCCAGTGAAGTAACAAGCAATATAGCTTTGCACTTGAGAATGTTCTGAATCGGAAGATTGCTTTGAAGGAGTTCCACATCTGAAAGTCCATCCGGAAGAATTGAGAGTAAACTCAATAATTCCTTGCTACCAGTTGTGATTCTGGGACTTGAGAGAGATAGTGCAATAGATTTGTCCAGGTTGGATTTTTTGTCATCACCTGCACGAAGCAGAGATGTCCGTTCGGTCTCCCATCGAATCAAGACATTGGAACAGCCTTCGTAGTCTGCGAGATGGGCAATGAGATCAACTGCTAAGGGCATATTATCTGTGAACTGGAGAAGCTTGTTTACGTCTTCAATGTCATGTGAATTATCTGTGATTTCTATAAAGGTTTGTCTTGCAGCATTGTCCGACAAGGGTTTCAAGGGCAGCAGAAAAGGGTGAGTCCAGCGAACTTGTGCTGGTCGTTCAGCTCCACGCATTGTAATCTATTTCACATTCAGTTGAGAAAATTGAAATTTCCATACACACACACACCATCAAAGCAACATGATCCAAATCTGTAAGCAGAGAAAGGAATTTTTCAATTCCATCTCGAGTCTGGATTGGCTCCCAGACTGTTTCCAGATTGTCCAGAACCAGAAGACAAAGTGACTGCTTGGAAAAATAGTGAATCACAGGTTTGGTGAGATCTTGACCTGGGTTCAACCCAATATGCAGCCCAATGAGTCCAGCAAGTTCAATACTGGTCATTGCAGATTCTGCACTAACAAAGAATCTCTGCTCAAACCGTGATGAAACATCTGGATGGTGGAGAGCTGTTCTTGCAAGGGTTGTCTTTCCCATCCCACCACCTCCTAGAATAGCGATCCTGGGTGCTTCCTGGCCAAGTATGTTCAAAATATCATCCATTTCGGATTCCCGCCCATGAAATATCTTCGGATTTGAAGGCAACATCATCAATGAGCTGGAGCTGGAGAAATAGGTAAGTATGTACAGAGTGGTAAGACTATTCTCACCTATTTTTTGACCCATAGGCTCCGAGGTACACCTGGTTATAGAGGTCAGTCGATTGTATGGCCAAAAAGTGCTCAGCTTACTGAGGAAGATCTATCCGAAATCGAACCCTCAGAAAGAGTTGAAATTAATTCCAACAGCTGCCTGTGCATGATTTCGGTAGTCTTCTTCATTTCATCAATGCTGCTGAAGATTCTAGTTGGAGTATTGATCTAAAAGACATTCAATATCTTTCCAGGAGATTCAGATAGCACATACATTGAACACATTCGATGCTTCTTCCAGTCCAGCACGACAATCCTTGAGCAATGAATTCATCTCATTATGGCGGAAGAGATGCTTGAACCTTCTCCCATCCTGTTGTGCATCGACGTATGTATGGATTTTGCGAAGAGTTCTGCAGGAGATGATTTAGATGTAGATTCAATGGGCCAATTGTCAGACATAATACTCTGCAAATTTCCCCAAGTGGTACAGATCTGAGGGGGGAATGGAGCCAACAGGCTCAGAATTGATACCAAGATTGGTGATTGCGTGGAGCACTTCGTGGATATTCTCCGTGAGTTTAACACATTCATCCTTGTTCCGCTTCACATTCTAGGACATCTAGTGAGCCAACGCAATACCGGATTTCCCAAAATTATCACCTGCACCGCAGTTATCAAAGACTGAGCAGTGTTGCATATACTTTGCATGAATGGGGGTGCAAATGCATCGTTGAGTTCATTGAGAAGAGTAAGTGCCAAGTTCAAAGACGTTGATATGTCCTCGAGGCGAAATTCAGTGGCTGCGAGCGGGCGGGGCATTGAAAATGGTCGGTCTGTGAAGTGTGCGATCGAACTTCTACTTATATGAACCCAGTCTCACAGGTCGCCAATCTGCACGACCTTTTTTCCGCACTCCACGGTAGACTTTGTGAGATTCATGACTTTATTTTCTCGATAATCATCGCGTTCCATCCCGACCATCAACTCCAGTCTCTGATTGCGGAGAAACTTATATTTGAACTCAAGTTTTCACTCCGCCGAACTGCCTCTTTTGTTTGTTCTTAAATTCCCCTGTCGAATTGTACACTACATGCACTCCATCTCACCTCGTTATACTACAGATCAGACCTGTCATATTGAACTACAGCATATTTTTGAGTTCGTTAACAAACCGATATTGCGGCCGTGATCGCGGAAAGCAAATTAAGCTCAACGGCTTCGACAATGATAAGTTCGGGCGTATTTTGGGAGATTTCAGGCGCCCCGCAGTTCAGGGGCACAGAAAAGGCTGTGTGGTTTGAAAAAAGGTGCAGTAAGAATCAGCCTAGCGGCGGACTTAAACGGTAGTCTGTCGGAGACAGACGCTTTAATACTTTATGACCTCTTACCTCGGTGTATTATAATTGACCTCAAACGAAGAATGGTTCGCAATGCAAACCCCAACTGGGCAGAGCAGAACGGGGTCGGAAGGCAGATGGATCATGTTTTCAAATATCTCGAGAGAACTAAATGGAAGAGATGCTGCTCAATCGAGCGCCTCGGGCGTGGGAGGCACATTTCACCGAAAAACCTTACAAGATCGCAACACGCAATAAAGTTGCGCTGGGGCGGAAGAATGCGAATCATTTCATGGCGAGCAAAAATATTGCTCGGCGAACTCAAAATTGAAAAAGATCATCAAGCCACAATCTACTTCCTAAATCCACTCAACACGCTCGTAAGAATAAATCTGACCGGTGTCATCGCTTCTCCTTTAATTTGGCTCAATCATGGGTTCTTCAACGGGCGCCGATGGATAGGCGGACTCCCGTTCACAATCAACCGAAGTGGTGGGGCGCGAACTACCGCACTCTTATCATGTTTCAATACATCTCGACGTATTGGAGTGACAAATTAATAGAACAGATGGTTCTTGGTCGAGCAGCAAAGTGGCTGTCCTCGTAATGTACATGCGTGAGTATATGGGAAGTTCTTGATCGAACAGCGAGCGGACCATACCACAACATAGGCTCGCCAGTATGGCAGTATTAGACTAAATGTATCGGTTTCTCTCGAATGGTCTTTATTTGGGCTTCTTCGTTTTCATGCTGGGCAGTTTCTTGGCATTCGGAAGGGTGAGGCGTCCCCGTTTCGGATGAGATCTCGGATACCGCTTCAGTTTGTGTTGGCAAGACCCCAGACCATTTAGAGAGGCCGGGAGGCGCCAGAAGCGCGCGCAGACGTTTGCGGGAATTGAGTCTGTACGATGTATATTCAGTGAATGCCAGACAGACATTTTGGCTTCGACGTACGTGGCCAAGAGCGCATTGGTGTACATGCGGCCCAGGGAGAAATGCATAGCCTGGACAATACACACGTCAACGAGAAACCCATATAGATCGTATGAGGAACAGACGAGGAAAATGAAAGTGTGTGGCAATACGAGGTACTGTGGATTCAACTGTCAGGCTGCCGCACCGGAGAACTGAAGGTGAGAACTGGAACTGACTGCTATCAGACACCCTAGCGCGAGTAGACTGGGTGAATGCGGTGAGTTGTGTCAAGGAGAAATTTGGGATTAATACCTTGTTGCGAGACCGGTGGCGAGAGTGTACTGAATGATGCGCGTGAGGAGAGAATTGATTCTGTAAATAAGTCAGAGATCGCCTACGGACGAAGGTACGCGTACCGGTCGAAAATTGACATCTCGCGATGCAGATAACAGCATAAAATCACCGCTATTGAGAGATCAACTAGGAATAAAGTTTGCTTAATGCCCAATCTAACATGGACACTGAATGTAGACATACCGCCGGCTCCGACGGCGAAAACAGCGATAACTTCCGCGGTGCAGGTGCGGCTGGTCAACCCTGCGATGTTATTGTGAATTGTCTGCCCGGCCATGACAATGTCAAGGATTGCTGTAGCAAGACACGCTGCGGCTAAGACGCCAGTCAAGCTTTTGTTTCTGCTGAACCTCCAGATGCTTGGGGGCATCCATTCAGCAAAATACACGCATGAACCACAGCCGCAGAGACCTACCGATGGATGAAGAATGCTTGGCAAGTGATGCCCGAAAGTGATAGCAGAACAAGATGCACGCCCAGCGGGATGGTGGTTTCCAAGAGTGCCGCGTCGTTTCCCCAGCTGCCGACGAGGTAGTGGTACATGACTTGGCAAATTACTATGAGATGCGCAAAATCAAGCGTCCTATTAACATCGGTGAGTTTGAGGACCGCTGCCTTCGAGATAGGTACCAGGCAATTGCGACCTAGGGAAGTCAGTTTTGTGTCATGAACTGTTAATAACAGCCAAGAGACAGCAGCTCACCAATCCCTTCAAAGTGCGCGAATCTTCGGGAAATGTCTCGTAATAGATGTATGCTTGGACTGAGAGGATTCCTTGGAGGCTTCGGAAAAGTTGGATCTCGTCCTGCGCAGCGCTGCCCGACTTACAAAATTGAAATAAATACTGATACATCTCAGCTGCATGCAGACTAGTGTTGAAAGTCAAGAGCGGCTTACCACCGAGGAGCAGGGCCCCATACGTGGAATCAAGATCCAGGGAGCTCATGACGCGGAACAGGCCTCGATGATTCACCAGGGGAATAGAGAGAGAGAAGAGCCTCCTTATAAACCGATGAGTATTTTTGACGTGTGAGGTCGAAAGGAGGGATGCTGTAACTCATGCGCGGTCGTCATATCGCGACGAACAAATTTCACTGCCAGGGAATCTCGAAGGACAGATACGGTTGTTCCATAACTTAAGCTTCGCGAGTTGACACAGTCCAAAATTGAGATGGACACGGAAGTAGTGTCCTCGGCGATATCAACACAATGTTGGCTCTCCACCGAGCGCTTTCCGAGCGCTTTCTGAGCGGCATTCGCGCCACAGTGGACATCTTTACAGACCCCGAGTTTGATCATCCGCGCTGGCTTAACAACAATTGAGTGGTCGGTGTGAGGGGATCGCGGTGTCCATCCACGCCTCCGCGTGCCCAGACCGGAAAAACAACCGAGGGACTCCCTGGAGGCCAACGCCCACAATATCGCCAACATAGGACAGTAGAGATGCCAAACCGAAGCCTGAACTGGATTGAGCCATGACGAAGAATTGAGTAGATACTATACATACGTTTTTCATGTATCCTTGAATAGGCATACTCAAGCCGTTGCGTTACTCCCTAGAAAAAAAATCAGGCGAGCTGGAATAAGCCGTTTGGGGTACAGGAAGATGCAGCGGAAAATGAGTGGCATTAGGATGACGACCATGGTCTGCATACCTGGCGGCCGTACGTTCGATAATTGAGTGAGCCCAGTTTTTTTTCGCTCGCTGCTAGTGTTCCCTTCCTCTTTAGAAACTTGGAACAGTCTTTTTGCGGAAGATATTGGGAAGATATGTCTGTGAAATCTCTCACTCGGGAGTCTGAGGGACGGCGCGGGACGACAGGAGTCTGCATGAGGGTGGAAAGGGGGCTAGATGTCAAATATCTTTGGGCTTGGAGGAATCGAGTATACTTAGATGCAGTGAGGGAAGAAGAAGCAGGTGCGCTTTTTCCAGGCGTATGCAGCACTTCAATATATCAGAAGTCTTCTAATTGTCGAAGTCTCATGATATATCAGAGTCTCTAACTGAGCGGTAACTTTGATGTATCAATTTCCCATCAGATCCACGCCCCCGCGCGACGCCACGCTGTCCGCCAGAATTGGGCGGCCCCCGTTCTCCCGCCTGACCGCCTGGAATGATGGCGCTCCACAGCCACTCCAAGCGGGGCGATCATTTCGTTCCCACCATCCGTGCCTTGCTTCCGCCCTCCACCGCACGGGCTCCCCTTCGCCTCGGGCCCTCCTCATCCCCCTGTAGCTTCACTAGCAAGTTCCTCTTCCCCATTTCCACCACTAGCCCGAGTTTCCGGTCTCAATTGGGCCTTGGCTCCCGATACCGCGGCATTGACGCTGCGTTGGCAATCCAATCACTGCATTCCGCTGGTCACTAGACATGCCGAAATCTAGTCCCGCCGAGCCGGCTAGCAGCGCCTCGACAGCTTAGCCGAGTGTCTAGGCACTGTCTAGGCGCTGTCTAGGCGCTGTCTAGGCGGCTCAGTGGGACTAGATTTCGGCATGTCTAGGCCCATCTAGAGACCCACAGAATGCAGTGAATCCTCCGCCATACCTAAGGCTCCAACTGTTTTTATTTAGTTTAGGTTTTAAACCGTTAAAAGGGTTTTTATTTTGATTTAGTTTACCAGGGGTTGTAAACCGTAAACAAATTAAACTAAACCATTTAAACCTTTTTATTCCCGGGTGGCACTGGAACCCGCAAAGGCCCGTCGACATGGTGGAAGGTAAGTTATATTACCGAACTGCCCATGCTGCATTTGACCGAGTTACGTGTAGGAATTTGGTGTCCACTTTCCTGTTGTCTCGCAGATGGCGCGTCACTTCCTTGCCATCTCAGTGACCAGTGTATCTGTTGAGTGGCTCTTCTCCCGGTCACGGCATCTATGCCACAAGGTGCGCTCATTAATGAAAGCTGAAACGACAACCCAGTCGATGCTCACAAAGATGTGGGTCAAAGCAGGCTATCTGAAATATTGGTTGAATTCCTGTAAGGATGGATTATTATTTGAGCATTATCCAAGGGGTGCCAACGATCAGGCAGGATGACGGCAGATGATATCAAGCTATTAGATTTAGTTGTGTGCATTCCCGTAAGAGTATTTTTACATTCTTTCACAATGGAATATAAATTACGGGCCAGCAACATGAGGCAGCATGCCGGGCATGATTCGATTGAAGCACAGCCAATTTGAACGACCATCTGGCTTAAGTTCACTGAGGCCAAGGGCTACTTTGCGGAACCAGTACAAAAATACAAATAAGACCATTCTTTCATTCAAAATGCGGAGGCAAAGCCATATCAAGGGCCGAGTGGTATTGATTTCAGCAACTAAATAACACGAGCCTTGGATCGGTTGCCATGCCTTGGGACAGCTGTAAAGATGCCAGTTGGAGGGAGGATGACACGGAGTCCAGGGACGAGCACGAGGCTGCTTCCGCACAGAGAGAGGAAGTCATTGTAGTTTGGCCGATGAGAGATAGAAGAGGAACGTGAGAGATGATCCAGCAAATCGCAATCCCAATTGGGTGATGCTGTGGCCGGGAGTCGACAAATGCATAAATTCAGTGTTTTTTGGATGCAGAATAATCTAGATGGGGGGTCCTGACCCCCCATTCAGAATAAAAGATAATAAAGTCTAGTGGAGGGTCCTGGCACCTGTCTCAGCATTGCTGCCGGAAATGCGAGAAATAGTCAAAAATAAATCTATCCTTACGGGAAGTCAACCATTAGATAGTGTTTCAGTTTCAGTTTCTGCTGAAGTGTTTTTGGCAAAATATTATTGTTTATAAACAGTTTAAACCCTTTCTAAGCTGTTTATTTCTGGTTTTGGTTTAGTTTACGGCCAACTGCAAACCTAAACTAAATAGTTGGAGCCTTAGCCATACCACATTACAAATAAAAACGGATCCTTGGCTCAGGCTGCCTTGATTCTCCACCCTCCATCATTCACCATATCCTTCCTTGAACCTCCACGCTTTTCAGGCCTTCTGTACTAAACATTATTCACCCAAGACTGTTGCAACACGTGACCCCGGTGATGTCCGGTGTCTGCCTTTCATGCGCGAACACAAGTCCATTCCCTGTCTCATCAGTGTTTTTCAGTTCCCACTTGCACGTACATATAAGTCATGATAGAGCTTTCAATGATTTATTGTTATTTGGAGACACAGCAGGAAAATTCCCTTTACAGATGAAGTGGCAGGCTGAGATATTTGAATGGCAGGTGGCAGGGTGGTGCATATATGTCAGCTAGTACGTATACACCCTGTCCAGGTTCCGAAAAATGTACCTCACAGGTAAAGAGCAGCCAAGGCACTCGCACTGAAAGGTAACATTATATGGGCAGCCATTTGGCATGGATGCGGCATCTTGGGTCGAGGAGGGCAACAATATGGGAATTCAGTGTATGAATGGATCACATAGGGGTCGAAATCTGGATGAAACACGTCCCAAACATTGATAGAGGCAGGGAACAGACTTATGTTTGCATGCACTGGACATCACTGGGGTCACGTGTTGTGACACAGTCTTGGGTGAATAATGTTTAGTGGCCTTCTATTTGCCTGGGGATCCTGTAATTGGTCACTGTAGTTCCCACACCTCCTGGTTGTGTACCGGCCTCCTTGGGGCATGAATTTGTTGGCTATTAATGGTTTGGCTCAGTATCTGCCTACCTCAGACCCCCCCCCACATTACCTCCACACTCATTTTGTTCCCCCGCATGCGTGCCCACCCTGCATACCAGATATTGCGATACTGCCCTCACTTCACCCTTGCATCTGTGACACCTGATAACAGACCTGGTATTGGGGCACCCGGGCATTTATTCAAATCTGCTCGAGTTGCAACATACTATAATGTACTTCATTACATTACGATGTCATCTCACAAGGGCTAATGCTGGCCTGAGCAGTTAGCTAAAAGGGATATAATGTGTCTCAAACCATTAGAAAGGCGCTGGACAACAATCCTGGTAAAGGGTTGACATGGGAAGTCGCTAATGGAGCAATCACGGAAAGTGCCTTACCATCCTGGAAACGGATTGGGGCTACTGCACATCCCTGACCAAGGGCGTATTACGAGGGATTATCCTTCTGAACCAGAGGGATCATTATTAGGCATCATCTGACGTCTTTAGAGCTGCCAAGAGAAGGCTGGACTTGGTCGATCTACCAATTGACTAAGAAACCATACTCGGGTACTGGGAAGCGACGGCTATCGCGATTTTCAGACAAATCACTTAAGTGGTTCAAGGTGGAACCAGTTGGTGGATGGTTACCAAGGAGGGTAACAGAGCGCTGACGAGGAGGTCGGCTAAAAGTTGACATATCAACAATATCCCATCACGATCGTTCTAAGCGATGTAGATCTTGACTCATCGTTAAGCTTGGCTCGTTGATGTTTCTTATAAATCTCTCTCAATTTTACTAATCGCTTGATATCTGACAGGAGTTCATCGGCTAGCTGCCATACCACTAGTCATATACCCTGAACCCTATTGCTCGTTTGTATCAGTCTTGTTTATATTTAGAATCCTGTAACATATTTAAGTGGATGGTTAGGAACACCAGTGAATCTCACCCCACCTGTTGGACGCGAAGTTACTAGACTTCACGCTTAACTGGTCGAGTAGGCATTCATTCGGAGACACCTAGAAGCTATACCAAGTTTCGTTTGTTTTCCCAGTTTGAATATTATCTGTGTTGGATTTGGATCTTTATAAACGGCGCGTGGACATATTGGATAAATGGAATGGACACGTGGAATATAAGGAAACGGATCAGACTTGACAATTGGTTGTAATCTCGCAAGGATTAGCAATCGTGGATACTATTGGAATTGGGATTC
Source organism: Mycena olivaceomarginata (assembly GCA_029378375.1). Lineage (NCBI taxonomy): Eukaryota > Fungi > Basidiomycota > Agaricomycetes > Agaricales > Mycenaceae > Mycena > Mycena olivaceomarginata. The sequence continues at coordinate 26,831 of JARKIC010000274.1, read as the reverse complement.
ATAAAGAATCACTTGCGCTATGCATCGGAGTACTATCTCCAAACCTAGACCCACATCATACAAAACCATTGAACATAAAATCTTGTCTGTCTATCGTGATTGCGCCTAGAACAGATTCAAGCAAGTTTTATCTATACAACTTGTAGACCTGTAAAGTCTTGCTTTCTCAAAGAGAATTAAAGTTCAAATTGCCACAATCTATACTGGATGACTTTCCATAAGCCTTTTCTTATCTCAAACCCCATTTGAGCGGTGCCAATCGTGCCGTCACAAGAGTTATTTGGATTAATCTATTGCTTATGAGCTCCCATAAGCCATAAAGTAGTATTTCACAACATTAATTTCGTTAGCATGTTTACATTGCACGTGAGACATGAATAATGTGTCGACTCGCTACTGCCTCTGCTATTAGCATGGATACCGACGTGTTCTTCCTCCATCAGCAGTTTGAGGACATTGAAATACACAACCGCAGCTTGTCGGTTTGGCTACCGCCATAATGCTACTAGGTGCCATCGAGGCTCGGAGACTTCGCACAGAACAACGGAGACCAAGCCATCAATACCAGTCCTACTGGATCCGCAGAGCGAGCCGTAGGTTTTGACGCTTGTATCCATAAGTAGCGGCCATGACAGAGAGTCGCAGGCGCGGTGCGGTCCGACTCTGCCTATGACAGATGGCTGTGTTGATTCAGACGAAAGTAACCGAGAGCCGGGCGGAATCATATAAAGGAGAGATATTTGTGCAGAAATTATTCTGAAGAGGGGGTAGGGACCCCTCTACAGACTATAATATATTTAAGCTCTGTACGAGGGTCCAAAATATTCTAACCAAGATCTCCGCCCAATGGGGTCCTGACAGGTGTCGTGTCAGTGCGGTGTCAGTACGTTGATTGTGCGGAGTTTGAGCTCAAAAAATCGAAATAATGCTTATGGAAAGTCATCCACTGGATTGGAACCCCGAACTTGCACGAGGACTATAGTGTTTGAGTTGTTGTAGTTGCATTATCGAACCGTGTATTCATTTACAAGGTTTGTGTTGTGGTTATTTCACTGCTAGCCCCATAGTCAGTGTTTCACCGACTCTCCTGGGACACTGCCATCGCCCACGTGCTCGCTGACCACTTCCCACATCCTCAATACCTGCCCCAACTCGATTCCCGCCCCATGCGCGTTCATTGCTCACCACTTCCGCCCCCACCTAGGCCCCCAATACCTGCACCATGCACGTCTGATAATTGCCGCCTGTGTACTCGATCTCTTTGCTTGTGCACTCAGTGCCCGCCGCTCCCTCACTCCATCCCCACCTCATGCTCGTTACTTGCTGTGCACACCCCACCTGGGCCATTGATACCTGCACTATGTGTGCCCAATGGTCGCTGCCCGTTCTCTCTCCCTGCACGTCTGTTTCCCATGCTTGATCACTGCTCCATGTGCACACTCATTGGCTGCTGCCCTTGATCTCTGCTGCGCGCACACTCATTACTTGCCACATACAGGTTCTCCATCTGCCTGCTGCCCGCGCTCTTGATTCCTGCTGGACGCGCTCTCATTGTGCACCATCCACAGGCTCTTGTCTTGTTCCCACCTATGTGTATGCTGCATGCTGTGAGGTCTCCGAGCGTGCTATGTACCGCTTATTGCCTCATGGCCCCTGTGAACCATCTGCACGACTGACGGGACGAGCTCGGACGTACATGACAGATCTTCCTAAACGGGATTCTACGTTACCAGAAGCAGCTTCCGAGCGAGACCCAGCGGTCTCCCCACCATCTGCATCATCTCCCCCGCCATTTGAGCTCGCTCCTGCACCATCATCACCCAGATGCGACCCGTACCCTACGATCCGGGACTCTGACACCTTCCTACGATGTGACCCTCCACATACGCATCGAGACCGGTGCTCCCCATACCACATTGTGTTCGTAACTACTCGGTGTCCAGCAACAGGATACAACCCATCCCTTCCCGTGGTACATGGACGACCTCTCCCCCTTTCCGTTCCCGGACGATCTCTCGCACCGGACAGACCTACCGCGTGCCTGACGCTGACCCATCGGACGAGGCAGAGGATATCCTGAAACAGGCTGTTCCCCCACTTCACACGACGCATCAACTAGCCGAGGGAGACCGTCCATCTCTCCCCCTTCCTGAACATTCCAGCACCTACCAACGCGGCCACCAGGCCGTGCCTGAAGCTCCAAACGTATTCCAAGGTCATTTGACCTCGCTGTTCCTCGCGCACACCCAAAGACAATTGGTCTCCTCAGCAGAAGCACCGAGATTCCTGCCGTATATGCACCCTGAAACACCTCATGACGTCCCCTGCCCCCTGGAAACACCTGCAACCCGCATGGCACCTCTGGAAACGTGGGAAGTCGTTGAGGAGGTATAAAAGGTAGCACATTTAGTAGGAGTAGTCAGGACCTTCTGGCCTGCAGAAGTAGCTTTCGGGGTGTTTCCCCACTTTCTGTACCGTTCTCAACTCAATCTAAAGGGGTACTCCCAGCCTTCCCCAACCTCATACCTCTCGTGCATCCTCCTCCTCGCCCACTGCCAGAGGCAGGCCACACATCTTACATTTGCTCGTTCATCGGTGTCTCACCTCTCACACCTCCATCAGCAGGGTCCCTCCTCACCGGACCCGGTGTCACATTTTCCAGGCTTCCTCGATTAGGATCACTGTTCTCACGAGCTTTGCTCTGTAGAAAACAGGCCCGGGGAGAAGCCATCACATTCAAATCGCCGTCCACTGCCAACAAGACCTATTGTCTCGCCGTCAACCGAACAATGTCAGTGTCATTGTCTGTGCAACACACATCACATCTCCAGCGCCGGTTCTAAGGGGAAGAGCGCACGAAGGAAGGCAGACGAGGCAACACATTTTAGGGTTCCAGTACACTCGTACAGGGAACCAGGTCTAGGGATTTACATCCTCTCCACCGTTTTCACTGACAACAGGTCCGCCATGCCCGTTCACACCTAGGAGACGAACGGTCTCCACAAATAACCGTTCACACACACCTACCGCTCATACAAGGCTGATTCGCGCACCGACCTTCCGCTCTATCATTCGACTATACCTTCCCCTCTAGAGGACGAATGTAGTCGAATTTGAATCACATATCTTTTGATACCGACACCGCGGTCCTTATCATAGTGCTTGCCTCGGCCGTGTCTGAGGTTCATTTTCTTTCTGTCTTTGCTACTCCTCCCCTTGTTGTATATGTCCCAAAATCTATTTCCAGTAGATGGAGGAAACCCCAGGAAATATGTACGCCATTGTAATCTCCACCCTTGTGCATGCTTTGAGTGTCAATTAAACCACATTTGCCTATCATTTTTTATGTTGAATAATGATCCTATACTACCTTTGACATCATCTGTGTTTCAGAAAGCCTTTGAATGAAGAGGAAATGGTGAGAAACAGTGAAAAGTGGGGTGTTTCGGCTCTTCAGAGTCACGGTTCTGACAGGCGCTTAACAGGTGTCTAATGCCTGTTGAATACAAAAATCCCTTCATCTGTGCCTACCTACCTGGCCATATATTTGTGGTCTAATATCATTAGTGGTGTGCAGGATGTCGAACCATCAAGAAAAGAAAGTCAGTTTCAAGAGATTGAGGCAATGAAGAAGTTGCTTTAAAGTGACGGTAAAGCTTCCAACATCTTAGTGCAACATCCCATTTGCAACTTAATATTTTTTTCTTTATTTTCAACCATGGCAATTTTCGACGTTTTCTGGACCAGTAAGCTTCACAGACCTTATTTATGCCCTCAGATCATATATACTACCAAGTTAGTGGTGGTTCAATGATTTCTTCATGTGGGCGTGCCAATTTGGCCCTATATCCAATGTTTGTGTGGTTATTGTCATGCAGATCAATTATAAACCCAATTGACTCACTTCCGCGGTTCGGGCTAATGGTTTGGAAGAGTTCTGCTTCTTCAAAATTGCTTGTAAGTGCGGGGCGCAAATTACCGAAGCTGAACTTTCTGTGCGCGTTCATGTTAAGCGCCCATCAAGCGCCCATGCGGAGGCTTCGGCAGCGTTACCCGATGTGACAAATGTTACATCTCTTGGCTTCCACCACAATGTCCTCCTGTCCAGAGCTCTTTCCCGGTCGCCTCAATACCGCTTGCCATCAATGCTCTTTCAAACCATTATGGACATCCACAGCCCTCTTTTCAAGCATTTTTTTAATCAAACTGATGTCCCGCTACACACCATTTCACCCACCACACGATCTCTTGCTGCCATCTTCTTGGACTTGTCGGGTATGGTCAAATAACACTACTATCTCTTGGGAACATTATAAAGCACTTCTCTACAACTTCTATGCACCCACTGGGACTGTAGCAATCGGAACATTGTTGTTTCCACACGAAGTTGTTTTGAGTATTAAATTTTATAGAGATTTGGGAGAAAGAGTACAAAATTAGCTGAATTGTGGCCCCAGGTGTCCACAGTATTGGAATAATTGTTCGAGGCTTACATTGCATGCTTGGGCCCCCCATTCACATCTTGCAAGCAGTTTTTATTCCCCATGCATCAGCCGCGCTGCCCACCACCCATTACGTATGTACCTCCCTACATGTGTTAGGGTGGGTGGGTTTCATGACCATGGCTCACTGCCCCGCGCTGTGGTCGGTCGACACTGTGCCAGCACACCCGCTTTTCCCCCATTGCAGCGCAGGTGGGAGTATAATGAATGCATGTGGCCGTGATGGTACTAGCGATGGTGCCAGGCACCGGCGGTTGGGCACTGTGCACCCGCCGTGGCGTCACTGCTGGTGGGTGTGCAGTGCGAACAAGTATCACCCCAAAGTGCTGGCAAATGCGGCGGTGCTGAGCGGTGCAAGGGAGCGACTGCTCTCCCGATTCGCATCTGCCGGGGTACTATGTTTCCGTGGCAGGGCAAGGAGGTGCGGTGCCAGCGCGAAAATGGCAGCGATAACACCACCCTGCATTCCCGAGATGAGTGGCGTAGCATGCAGGGCACGAGGGTGGGAGTGGGTACTGGGCAGCGCTACAGTGGGCCTGCGTGTCTGTGTCCCTTTCCCCTTCCCCTGCCTGTACATGGGTGTCAAGTGCAGGCGGGGGTGCGGGCATGTCCACCAGCGTGGACGTTGACACTGCCTTCCCACACGCGTGCACACTGTGTATGCTGCTCCATGTGCCGGGGACCACAGTCTTGTTTTTCCTGGCAGTGGCATGCAGCGAGTCGGACTGAGCAGAGGCAGCACCGGCGGGCGTGAGCATTGCATCCGAGACGTGCCATGGATCTGCGGTGGTGGGTAGCCCCGTCCCGTGGCGTGCCAGACTCGCCACTGCATGCAAGTCCGGAGCCACAGATGTAGAATTGTGGAACATTGACTGTGCCAGGGCACACTTGCGCCGGCAGAGCTGCTGGGTGTGTGGTACACAGTGAGCGTGGAGGTGGCCTGGACGCACGGGAGGCGTGGATGTGGGACAGGGATTTGCGAGCGCGGATGGCCGAGGGAGGATGTGTCAGGGGAGAAGGCGACTTGGAAGGCGGTGGAGGGGGTTTTGCAGTGTGGGTGCAGGGATGGGTGCACGTGGGTTCCGAGGATGCGAGGGCGCGGCGACGGCAGAGTCTCTCATATGAAATATTATCGGGACAAGGCCCAAGGGTATCCCATATGACGGATATTCCACAGCAAATAAATGAATTTTAAAAAATACTTTTTTTAATCGATTTTCGGTAAAGAAGAATGATGTTATACTGGTGAACCTTTGTCTCTCTGCCATGGCTTGCGTTTTTAGGCTTGGGACCAGGTTTGGCGTGTTCTTTAGTTGGTTTAGGGGGGTTCTTGTCCTTGGCGCAGACAGCACGGCATTTCTGCGGCTCAGTTATTGCCATGGTGGGAGAGGAAAAGCATGGAATAATTTATTTGTGCACAATGAGGGATATAATCAGAATCAGGGTATGCCACCGACTGAAAACAGCCATGCAGCTTCAGAGCAACTTCAAAATTACCTTTTTTGGACATCCGCACAATGGAATATCAGCTCCAAAGTGTATTCCATATGCCATATTGCGGTGAATGGAATATTCCCCTATCCCGGCATGGGAAGGGCTGAAAAGTGATTCCAGATGGGGGATATTCTATATGAGATGATTCCACATTAGAGACTCCACTGTACATAGAGGGGCATCGCTCACAGGTTGACTGTAAAATTCTTTGCTACACAGCTTGTAGAAAATTCCATTCCAAGTTTCAGCCATGTAAGCTTAAAGTACACAAGAGTAGTGGTACATGACTTGGCAAATTACTATGAGATGCGCAAAATCAAGCGTCCTATTAACATCGGTGAGTGTGAGGGCCACTGCCTTCGAAATAGGTACCAGGCAATTGCGACCTAGGGAAGTCAGTTTTGTGTCATGAACTGTTAATAACAGCCAAGAGACAGCAGCTCACCAATCCCTTCAAAGTGCGCGAATCTTCGGGAAATGTCTCGTAATAGATGTATGCTTGGACTGAGAGGATTCCTTGGAGGCTTCGGAAAGGTTGGATCTCGTGCGCAGCGCTGCCCGACTTACAAAATTGAAATAAATACTGATACATCTCAGCTGCATGCAGACTAGTGTTGAAAGTCAAGAGCGGCTTACCGCCGAGCAGCAGGGCCCCATACGTGGAATCAAGATCCAGGGAGCTCATGACGCGGAACAGGCCTCGATGATTCACCAGGGGAATAGAGAGAGAGGGAAGAGCCTCCTTATAAACCGATGAGTATTTTTGACGTGTGAGGTCGAAAGGAGGGATGCTGTAACCCATGCGCGGTCGTCATATCGCGACGAACAAATTTCACTGCTAAGGAATCTCGAAGGGCAGATACGGTTGTTCCATACCTTAAGCTTCGCGAGTTGATATAGTCCAAAATTGAGGTGGACACGGAAGTAGTGTCCTCGGCGATATCAACGCAATGTTGGCTCTCCACCGAGCGCTTTCCGAGCGCATTCCGAGCGGCATTCGCGCCACAGTGGACATCTTTACAGACCCCGAGTTTGATCATCCGCGCTGGCTTAACAACAATTGAGTGGTCGGTGTGAGGGGATCGCGGTGTCCATCCACGCCTCCGCGTGCCCAGACCGGAAAAACAACCGAGGGACTCCTTGGAGGCCAACGCCCACAATATCGCCAACATAGGACATTAGAGATGCCAAACCGAAGCCTGAACTGGATTGAGCCATGACGAAGAATTGAGTAGATACTATACATACGTTTTTCATGTATCCTTGAATAGGCATACTCAAGCCGTTGCGTTACTCCCTAGAAAAAAAATCAGGCGAGCTGGAATAAGCCGTTTGGGGTACAGGAAGATGCAGCGGAAAATGAGTGGCATTAGGATGACGACCATGGTCTGCATACCTGGCGGCCGTACGTTCGATAATTGAGTGAGCCCAGTTTTTTTTCGCTCGCTCTAGTGTTCCCTTCCTCTTTAGAAACTTGGAACAGTCTTTTTGCGGAAGATATTGGGAAGATATGTCTGTGAAATCTCTCACTCGGGAGTCTGAGGGACGGCACGGGACGACAGGAGTCTGCATGAGGGTGGAAAGGGGGCTAGATGTCAAATATATTTGGGCTTGGAGGAATCCAGTATGCTTAGATGCAGTGAGGGAAGAAGAAGCAGGTGCGTTTTTTTCGTCAACTTTGAAGCGGAGATGAGAGCGGAGATTGAAATTCGGCACAAAACCTTGTAATATTATGGGCACGGGTAAATCAAAAAATGGAACAGCAGGATGCGAATAAAATTCAAGCTTGAGCGCCCATTCAAAGGTTTCATGGGTGGTGAAAATAGCAAATGGGACAATATTTACTGCTTTAAACCCGCGGACGAGAGCGTCTATTAGTTCAACATTATGCACGAAATCCCCCACAAGGTGCTATATCCGCTTTGGATGGGCTACCGATAACGACCAAATCAGGGAACTGATCTTTCGGAGGGCTCAAGCGCTGGCGTTGACGGGCTCATTGGACGCTGGTTGTTCTCCTGACATTTAGTTTGCATCAGAGAGAAACCTTAAGAACGAAATTTAAACAGGCAGAAACAAAGAATGCAAGTACAATCAATCCGGCGTGTCAGCAGACAGTAGGAAGTTGCAATTGAGGGTTGAGGTCGTGGACAATGTCCTTGGTAGCAATTTATAGACGGATGATATTATCGGAAGGAGGAGGAAGGAACTTGGGATGAAGAGAAGCAGAAACTAAGACACAGAAGCTAAAAAGGGACAAGACTCGGCGCGGGGATGTTTCACGCCTCTTACTGAGGTTCAAGCTGAATTGAAAATCAGCGGCGCCGGATGCGGGGGAAGAGGTGATGTTTTATCCATGGCCCGGGAGTTATTTCAACTAAGAATACATGTACACATAGAGATCTCAAGGACGGTCCAGTCATACGTATCCCTTTGGTATCTCTCCGTGTATGCTAATCCTGTCCTTCGGGGTCTCAAAGTCTCAAAATAACTGATTTTGCTATCGACGGCATCCACCATCTCGGGAGTCCCTGCTCATTCATTTTCTCAGGGTCCTGCAGGGCTGGTTCACAGGAGGGATGCAACAGTCTCGTTCATTGTCACTGTCAAGCAATAAATCCGACCCTGAACCAGCGCCGAGAAAACTTCCAAAGCCCGTTTGGATCGGGACGAACTCATAGTTATGATAGTATACCGATAAATTTGAGTCATTGATGGTCAACACTGCGATCCCGGCCATTTCCCATTTGAAAAATCTCTTCCTAGCGCTTGAGCAGTCAAGCTGCGAAAATGGAAGGATCCACGACCGGGTTCACAGTTTACGATACTATAGGATTCACGGTGTCACCGCAACGAGATGCGTTGCTCCGAAAGGTTAATGCAACTTTTTTAGTAAATCTATTCTGTGGTTTCCGGCTACTCATCTGGGTACTTAATGGCTCGACTCCTTAATATTCGGTCCACGTCTGCCAATGTCTCTCCCACCTCTTGGCACACTCACCGGGTAAATTTTTTGCGCTCTATAGCCTGCGAGCTGACCTGGCCAGCAGATGCCTTCTAGTTGGCACCTGGGCCAGTTCCGTAAGCCACGGATTTTCAGGCGCACTGTAATGCAACTTGACGTTAGCCCGCAGCTTTTGTACATGCTCGAAATTTCTCAGATTTGGTACTACTTTCAAAACTTCAAACAAGATGATTGGAAGTTCAAGGTATTCCCTTCTCATCTGCAGCCTCGCCTTTCACGAACGCAATTTTTCTTTTTTGGCAGACACTGGTAACGACCGCCTTGGTCGTTGACACGCTGGGAATGGTCGGTGACTATATCTGCGTGTACCTCGTGAGCGTTGACCTTTTATACCGGACGGCTCGGGACTGAATGACTATGTAGTACACCATCACACATGCAGGTAACTGTCAGAACGGTCTCCCCCCACTTATGGCTCAGCGGATGCTTGCAGGCGATGCAGAGTATCTCTTTAGTATGCACTGGGTAAGTCAAATTTGCATTAATTCTGTATGGGAAGACTGCAACAGCCTAGCCTATGCCCTTTTATGTCCTCGACACCAGTGTACTTGCTGTTATGGTTCAGGCTTTTCTTGTTTTCCGATATTGGCGTTTGTACGTGCTTTACTGCCTATCTCACGTCCGTTTTCCTTGATAGTCAGCTCATCGCCGGTAAATTCCAGTACCCGAAACACGCTCATCGCTCTTTTCTTGTGTCTCGGAATAATCATCTCGGTATGCACAGCGTTGTTTCTGCGGATCGCATCATACCAAAGGTGCCTCCTGTGCAGTTTGGTGGCGTGCTTACAGGTAGCTTAATGGCAACGCTGTACACCGCCCTGGCGGATCGCCCGAAGTTCAAGATCCCCATAGCGTACGCATGTCGTCAACTTCCATCTTCTGAGATTCACTGATTTGTTTACGCCCCCCGTGTATTTTGTGCTATTTTGATTCACTCAGGCTCTGGATGGTGACCGAGCTCGCTGTAAACGCCGGCATCGCGTCAGTGCTACTCTGGGAGTTCAGAAAGGCCAGGGGAATTTTGACAGAGACACGGAGGTGCACAATATGGCAATTCGTTTATCTCCATGGCTCATGCACTGGCAGGGCACTCGACCGACTCACCGCCATAACAATCCAGAGCGGGGCTGCAGCCGCCACGATTGCCGGGGCTACTCTGATCGCGTGAGTCGCATAAGCTGCTTTAAGTCGTTAATCAAAGTTACAAGACCGAGAACCCAGGTATTACATGAAACCGGAGAGCAATGGTTCGTTTTTGGAGTTGGATTCGCATTGTTTTCTACGTTCATCTGCCCTTGGCAGTTGCCGTGGGCGTCTCATACCCCCTCAGACGCGTCTACGTCATCACTTTGGTTTGCTTTTTCTCTTCCGTAACCAGTAGCTTTGGAGACGTCGTTGATCATCTCGCAGCTTTCCAATCTTAATATCCGGAAGTCTGCAAAGTCTTTCTCTACTACAACTGGCACGTCTTCGGGTCCTGGGACGACCGGCGGCGAGCGAGAGCCGGCCACATTCACCTGTTGGGCCACCGACGACTCATACGGTATTCGTGCGTTGTTTCATATTGTTTCATTCCATCTGGGTATCACAATTCCGAGTCATAGATATTCACCGCGCCGTCCACACCTCCGCTCAAATGGTACACCTTCTTTGACGGTGCAATCTATACAAATTTGATTTCTCCAAGTCAGCGCTGAACCTGGATCCTTAGCAGGATCGGCTCCCGGTACTGGATCTTGAGTGAAATGAAAGTGTCACTCGGCCATTTGGGCAGTTAGTTAGTCAGACAGTCAACAGAAATGAACATGTACAGCTTTGTTGATTGACAACAGTCGGGATTCCGTGGTCAGCGCTGCGTGATGCTCATCATCTCCTCCCAACTGAAAATGTGACCGTCCTCGGTCACTGGGAGTGGCGGCGATGATACGGACGGTGATGCGACGGCAGAGACGACTCGAGGGTGTAGGGAACTGGGATAGAAGGTGGAAAGACAGGAAGTGGGAAATAGGAGAAAATAAAAACAATGCGTCACAGTGGGGGTCCTCCCAACTCAAATATTGACCTATAGGACTCGAGGAGGTAGTCTGGATCTAATGGAAGTAGGAATAATGGGGAGCAGTCGAAGAAAACTAGGAGGAAAAGGGTAAAGAGGCGGTAAGATGCAGGTCAGAGGGGATTGTCGTAAAGCCATGAAAAACTGCTGCCAAAAATTTGAACAGGTGGGCAGACGCTACTCAAACGAGTTGAGGTCAACTGCTTTCGTTGGACGACTCGAAGTCCATGTTGAACGGCATAGAACGGGTGCATAATCGCGTGAGAACTCGGATATGGCAGCGAAATCTCCATGGTTTGTGCGGCCAATCTGGGGGGCTCGAATGTGGAGTAGCGCAGAGAAGAAAAAAATGACGGAAAGGGGAATGGCAAGTAGCATGGGGATCCCCCAACTGTGATATTGACTCATGGGTGGAAGCACAGGGTACGAATGCGGGAAGGCGACGAATAGAAGGTGGAGAATGAATGTCAAGTAATAGCCATGAATGCAAGCTAGATTCGCCAAAAATCATCGCTGGGGACTATGAGAACGGAAGCGCGGCGTCTCTGGCGATTCAGACATAACGGTCTGAGGGTGATGTGGACGACTCTGAAAGCGAAGATGGGATGCTGGAATGCTCGAAAATGGGGGCTGTGAACTCTAGAACTTGGTGTGAGCACTCGTGCTCGGGAGTTGCTGTGCACGACAACATCGGGGGGCAACAGCTGCGAAATCTGTGGTCGAGATGTTTTGGTACTGCGAGAACGAAGTTCAGCCAGCTCTGCTTTAAGAACATTGGCGCTGAGGGTCTGGGCAGCGAATATACATATGCGAAGCTATGGGCACGGTAGTCGAGTGCGGCGCGATGTGGAACGAATAAACCAGAAGGAAGGACAACTTTACCCTCGGCATTACGCTTGCAAATTCCGGCGGCAATATCTTCAACAACGGCGGGACAATGTGCAATTAAATGCATGGGGTCGCTGCGGTGTGGACAGGCCAACGGGCGCCGTGACACAGGTGGCGAGTCGAGATGTGAAGCAGCCGGGTACGACGAAGATGGTCACAAGTGAATGGATATAGATGTCTCGGGGGACTCGGAAATAGCGGCAGCAGAGGCAGATGCTAAGTTGGATGTCAAACTCAACAGTGGCGCAGATGGAGATGAATCGGCGAGTACGAAATGAACGGCATCGCAGAGGGAGGCTAATGGATATGGGTGGCCAGGACATACGTCTGGGAGCATAATCGCAAGGCGCAGAGCGACGTGGGGCCAAATCGACTGGGGAATGGCACGGCGGAGCGCAAGACTCTGCTCGAAAGCAGAAGGTCGGCGTCCTGGTAGGTGTGCTTTTTCATCAATTCTAAGGCGGAGATAAGAGCGGAGATTGAAGTCGGCACAAAACCTTGTAATATTATTATGGGTACGGGTGAATCAAATTCGCCGTCTAATCTACTGAATTCTCTCAGCACCTTCCACGGCACAAACTCTCGAATCCAAAGCGTTGCAGATCAAACATGAATACACCTCAAAAGATATGAATAAGCTACCGAATCCAAATATATAATCCTCGATACGTATCTCACAGAGCAAGCCACGGCCCGCTAGAGTCCGACCTCGTCGGGTCAGGGTAGTATGTATACCCCGCCTCCTTCCCGCCTCCTCATCCTCCTAGTCGGGGCTGTACCCCGGCGGCAGCTCAACAATTTCGGCCGCCCCCGACTCGGGCACCCGCAGCCGCACCCCGCTGTCCTCGTGTCGGAGGACGACCGTCCCGGGTGCCAGTGGAGGAGCGGCCCGCTGCGTAGCGGCTCTCTCACGCGCGAGCTTCGGAGGTAGGGGCGGCAGTGTGACAGCAGACGTGAGCGGTACACCGTGGCCCGAGCCCGAGTCGTGCGAGATCACGGCGGAGGTGGAGTTGCCGTACGTAGGGTACTGCGTCGCCGCGGAGCTCGACGAGCCGCTGAGCTGGTGCGTGTGCGTGCCGCGTGAGGAGCTCATCGTGTCCGATGGGTGCTGATGCAGCGGCGCCTGCGCGATGCGATGCAGGGACGGATATGCCGTCGATGGTCGGCTGTCGGCTGCCGCGCTGCCGGAGCTGGAAGTCGCCGCGGTAGCTGCGCCGGTCGCGGGGAGCGGGTTAGATGATGAGCTCGCGGGGACCGCAGAGTACGCGTATGGCTGGCCTGCGGGAGGTGCTGATCCTGCGAGTGGAAGCGTAGGCGCGCCTGAATTTGCGTTCGACATGGAGTATGGGTTTGGGGAAGTGAGGTCGCGGCGATGGCGGCGCTTGGCGCAGAAGAAGGCGAGAGCGGTGAGTAGCCCGAGAAGCAGCAGTCCACCGATGACGCCGCCCGCGATGGCGCCTGCAGGGGTGCTTTTCTTGGGGCCGGGGGTGATGTGGAAGATTGTGAAGATGAAGGGGACGAAGGAGACGGTGACGGGCTAGCTAAATCGGAGGCGGAGGTCGTGTTGGTCACGTAGAAGCCTTGGATGACCAACGGGGTGTGTTGGTTGTCGCCGCCGTAAGTAATAACGAGGCTATGCGGACCGCTTTGAATGGTGGGTGTTGTGAAGAGGGTGACGAAATATTCGGTCGAGCTTTGGGGAGAAGGAAGGCCGCTCAGCGTGAAGTTCACCGGTGGGCCGCCATCGATGGTATATGTCGCCCAGGTTGCGTTGTGCGAGAGTTCCGTCGGCACAAAGCCGTAAGGACTGACCGATGTTCCTACAAAAAAATGGATTTAAATTCTGGCCGAGTACAAAGTGGCTGACCGTGAAATGCGAGCGAGACCTCAGATCCGAAGTCGTTCGTCCCGTTCTCCCCACCAAATGTTCTCCATCCAGTACCGAATTTGACAGAAGGGTCCGTTGTTGGGTAGAGGAGCACGGCCGTATCGAAGGAGGCGTCTGGAGGGGGCGTATACATCAAATAGTCAAAGTAAAATGCCCGCCCCTTCGACTGGACTTGAATTGTCAAAACATGCGAGCCAGCAGCAATCTGAGGCTGCTCGCACAACACCCAATTATTCTCGGTGAACTTGAAATTCGGATTGGGATTGCTGATTTTTATCTCGTCCACAAAGCAATCCCATGTCGGATCCGTCACATTATTCGAGTCAATCGAAACCATGATGGTCCCGAGGACCTTTATGGAGGTGCCTGCGCAACACTGAGGCAGGCCGTGACAAATTAGGATGGGCTACGAACCATTGAAGGCAAAGGTGAGGTTGGAATTGCTCGACGTCGTTGCATGGGAAGTGTCCTGGTAGATGGGGCCAAAGTTGCCGCCATTGAGGGTGCTTGGATCTGCAACGAACCATCCGTTGGGCCCATATTGAATTGCTGGGTCAGAGTCGTCAATGACCCGTTGACGAGGTGGTGGTGTCGTCGCGCTCATCAAGCGAAATGGGTGTGGTCATGGCAGTGTGACGGTGTCGCTGTCGACCTGTCAACGAACCGCTCGGATCTGCGACTGATCTGCGGCACAGCGGCCGCCGCCGGCAGCTACCGAGCTGACGCTCAGGTTACGGGATTTCTGCTTCCGTCTCTCACCTGCACGCTGAGAGCAGATCACCGCGAAAAGATCTCAAAGCTGCATCACGATCGACCCATCTGAGTGATGAGGGTTTGGGGCCGGCGGCAGTGGCTTCAGAACGTCTGCAAGATTGCTGCAAGCAGTTTCGTTGTGTAATCAAATTCGATTTGTTCTAATCTGTCTATTTGCACAAGGTCAAACTGGAGAGCAGAAAATCCGCATGGTATTTCACATGCCAACGGTTTTAAATATATTTCTCCGCGGTACCCGTACCGCTGTACCGGTGCTTCTCCCTCCAACTTCGAATATTGCATCAACAGAATGTTGCTGAACTGATTCACATGCGGATGGGATGTAAGTATAAAGCCAGCTGCTGGAGAGGTTGGATGCTTTGGATACTCTTTCGGCCCCAATGTCCGCCCCACCGGCCGCCCCAGATGTTACACTTATGTCCGTATATTCTCTCCTCTCCAGAGCCGCCCGGTTACTCAGACCAACCTCGCTAGTTTCGGACCAATGCTCATCGGCGTCCTCCTCAATACGATGCTTTACGGCGTGCGTGCCCTCAGTGGACTTGTTGCGGTGCTTAATGATGAATTCCCCTACCGCAGATTATGATCGTGCAGGTAGACACCCCGCGCCTCAACGCTTTCCTTAATGTTAACTCGAATCCAGGCATTCTTGTATTACAGCCGATACAAGGGGTAAGCTCTTATCCATCTGCTTTCCGGACACCACTAATCATGCTGTAGCGATCGCCCATGGTTCCGCTATCTAGTGTGCCTCTCGCCATACTTGCGCTAGGCTACAGATTACTGACGTTTCCCTGATTTAGGTGCTCTACCTGGTCCTTGCGGAGACCGCCAACTGGGTATGTGACGTTGGGATAGTGTACGAGCCGTTGATTATCCGCTACGGTAAGGTTCACTGCAAAACCTCTTCGCAGTGTTCATTAATTTTCGAATCGTAATGCAGGAACGCCCGAGGCGCTCCAGTCCCCATTGCGTATGTCCTTGCTCCCATCTCCAATTATTGCGCTTACCGCAGATTATCCATAGTTCTACGAGCCGGTATGTCAACAGCTTGTTATACATAATCCCGCGACCAACTCATCGGTTCCAAATGACAGATGGAGTCCTCACCGTGCGCGCGGGATCTCCCTACCTTCGATTTGATTCTAATTTATAAATCTCATCAGGTTCTGATTTCGACACCCGTACAGCTCTTCATCGCCTGGCGCATCCGGGTGGTGACCCGTTCGTACGTCCTGCCCGGTTTCATCGCGCTGCTTGCGATCATCTCGTTCGGTGCGTTGTCGTTATACCTGTATAATTTATACTCTCGACTGACGAGAGACGACTGCCCAGGCGGCGGACTTGCGACCTCGCTGATCGTCTCGCTGTTCCCCGCCTCGGAGAAAATCACCAAATTCCGCACGGAGATCATCATATGGCTTGTCTCCAGCACCGTCTGCGACGTTGTTCTCACTGTCTCGCTTGTGGCTTCCTTGGTGCGTCCGGACTCCGGAGTCCATGGCTTGACTTTCATTTCGGAACTCATCGGTGTTCAAGTGGACACGCAAAACGAACATGATCTCGACGGATAGTTACGTGAACAAGATCATCCGGCGTGAGCCGCCACTCTCCGATATAACGCGCGGTTCGCGTTGCTAACACTCGGACCAATATGTAGTGTCGATCCAAACGGGCTTCGTCACCGCGGCAGGCGCACTCCTAGACCTGATCCTCTTCCTCTCGGTCACGGTGCGTTCACGTCTTTTCGGCCTGCCATACATACTCATCCCGCTCATCCAACCCATCCAGAACTCGACGTGCGTCGCACCCCATTCGTATGGCTTGTGTACCCGATGTACTGACCGACCAGAACTTTAGGTTCAACTTCATGTTCGACTTTCCACTCTCGAAGCTGTACACGAACGCGTTGATCAGCACGTCAGTTGATCTCCTCCAATCTATTACATTTGAACTGAGTCTGATACTTCACAACTTGAAACTTCAACAGGCTGAACGCGCGGCCGTGGCAAGAGCACGTCTCGCAGCACGAGGCGCCGAACGCGCTATTCGAGCAGTCGAATCTGGGGCAGTCGAGCTTCTCGGGGCAGGGACAGACGAGCTTCACGCTCGTACAGCGGGGACGGACGGTGAGTCTGGTTCTGCACATCCATTCACTGTCATTTTCACCATACCCTCCCTCCATTCATTTGCACTCCTACCTATCCTCCACCGCACGCGTACTCATCACAGCCCCACAGCACTCGCAGGGCCAGCAGTCCTACAGTTTGGGGCCGAGTCCGCATCAGCACCCGTACTCGCAGGCGTCAAAGTTCGACGCGAAGTCGCCGGTCTGAAAAAGTTATCTGTATTTCCTAGAGGTGGACTTGTCATGAGTATACCGCACACGCACATGCACACACACACACGCACGCGATACTGTAGATACCCTTGTTCTTGTTCATGTATGTATGTTATGTAGGGTTCCCGAGTAGATCTTGGGTGTAATTCTAGGAAATCATTGAAAAGAATAGAGCGCAATTACGATATTATGGTCTAGTCCAACGGTTTCAAGATTCTGTGGGTCCAGACTCCAGATTATGGAATTGGGCGCCTGGACTATGTTGAGGGTCTCCGCAGCGGCCTTAAACTGGTCAATCCTCGACGCGTCATTGTCAATGACGCGGAGCAACCGAGCAACACAAAGATCGCCGACTTGCGGGAGACGTTCCAAAATGGGACAAACTGGTGCGCATTTTCTAAGCTGTTCAACTCAATGGAATGGCTGAGAGGCATTGCATGAACCTTCCAGTTTCCGCGTGCGGACCGGTGCTGGCTTCGGCGTTGGCGAACTCGCAGAACATCACAACACTGATTGTTCCAATCGACGGAAATAGTTTCCCTGATTACCTTCGTCAACCACTCACTGCGCCATCCCTCAATTCCATCCAATCTACAGTGTTAGAATACCTGGGGGCTGAGGACAATTCACAGGACCGTCGATCAAGATCTTTATTCGCAACTCAAAGCGCTTGTCACATATTGCGGGCGAACGTAGGTTGCCTTTGGAAGTGTTGTCAATGCAGGCTTCGCTGATGATTAGTAAACAGAGACATGTATGACGAGGATCAGACCTTGAACTTTTCGCGAGAAATATCGTTTCTTCACCGTGGAAACGAAATGCAATGCGCACTTGATGAATACGGAAATTACCTTGGCCCGCCGCACACTTCTCATGCCTACATGCCTACGTTGATAGTCTTGCGGCCTTAAAACGACTCGGAGAGACCATTGGAGGCACTCTGAAGAATCTCACTGTGTCTCTACGCGATAATTCTGCCGCCATCGACCCCACCATTCTCAATCCTTTCACTTCTCTGACCTACCTCGACTGAGGCCCCGTGAAGCTGCACCAAAGGATGGCTCGGAAAATTCCCAAAATTCGGTCTCAAAAAGCTTAAGATTTTGGCAGATTTGGGTGTAGACTGGTGTAGAAAAGCTTAAAAGTTACAAGGCTTGTCACGTGAGCGACCAAATTTCGGTAATTTCGGTTCAAAAAATTCATTTTTATGCGTCAAAACTCCGCCGCCAACTCGAGTGCAGATCTGTACTGCCGAAACTTGGCGAAATGATTGCAAAAAACAAAAACAAAGACCTTAAGAATCGAACCGGCAGGACCTAATGCAGCGGCAATATGAGACGGTATGCCGCTGGGCCAGACCGCCGTGCAAAAGATTAACTACGCACAAGGCTCACCAAAATTTGGCCTCAAAAAGCTTAACTTTGGACAAGGAAATTTCAAATTTTCACCCTGAAAAAGCTTAACTTTCGAGCCATCCTTTGGTGGAGCTTCACGGGCCCTCTCGACTGGTGGATGTCGGACAAATCCTCATTCTCCAACCCTGCTCCTGGATTTTCTGCTCTAGCTCTCTTGGAGGAGTTGGTTGTTGGTAGTGAAACCGAGACCCCGTCTCTTCTTCATATCCTGAAACATCTACCGTTCGTTCCTAAAATATGCTTCCCAGATATACCAACTCATTTCTGGTACGCTGATAGCCTAGACTTCCTGCGGGCAGTTGAGCTAAAAAGATGTATCCCGGGTGCCGTCGCTTTCCTCTGGCGCCAAACTTGAACACTGCGCCGTTCAAGTCCATCATCGAGGCCGACGCATTCAACTTGTGTACGAATGTCAAAACCGTGACCGTACACTATTCGCGCAAATCGGATTGTCCAGTCGGTGTTTTTTGCATCCATCATCCGCAGTCTGTACTGATTTTATATGTCGCCGTTTTACAGGGTCTTTCCGGGAACTTTATAGTCTGCTCCGCCCTGTATGCCTCGCTGGCCCGGATTTTTTTCCAGCTCGCCTTAGTACTATATGAGTCCCAATGTAGTTGCATAGAACCTCTTTTTCATCGCTTTTCACAGACCGTTCGCACACCCCTCTAAAAACCCGCCAGCAGGCAGCCGCCATCATTCCTGTTCTTAAACACCGAAAACTCCCTCGCTCTAAAGGAAATCTACATGGACGATATCCAATGGCCGACTTCCGAGTGCGTAATTTTGGTTCCGGCGTTAGGGTCGATGTAGTGCTGAACTCCCTGCTAGTAAGGAAGCTCGAAAAAACCCATGAATACCGTCGTCGGCCGCCCTTCACGTCGAGGGGATAACACTCGTGGATAGTGGCGGGCTTCGTGGTCCCCTCGAACTGCCACGAGCGCAAGGGAAGTCGACTCGGACTCGGTAAGTGGAGTGATATTCTCGATATCTCGATACTCGCTTCTTGGGTATATATACACTACGCGTTACACCCTGATTGCTTTGCTCAATCATTGCGATACAATTCTGCATTCATCGAAAAAAATTGGGATCTGTTTGGATCGCTCGGAATCCGGATAGTACACCGCACGTAGCGGCCATTCGAAGGACATGTCAGACAAGAATGCACGATAATTGAGATCCCTAGTATTCGGGACACACCCATTCATATGGGCTTGCGTCAACTTGAAAATTCCCAATGACCCAGCGAGAAATCAATTCAGGGTGATATTGTATCGCGCGCCGTCGAACTCACGGGCGTTCTGTTCTGTCTTTGATCGGTAGGAATATATCATATGCATGTCCTATGTAATTCAATTTTGCGTATCTCATGCCTGTCAATTTGCATTCACCTCATGTTCTGTGACCTTCAGATTCTCCAGCTGAACGACAACTACAAATGTCTCAAACTGGACCCGCTCCTCCAAACTCAACCGTTCAACCCGCTAGTGGGTTAATAACCGGCAATGAGCGAAATCACGAGCAAGTGCATAGGTCAAAAAGACAACCATTGGCATTAGAATTGAATAATCTCGATGCAAGATGGTAATCTCACTGAAAATGAATTTGGTTGAATGCCCGCCAAATTGGGGTCGATTGATGATCAGATTGGCGGCACCGAATATCTTGACATCTGATTCATCCCCGTTAGGGTGACCGGCCTTCCTGCTTCCGTCCCACTTGCGTCCCCCCATGCCAGTGAGGATCATCGCTGGGGATCATCGCGAAAAGATCTCGAATCAGATTCTCTTTAGTATCATGATGATCATCGCAACGTAACTTTCGGACCCAGTGGGCAGGTTCTGCATGGGCTCGCACTGCCTCGCAGTAACTCAGCAGGCTCTTGCAGTAGTTGCAACATACCAACAATCAATCCTTCCCTCTGGGCGGGTAAATATAGCTTGAAGCCTCGGCGTTGCCTACTTTCTAATTGCGGGGAATAGTGGGGATCCACAGCTAACCATATGCTTCCACCGGCATATATATACTGAAGTATACTGTGCACAAGGCAGGAATCCGGTTGTTACCAGCTTTGCCGACCATTGTTGGCGCAATTTCAACCGTGGGGTTATCATTTGCGGCGGTGGTAAATACTTCTGCCGACGTCGTTTCTCTAATATTGGCATCAAGCATGTCTTCGCATGCATTCACATGCGGATGCGCTGTATAAAGACGCCGTGGACGATGGTGGACAGTTTGGATCCTCCTTTACCCCCAATGTCCCTCCCTGCCGCCCCCGATGTCACCCTCCTGTCCGTAACATCTTTTCTTCTTTTCTGAGTGCTGTTGAATTTGATACGACGACCGATATAGTTTTCGGGCCACTACTCCTCGGCGTCCTCCTCAATACGATGTTGTATGGGGTGCGTGTTTTCACGACATTTTAATGCTTAATGGCGAATAATGTCTCTGCCACAGGTTATGATCGTCCAGGTACACTCTCCGCGCCTCTCCGCTTCCCATTTGATTTCAACTCAAACACAGGCATTCTTGTATTACAGCCGTTACAAGGGTAAGCCGTTATCTACTACTGGTTCCTGGGGCCATTAATCACAAACCCCAGTGATCGCTCTTGGTTTCGCTATCTTGTTAGGTCATTTCTCCCATTTGATTCTGCCAAATCTGATACTCTTTCCCATCTAGGTTCTGTACCTCGTTATCGTCGAAACAGCCAACTGGGTGTGCGATGTTGGGTTAATTTACGAGCCATTGATTGTCCGCTACGGTGATATCCCTGTCGCAGCGACCCCTCGCAGCACTAATATTTTATCCATAGGCACGCCGGAGGCGCTCAAAACTTCCCCGATCCGTGAGTGATTCATGCTCATTCTCAATTACCGTGCTTACCCGATGGTGATAGTTCTACGCGCCGGTATGACTTCAGTCTGATAATTTGATATATCGCACACCAACTCACTGTTTGCGGCACGCAGATGGAGTCCTTACGGTGCGTGATTCTGTATTTCTCTGCAATCCAATTCCCTCACCAATGAACTCCACCAGGTTTTGATCTCGACACCCATACAGCTCTTCATCGCCTGGAGGATCCAGGTAGTCAACCGTTCTTATGTCCTCCCAGTCATAATCTTCGTACTTGCGATGATTTCGTTTGGTTCGCGGACCCAGTTGCTCCCGTTGTACTTTTTACTGACAGAGCTCTAACCGGTAGGCGGAGGGCTTGCCACCACAGTGGTCGTCACCCTGCACCCTGACTTCGCCAACTTCGCCGACTTCCATGTGGAGATTATTACATGGCTCATCTCCAGTACCTTATGCGATGTGGTTCTCACTGCGTCCCTCGTATATTCTTTGGTGCGTTTCACTGGCTTGAAAGCCCCAACCTGTTGCATGCTCATAATGACTTCGAGTGGACACGCAAAACGAACGTGATCTCAACTGACGGTTATATCAACAAGATCATCCGTCGTGAGCGGCTTCGTCTATTTTACACGAACATGGCTGAAGTCAGATAGTCACGATACAAACTGGTTCGTCACTGCAGCCGCAGCGCTCCTGGACGTGGTTTCTTCCTAACACTTCCGGTGAGCCCAAGTCGTTACTCTCCTCTCAACTTGTACTCATCTCAATCCAACGAAGGCTACGAGGTCCTCACGCTCTCAACCACTTGTAAATCCGATTTATTTAACAGGATTTTAGTTTCAACTTCATGTTCGACTTCCCCTTGTCTAAACTGTACACGAACGCCTTGATCAGCACGTCAGTTGGTAGTTCGTTCCCATTCCCCTCACCGGGGCTGACAAACAGCAACAGGCTTAACGCCCGACCGTGGCAGGAGCACGTCTCCCAACATGAAGCACCCAACGCACTCTTTGAGGAGTCAAATATGGGCCAGGCGAGCTTCCAGGGCCAGACGAGCTTTGCTCTCACCCCACGCATACGAACCGTGAGTGTATCCCGTTGGCATCGTCTCCACTTCTGTGACACGCATGATATTTTCAGTCGCAAGGAGCACATCAGTCCTATATGAGCTATCCTCAGCCCCCGAAGTTCAAGTTAGACATTGAATCCTCGGTATAGATATTGAGTTTTTTTGGACCTCGGACTTGATATACACAATACCCTCCTCCCATCATTCACGTTCCGCTCATTCATGTTCCTAGATTATGGATGTACTTTACATACTTCCGATGGCCAGCGAGGTGGAACGAAAATAATGATACTTACGTTCTTTCTCAAATTCCTGCCTTTCGTCCCCGAGATATGGCGGTTTGGTGAGCACACACATGATGCCAATATTCAAGATGTTCCGCCAGTGATCATGGGATCACGTTTACATACAGGTACTTACTTGTATCAGTTGTGTTACACAGACTAGATCATACTCAAAAATCAGTATGTGGCGCTTCCAGGTTTTTGAGGTATTCCTCCACTCTCTCAGCTTCACTTTCTGAGTATCATTCACATATACACGGTCTTCAAATGGCGATTCCGGGATAAATAGAGAGTTTGCGGTGGAGCCACCAGATCAACTGGTGGCTCGTATTTTAGATTGGTGTCCGGACCGTCCGGTGCGTGCTAGCCACTATTTCATCTTTCATCCTCTCTAAGGGGGCCATAAATAGTGGCTACATCAGCCCCCAAGGACAGGGAGTTCCTGGGGAAAATTAGCCACTAGTTGATCTGGTGGCTCCAGCGGAAACTCTCTAATGTCGCAGAACGGCTCCAACCAAGCGCTTGTACTCGGGACAGGCGTGCCACGACACCATTCAACTTCGCAAATCGGTCCGGGGTTAGTCGTGCTACTTTTCGCTGACCTGGTCTTTCGAACCCATCATACAAGTAATACTAAAGCATATAACCATTCATGCCCAAGAAGTAAGTGTATTCAACAACACGGCTACTAATCCCCATGGTGGTCGTAACTCGGCGGCGCCTCTGAGTTACGTTCAGCCACCAACCGCCGCACTTCCTCGCGCAGACTTTGCAGCTCGTGCAAGACAGCAGGGTCGGATGTCGTCGCTGCCGCCGGAGGAGTGGAAGTGGGATCCTGCGCCACCGATGAACTACCGGGAGCAGGCTGCGCTCCCGCGTCTGTCGCCCTGTGGTTTTCACCGGAATATACTGCCGCCGCTTGTTCGCGCTTCATATCCGCAAGCACCGGTGAGGTTGGGTGTACGTCGTTGGAGGCGGCATGAGATCCGGATCCCAGTCCCGGCGACCGCAGGGCCGGGGAAATTAACGATGGGACGTCGGTGAGCGTACCCGAAGGTTCATCCATTTTGTCCTCAACGCCGAAGGGATGCGGATCACGCGAAAGGCCCAACGCCGCATCGGACTTCTTCTGCCTCCGCCAACGGAAGAGTAAAAACGCCCCGATGAGGACGATGAAAGCCACTCCGCCTATCACTCCACCGACAATGGCATCGATATTTGATTTCTTCGTTTTGGAGGGCCCGGGCGATTGCAGCGCCAGTTGGGGGAATTACTGGGGCCTCCTGCGGATGAACTTGTGCCAGTGGACGTGGATTGTGAACTCGGGGCACCTAAAAACAATGACCAATGACCAATCAACAGACACGAGAGAGCTACGCCAACACTTACCCGTCCCACCCGCAAGAAGGGATAATTCTGCAAACCCAACTGACGGTGGAGTCTGACGAAGTACAGTGTACACATTTTTCTGAAGGATTCATCAGGGTGAGTAGAGCTGAAAATATGCAGCGCGAAACCAAAATGTGATTACCAGGAACGCGGCCCCGAAGATCCAACTTGGGGAAGAGGCAGCAACTGTCAGCGCAAATATGCCGCCAAGGCACACGTTGTCCGATAGCTTCGCGACGTTCATGTCCACTGGGTTAATCGCCCATGTGCGGCCTCCGGAATGAGACGGTCACGTTCACGTTCGTGCCACAAGCTGGGAGAGATTTCAGGGAACCGCCCAAAGATGCACAAGACGTACGCACGAAATTGGTAGAATCCGTCTTGGGAGGTGGACGGAGTGGAATCCGGACGGCCCGCCCAAATGGCCTTGACATCCGCTGGGGGCCCAGCGATGATCGTGGTCGCGGTTTGTCAAAGACGGCAAGCTTGGTGCTGCTTGGTGACACTTATGGCGTGGCCTGAACACTAATGGCTACATCCAGCTTATTAGTATTCAACGTCGTGAATCGCCATCTAGTAAGCGCACCGTGAACATCCAGCGACCAAAAATTGTGACGACAGTGCCAGTTCAAGTCAAGGTAGTCAACATCACCGGAAGTAGAGCGATGCATTCACGCCGCCAAATGTAAATGCCCCCACCAGGCTCTTCACTCGTTGGATTGCTCGTCCCTAAAAAGCGGGAGAGCCAAAATCCCATCTCCGGGGTGCTGGCCTGCTGGTCACTCGCGATGATAGCTTGCCAGAAGGGTTGTCCCTGCCTTCGAGAGTCCGGCAAGTGCGAAACCGAATATGCCGGAGACCGGACTGGTTAGTAGCTTGTCTGGCCGTCGATATGCCCACCACTGTGGTCAACCCACCAGTCAGAACCTGCACGTTGTAGACCAGAACACACGCACGAAGGTTTGCTGGGAGACGGTGTATCCACCCATGCGGATAATGTCTGTGAACACGTCGCCTTGAACGCTGTTGCCACCATACAAGGTTGTGACCACGGTGGTTCCGTTTACAGTGGTTGATGACTTTGAGTGATCGTATAGAGCTACGTTGGTCGGGCACCCCACGCATGCCGTACCCCCAACCCACAGGTCGGAGGTGCTGGTGTCTATCATCACCTTGAAAGACTGTGCGCTGGGGAGCGTCAGTCCGGATCCACACCGCCAGGTGCGACTCACGGTGTTCCAACACTGACTTCGGTGTAATAGTACGTGTCGCTCAACTGAAAACACGATTATCAGTACAGATCCCCAGAAAGTTGCTCAAAACTGACTTCGTTGGTGATATTTATCGACTGGGTGATACCCCTCCGCTGCGTATCCCGCGATAACAAATCGGTGCTGCTGTAGCCATATCGCGCCTTGGTTCTCTCTGCAGCGGCAAGATGATCTTTAAGACTAAGGTGCCGGCCGCTCCTGAGGATGGGAAGGTGTCGCGGTTCTGCTCCCGAAAAAATCGGGAAAAAAGACAGGAGACCAAATCCTACGAGGAGCATCCTGGGGCTTGAGCCTCGCGTGCCAGTGTCCGAGGTGGTAGCAGTCCAAAGGTTGTTTGTTGCCATCATTTTAATTTAATTACGGGGCATCCCAATGATGCCAAGCGTATCACCCGAACATTTACTTGGTGCGGATAAGGAAGGAGTCCGAAGTTGCGAGTGGGAAGGTAGTGCAAGAAACAAAGGAGTCGAGGGTGCCCACACTCCCGAGACATTTCTGAATTTCCGGAGTCAAGTAATGCCAAGGAAATGCATAATTCGGACGTTGACGGTGGAGTCCTAGGATTCGAATTCCAGTTGAAAACGGTTGATTTCTATCAGTTCACAGCCCGAAGTTGAATGGAATGAAATGAAAAATGAACGGATAAAACGGAAGAAGTCAGTCTGAAGGCGGTATAATGCATGGCATGATGGTACACGGGTCAAACGCACTCGGAACGCATCTCAGCTGCGCCCCCGAGTTGACTGTTGAGGTTGAAGGGATCTGACGGTCGGGTGAGGGATTGAGTACGAAGATGACAATAAACCTGAAAGTCGATTTAAAAGAGAGCTTATGGCACTGAAATGATATTTCAGTGAGCAAGGGCTATGCGTACTCCATTTCACAAATGGTCAATTTGGAATTCGGTGTTCTGGGAGGGCGGAGAACGCGTGGCTTTGGAGAGTGGGAGTGTTGCGTGTTAGGCAGGCGCTCGGAGGCGTTGAGCGCCAATGGCGGGTTTCCGTAGGTCGAGCGCGGCGAGTGCAACTTAGAGAATCCGACGTTTATCGCGCGGCACTGGACAAGGACCATGTGCGTGGAAGAAGGCGTCAAATAATGATAATCCTGAAACTATCTATGTCTCCGCGACCTGCCTGAGAAAAGGGTATTAAGCACGTATTCAAATCGCACACATACATAAACGACTTACGAGGACCGCAGGACGCGCAGGGCGCCCTTCCCGAGCCTGTTCGCCAGCAACGGCATTTCTTGCTCGAAAGAGTCCGAGATGTCAATGAGCTTCGGCACGCGTGGACGACGTGGGGGAAACAAAAGGACAGTGACACTTGTGATGCACTGGAGCCCGCGAGGAAGCCGTCGGCGCCGGCGAGCTGCACGGTCTCGGGGCGTGCATTAGGCGTGACGATGTTAAGGACGAGGGCAAAGGTGTGCGGCGGCAGCGGGAAGAAGAGCTCCTCGGCCAATCGCCGCACGCGTTGATTGATGGGCCAGGGCATATCTAAGGAGAGGGTGTGTAGGTGTCCGAGCGCGCGGAGGTCGAGTATGCCGGCTATTTGCTCGTTAGCCGAGGTGCAGA